>JAJIBD010022517.1:0-53317 GCA_021461705.1 Cryptotis parvus
TTTTTTACCAGTTTGTCTTAAATTTCAGGTATAGTATGTTTAACTCCAAATATCCCTTTGGTTCTTCAAGTGTCTTTTTCTAATCATCTTTCTGATGTTACTACTGCTTCCTTTTGGCAAGATTTGGCTTATGGCATTGGCTTTATTAACCCCACTACTAGCTTAAAGGGACTTAGGAGGAACTGCAGGTTTGGGAGTGCTTATTTTGGACACAGCTGTCCTTGGTCTTATATTGTAAGTTCAAACAGTATAAGAAAAGGTGCTACAGGCCTCTCAGTTTGTTCTGTTGGCAAAATTGAAGCCTTAACAGAAAAGGGGGAGATGTTGGCAGAAGGTAGATCTAAGGATATGCGAAGGAAGGTCTGATGGATACTTCCTGTTAACAGATACACAGGGACTTCCGCAGAGCCCCCAATAGAGTTAGTATGTAGAAATCCCTAGTGAGACTGTTAATCAAAGCTGCAGGTACCCAGACAAGGCTATCCTAGGTCATTTCTCTGCACATTTCCCCTGTTGGCTATTACTAGCCCAAGATGGAGTCTAATGGACGATGCTTAAAGTGAGGCAAAAAACAGGTTTTTCTTGTTCTTCTGTCTGACATGTCCTTGCCATCATGGGCTAGTCTGGAAGGCTGCATTAGCAACTGTAATGCTCCTTTGTTCATCTCATCTTACCTAGATAGCACCCCTGCAGGTTTTTGGTTCCTGGTTGTCTCCTTCCTATTATTCCTAAGTCCTATTCAATGAATGTGAACTGTCTTTGTAATGTAAACCATGCAAACTTTAAGCTGTATTGCCCTTTGAGACTAGGGATAAGGGAGTTGGGGTCTGTGTGGAGGTGGTCAGTCGGTCAGTCAGTCAGTCAGCTCAAGTCAGTGAGTAAAATGAGTTAGGCCAAGTGAGTGAGTTCAGGTCAGTCAGCTCAGGTTAGTCAGCCAAAGTCAGTTAGCTGCAGTTAGTCATCTGCCATGATGAGAACTGCTGCCCCTCGGCTGGTGATCATTAAAAATATTAATGGATATACATCGTGTTCCTGGTGTCTCATCTCTGCGCCTCAGACCCGACAGGACATCCTGCTTCAACACTTGTTCCCTTCCCTTGAAAGAGTTGGCCACCCGATGGGGTGACTGACTGGGAGCTTCTGAACGCTGCACCTACCAAGGAAAACTCTGAGACACCGGGTCCTATGCAAAAGCAAGGGGTTTTATTAATAAACGAGTATACTCGGGCCCATAGCATGACACCAAGTGGTCAGTGGCTAAGAGCCCCGAGCCCTTCCAGGAAGGATCTTTTAAGAGATAGTTCCCGCCGCTACAGAAAAGCCCGCGCATAACCATCCAATAGATTTAAAATATTACATCAAGGTTCTGCACAAGAGGCAGCCAATCACTTTGTACCAAGTAACATTCCCCACCAATCAGATCATTCTTAATACTTTTTTCTATATTTGGTGCGGCTAGATACACGCGTGGGATCATGGGTCAGCAATGGCTATGTGTACATGCAGGAATGCAGTCCAGGCAATTCAGGCCAGATAGTAGATTCTGGGCGGGGGTCTAATAACCTCTAACAGGAATTTGTTCTGGGCCTTTTGTAGATAACAAAAAATGTTACTTCAAGATGGAAAGGACACTCAGGCCCTAAATTGGTAACTTTCCATGAGTAGGCCTGCCCTGGTTGGGAAAGGGGGTGTTTCTGCCTTCTTTCACCCCTGTCTTATAAACTCTGACTCCCACACTGTTGCGGTAATTTCCACTTTTGGTAAGACCACCTGATATATTTATGTCATGCAAATAAATGCAGTCATTCTATATCTCTCTCTTTCCTTCTGACTAATTTCACCTCAACATGATCCATTCCCATGTCCATCCATTTATAGGCAAATTTCTTTTTTTTAATTTTTTTACAATTACAAAGATATACAATTAAAAAGTTCATATTTGGGTTTTTGGTCATACAGTGTTCCAGCACCCATCCCTCCACCAGTGCCCATCTCCCACCACCAACGTCCCCCGTTCCCTCCCCCTCCCCCAGCCCTCCTCCATGGCAGGTTCTTTATTTCTTTCCCTTTCTCTCTCTTTCTCTTTTCCTTCCCTTCCAGACTATGGATTACAGAACATACATTAAAGGGTTGTCATGTGTATCTTTTTGCCTCTATTTAATGCTCAGTTCTAGGTTGGCATTAGTACCCTCGACAATTGTTAGCACACTGTTCCATTTTCTGTCTTACCTAGCCTCTGACTCCCACACGTTTGTGATAATTTCCACCTTTGACAAGGACCTCCTGATATATGTTTCACTTGACCTTGGATATTGGTATCATAATATGTACATATATATTTATGTTATGCAAATAAATGCAGTCATTCTGTATCTGTCTCTCTCCTTCTGGCTAATTTCACTCAACATAATCTTCTCCATGTCCATCCATTTATAGGCAAATTTTATAACTTCATTTTTCCTAACAGCTGCATAGTATTCCATTGTGTAGATGTACCAAAGCTTCTTTATCCAGTCATCGATTTTCGGGCACTCTGGTTGCTTCCAGATTCTGGCTATTGTGAATAATGCTGCTATGAACATAAAAGTAGGGATGGTGTTTCCGCTGCGTATTTTTGGTTTCCCAGAGTAGATTCCCAGGAGTGGTATGGCTGGGTCAAATGGGAGTTCAATTTCTAGTCTTTGGAGGAATGTCCATATTGTTTTCCAGAAAGGCTGTACCAGCCGGCATTCCCACCAACAATGGATGAGTGTCCCCTTTTCCCCACATCCACGCCAGCACTTGTTGTTCTTGCTCTTTTGAATATGTGCCAGTCTCTGTGGTGTAAAGTGATATCTCATTGTTGTTTTGATTTGCATCTCTCTGATGATTAGTGATGATGAGCATTTTTTCATATGTTTTTTGGCCATTCGAATTTCTTCCTTGCTGAAGTTTCTGTTCATTTCTTCTCCCCCATTTTTTGATGGGGTTGTTTGTTTTCTTCTTGTAAAGTTCTACCAGTGCCTGATATATCCTGGATATTAACCCCTTATCAGATGGGTATTGGGTGAATATTCTTTCCCATTCTGTGGACTGCTTTTGTATCTTAGTCACTGTTTCTTTTGAGGTGCAGAAGCTTTTTAGTTTCATGTAGTCCCATATGTTTATCTTTTCCTCTAGTTGCTTTGTTAGTGATGTTTCACCTTTGAAGATGCCTTTAGCTTCAATGTCGTGGAGGGTTTTTCCTATATTTTCTTCAATGTACTTTATGGATTCAAGTCTGATATTGAGATCTTTAATCCATTTTGATCTGATTTTTTGTGCATGGTGTTAGACACAGGTCCAAATTCATTTTTTTACATGTCGCTGCCCAGTTTTCCCAACACCACTTGTTGAAGAGGCTTTCCTTACTCCATTTTAGACTCTTTGCACCTTTATCAAAGATTAAATGATCATGTGTTTGAGGTTGGGTGTCAGGATACTCAATTCTATTCCATAGGTCCACAGGTCTGTTTTTTTTTTTATTCCAATACCATGCTGTTTTAATTACTACTGCCTTGTAGTACAGTTTGAAGTTGGGAAAGGTGATGCCTCCCATCTTCTTTTTCCCGAGGATTGCTTTAGCTATCCTTGGGGGTTTATTGTTCCATACAAATTTCAGGAGCGTTTGGTCAATTTCTTTGAAGAATGTCATGGGTATCCTTATAGGGACTGCATTGAATCTGTACAGAGCTCTAGGGAGTATTACCATTTTGACAATGTTGATTCTCCCCATCCATGAGCAGGGAATATGTTTCCATTTCCTTGTGTCCTCTTTTATCTCTTGGAGCAGTGTCTTGTAGTTTTTCTTTGTACAGGTCCTTTACACACTTGGGTAAGTTGATTCCTAGGTATTTGATTTTCTGTGGCACAATTGTGAATGGAATTGTTTCCTTAATATCCCTTTCTTCTCTTTTGTTATTTGTATATAGGAAAGCCACTGACTTTTGGGTGTTGATTTTGTATCCTGCCACTCTACTATATGCATCTATTGTTTCTAGGAGTTTTTTGGTAGAGAGTTTAGGGTTCTCTAGGTATAATATCATGTCATCTGCAAATAATGATAGCTTGACTTCTTCCTTGCCTATCTGGATGCCCTTGATGTCCCTTTTCTTCTCTGATTGCTATGGCAAGTACTTCCAGTACTATATTGAATAAAAGAGGTGAGAGGGGGCAACCTTGTCTTGTCCCTGATCTCAGGGGGAAGGCTTTCAATTTTCCCCATTTAGAATGATGCTCGCTGTGGGCTTTTGGTAGATGGCTGTAACTATCTTGAGGAAAGTCCCTTCAATTCCCATTTTCTGGAGGGTTTTAATCATGAACGGGTGCTGGATCTTGTCAAATGCTTTCTCTGCATCTATTGATAGGATCATATGGTTTTTATTTTTTCTTTTATTGATATGATGTATTATGTTGATTGACTTGCGAATGTTGAACCATCCTTGCAATCCCGGGATGAATCCTACTTGGTCATGATGTATAATCTTCTTGATGAGTCTTTGGATTCTGTTTGCTAGTATTTTGTTGAAGATCTTAGCATCCGTGTTCATCAGGGATATTGGTCTGTAGTTTTCTTTCTTTGTGTTGTCTCTCCCTGCTTTGGGTATCAGGGTGATATGTGCCTCGTAGAAGCTGTTTGGGAGTGTTTCTGTTTCTTCTATTTCCTGGAAGAGCTTGAAAAGGACTGGCAGTAGGTCCTCCTTAAAGGTTTGGTAGAGTTCACTAGTGAATCCGTCTGGACCTGGGCTTTTGTGTTTTGGGCAGACTTTTAATTACTGTTTCAATTTCCTCGATGGTGATAGGCTTATTCAGGTATTGGAGGTCTTCTTGTTTCAGCCGTGGGAGGTTATAGGACTTCAGGAATTTATCCATT
The DNA here is from genome assembly GCA_021461705.1 of Cryptotis parvus. Classification (NCBI taxonomy): domain Eukaryota; kingdom Metazoa; phylum Chordata; class Mammalia; order Eulipotyphla; family Soricidae; genus Cryptotis; species Cryptotis parvus. The sequence goes on from JAJIBD010022517.1 coordinate 4,892, forward strand.
TCTTCTAGATTCTCATGTTTCACGGCATACAGGCTCTCAAAGTAATCTCTGATGATCTTTTGGATTTCTGTGGTTTCTGTTGTGATGTCACCATTTTTATTTCTGATTCTGTTTATTTGGGTTCTCTCTTTCCCTGTCCTTACAAGTCTTGCCAATGGTTTGTCAATCTTTGTTTATTTTTTCAAAGAACCAGCTCTTGGTTTCATTAATCTTTTTTGATTTTTTTTTTTGGTTTCCAACTCATTGATTTCCTCTCTAAGTTTTATTATTTCCTTTTTTCTGCCTGGGTTGGGCTCCTTTTGTTGGTCTTTTTCTAATGTCTTCAGCTGTGTAGTCAGGTTATTTATGTGGGCCCTTTCTTGTTTCCTGATGAATGCTTGCAGAGCTATAAACTTCCCTCTTAACACGGCTTTTGCCGTGTCCCACAAGTTCTTATAGTTGGTGTCTTCATTTTCATTTGTTTCCAGAAATCTTTGGATTTCCTGTTTGATTTCTTCTATGACCCATTTGTTGTTCAGGAGTGAGCTGTTCAGTTTCCAGGTGTTTGGTTTGACTCCCTGTTTCTGTGTAAGGTTAACTTCCATTTTCAGTGCATCATGGTCTGAAAAGATAGCTGACACAATTTCTATCTTTTTTATTTTATTGAGGTATGCTTTGTGGCTCAGCATGTGGTCTATCTTGGAGAATGTTCCATGTGCACTAGAGAAAAATGTGTATTCAGCTTTTTTTGGCATGAAAAGCCCTGTATATATCCACTAGCTCTCTTTCTTCCATTTCTTCCTTCAGGGCCAATATTTCCTTGGTGAGTTTCAGTCTTGTTGATCTATCCATCGTTGATAGAGCAGTGTTGAAGTCTCCGGGAAGTCTCCAACTATTATTGTGCTACTGTTAATGTCTTCTTTGAGGTCTCTTAGCAGTTGTTTTATGTATTTTGCTGGCCCCTCGTTGGGTGCATATATGTTTAGTAGTGTAATTTCTTCCTGGTGTACATACCCCTTAATTAATAAGAAATGGCCTTCGTTGTCCCTTCTAACCTTTTTTCAGCCTGAAGTCTATATTATCTGATACTAATATGGCCACACCAGCCTTTTTGGAGGAGTTGTTTTGTGGAGAATGGTCTTCCAACCTTTGACTTTGAGTCTGTGTTTGTTCTGATTATTCAGATGTGTTTCTTGTAGACAGCAGAATGTTGGGTTCAATTTTTTAATCCATTTTGTCACTCTGTATCTCTTAATTGGTGCATTTAGACCATTGACATTGAGAGAGATTATTGTCATCGGATTTTGTGCCATCTTTCTGTTTGTGCTTGTTGTGCTTTTGGGTTTGGTCGTATTACAGTAGACCCTTCAGTCCTTCTTTGAAAGTTGGTTTTGAGTCCATGAAGTTCCTGAGTTGTTGCTTATCCATGAAGTTGTGTATCTTTCCTTCATATCTGAATGTGAGTCTGGCCGGGTACAGAATTCTTGGTGAGGCCTGCAGTTCATTGAGCCTTTTCACAATATCCCACCATTGTTTTTGGGCTCAGAGTGTTTCATCAGAGAAGTCTGCTGTAAATCTTAGGGATGTTCCTTTGTATGTGATTTCCTTCTTTGATCTTGCTGCTTTCAGTATTCTATCTCTATCTATAGTTTTTGTCATTTTAATTAAGATGTGTCTTGGAGTATTCTTGTTGGGGTTTCTTTTAGCTGGTATCCTACGGGCCTCCTGGATCTTGAGGCAAGCGTTCTTTAGTTCCGGGAACTTCTCAGCAATTATGGCTTTGACAGTTTCTTCTTCATCAGGGTTTTCTTCTTGCCCTTCTGGGACCCCAATGATCCATATGTTGTTTCTTCTGGCTTCATCCCGATTATCTCTTGTTGTCTGTTCGGTAATTGTGAGTCTTTTTTTCTATCTTCTGGTGTTGTGTAGAGAATCTTTGGAACTCATCTTCGAGATCACTAATTCTTTCTTCAGTAGCTATTATTCTGCTATGATGGCCTTCCACTGTGTTTTTCATTTCATTTACCTCATTTTTAATATCTGTCATTTCCATTTGCATTTTCCTCACTTCTTCTCTCATGTCCTCTTGTATTTTATTGATTTTGCATTCCATTGCTTCTTTGAGTTCCTTATGCATCCTTAACAATTCTTTCCAAAATTCCTTATCAGAGAGGTTATACAACTCATTGGTATTGCTTGGCTCATCTGGACTAGTGACTTCACTCACAGAGCTTGATGGAATTTTGCGTTGCTTTACCATTATGACTATTGTAGGTTTCAAATGTGAGTTCTTGGGTGACTAGATAGTACAGTTAGTAGGTGTCTGGGTTGTTTGCAGAGTTTGGGTGGGTGGCAAGGATGTAGGAACAAAGGTTCACTGGTACCTCATGCAAGATAGGTAGTAAGAGGATTGCGGACGCACTAGCGTCCCTGAGGTTTTGAGTTTTGGGATGTGGGTGTAGGGTTCTGGCCTGTTTGTTCCCTGGGGCTGATTGGGTCCGCGGAGACGCAAGGATCACACACACACACACCTGTGAGGGAGATTGCAGACGTTCCCGGAAGCGCAGGGCCCAAGGGGTCTGGGGTGAAACCAAGGCAGTTTGCCTTGGTTCCCGTTGATGGAAGTTCCGCTTTCTCCCTGGGGCTGATTGGGTCCGCGGAGACGCAAGGATCACACACACACCTGTGGGGAGATTGCAGATGTTCCCTTATAGGCAAATTTCATAACTTCATTTTTCCTAACAGCTGCATAGTATTACATTGTGTAGATGTACCACAGTTTCTTTATCCAGTCATCAGTTCTTGGGCATATTGGTTGTTTCCAGGTTCCGGCTATGGTGAATAGTGCTGCTATGAAAATAAAAGTGCAGAATGTGTTTCCGCTGTGTGTTTTTGGCTTCCCAGAAACACACAGATATTCCCAAGAGTGGTATGGCTTGGGTTAAAAGGGAGCTCCATTTCTAGTCTTTGGAGGAATGTCCATATTGTTTTCCAGAAAGGTTGTGCAAGTCGACATTCCCACCAACAATACATGAGAGTCCCGTTTTCCCAGCATCCACGCCAGCACTTGTTGCTTTTCCCCTTTTGGATATGGGCCAGTCTCTGTGGTGTGAGGTGATATCTCATTGTTGTTTTGATTTGCATCTCTCTGATGATTAGTGATGATGAGCAATTTTTCATATGTCATTTTACATTTGAATTTTTTCCCTGTCAAAATTTCTGTTCATCTCTTCTCCCCATTTTTTAATGGGGTTAGCTGTTTTCTTCTTATATAGCTGTACCCTGAGTGATATCCTGGATATTAACCCCTTATCCGATGGGTAATGGGTGAATATTCATTCCCATTCTATGGGCTGTTTTTCTATATGGTCACTGTTTCTCTCAAGGTGAAGAAGCTCTTTAGTTTCATGTAGTCCCATATGTTTTTCTTTTCTTCTAGTTGCTTTGTTAATGGTGTTTCACCTTTGAAGATGTCTTTAGCTTCAATGCCGTGGAGGGTTTTTCCTATATTTTCTACAACATACTTTATGAACTCAGGTCTGATATTGAGATCTTTAATCCATTTTGATCTGATTTTTTGTGCAAGGTTTTAGACACAGGTCCAAATCCATTTTTTACATGTAGCTGTCCAGTTTTCCCAGCACCACTTGTTAAAGAGGCTTTCCTTACTCCATTTTGGACTCTTTGCACCTTTATCAAAGATTAACTGATCATGTCTTGGAGGGTGGGTATCAGGATATTCAACTCTATTCCATTAGTCCACAGGTCTGTTTTTTATTCTAATACCATGCTGTTTTAATTACTACTGCTTTGTAGTACAGTTTTGTGTTGGGAAAGGTGATGCTTCCCATCTTCTTTTCCCCAAGGATTGTTTTAGCTATCTCGTGAGGTTTTATTATTCCATACGAATTTCAGGAGTGTTTGGTCAATTTGTTTAAAGAATGTCATGGGTATCCTTATAGGGACCGCATTGAATCTGTACAAACTCTAGGGAGTATCTCCACCTTGACAATGTTAATTCTCCCCCATCCATGAGAGGGAATGTGTTCGTTCCCATTTCCTCATGTCCTCTTTTATTTCTTGAAGCAGTGTCTTGTTGTTCTCTTTGTAGATGTCCTTTACACACTTGGTTAAGCTGATTCCTAGGTATTTGATTTTCTATGAAACAATTGTGAATGGAATTGATTTCTTAATATCCCTTCTTCTCTTTTGTCATTTGTATATAGGAAAGCCACCGACTTTTGGGTACTGATTTTGTACCCTGCCACTCTACTATACATATCTCTTGTTTCTAAGAGTTTTTGGGTCGAGAGTTTAAGGTTCTCTAAGTATAATATCATGTCATCTGCAAATAATGATAGCTTGATTTCTTCCTTGCCTATCTGGATGCCCTTAATGTCCTTTTCTTCTCTGATTGCTATGGTGAGTACTTCCAGTACTATATTGAATAAAAGAGGTGAGAGAGGGCAACCGTGTCCGTGTTCCTGATCTTTAGGGGAAGAATTTCAATTTTTCCCCATTGAGAATGATACTCGCTGTGGGCTTTTGGTACATGGCTTTGAATATCTTGAGGAAGCTTCCTTCAATTCCCATTTTCTGGAGGGTTTTAATCATGAATGGGTGCTGGATCTTGTCAAATGCTTTTTCTGCATCTATTGATAGAATCAAATGGTTTTTATTTTTTTCTCTTATTAACATGATGCAGTATGTCGATTGAGTTGTGAATGTTGAACTATCCTTGCATTCATGGGATGATCCTACTTGGTCATGATGTATAATCTTCCTGATGAGTCTTTGGATTCTGTTTGCTAGTATTTTGTTGAAGATCTTAGCATCTGTTTTCATCAAGGAGATTGGTCTTTAATTTTCCTCATTGTGTTGCATATCCCTGCTATGGGCATCAGGGTGATATGTGCCTCGTATAAACTGTTTGTGAGTGTTTCTCTTTCTTCTATTTCCTGGAAGAGCTTGAACCGGACAGGCAGTAGGTCTTCCATAAAGTTTTGGTAGAATTCGCTAGTGCTGGACCTGGGTTTGTGTTTGGGCAGACTTTTAATTACTTTTTCAATTTCCTCGATGGTGATAGGCTTATTTTGGAAGGTGGGTTCTAACCCTGGCCTGCCATCCCAGCAGAGCCTTGCAAGAAGGCAGAGGAACCCCCACACCATTTGGGTCGCCATTTCAACATCTGAACTCCACAGATCATCAGAGCTCCACCCAGCAGAAGAGCTGATCATTGCTGTCTCATATGGCGGCTGTGTGGCCGCATGGTTAATCAATAAATGCACGATATGAGAGGCTACTACAAGAGAATCCCACCTGCACGGCAGAGCCTGGCAAGCTACCCGTGTCGTATTTTTTTTCTTTTTATTTCTTTTCCCACTACCACATATCATGCAGTCGAGTTTCCCACACACATTTGGGGAAATCGTAGGAGTCAGCACACCCATAGTGCAATGGATAAGCCTCTCCCTGGGAAAATCAACTTCGTGATCATGGTATCTCCCCTGCCAGGTAAGTATCCATGTCATATTTGATATGACAAAAACGGGTAACAATTATAGACCTCATTCCCATGACCTGAAGGGATGGTTTAAAGCTCATGTTCCTGGAACGAGCAGATGCCCTTGGGCTACACTAGTATGTGACAGGATGTATGGAGATGTTATTGGTGCTCTCTCAAACAAATTGATGAACAAGGGGAAGACAAGTAACAAGTGATTATGTTGCCAATATCCAAGGTCAGGCAAATAATGGATCCAGAGATCTTACCGAGGTGAAATCTACCACTTTCTTGGAGTCAGAGGTTAGGTATGACAGAGAAGAAAACTGTGCTTATAATTGTCAAAAGTGATAATACCAGCCTAGAACTGAGCATTGAATATAAGCAAAGAGATACACATGATAACCCCTAAATGTATGAATTGCAATCCACAATGCATAAGAGAAGGATGAGAGAAAGAGAGAGAGAAAGAGAAAGAGAGAAAAGAGATAAAGAGACTTATATAGAGGCAGGTTAGGGAGGGGGAGGAAATTGGGGACATTGGTGGTGGGAAATGGGCACTGGTGGAGGGATGGGTGCTTGAACACTGTATGACAGAATCCAAACATGAACATCTTTTTAATTGTATATTTCATGGAGGTATAATAAAATATTTTTTAAAAATAATAAAAAATAAAAAGGAATGAAGACATTCTCAGACAACCAGCTGCAGAGGACATATTTAGAAACCAAATCATCTCTGCCAAGGTCACAGAATGACTCCCTATAAAGAGTAAAGATTAAATGGGACAATCATCCGAACTCCTCACAGATACACAGCCACAGATTCCTTCATATTAATAACTTAGTTAAATGTCAATAAACTTATCTTCCCAAGAAACCAAAATCCAACTTCTGATTTTTTTTGTTTGTTTTGAGGCCTCACTCAGAAATGCTCAAGGTTACTCCTGGCTCTTCACTCAGGAATTACGCCTAGTAGTGCTTGGGGAACCATACGGGATGCTGGAGATTGAATCTAGGTGGACCGTATGCATGGCAATGCCCTACCCACTGTACTACTGCTCCAGCCTTGAAATCCAACCTTCTGTTGTATACTAATGACTTTCATGTTAAGCATAGGATCGTAGTCAAATATGAGAAAAATTAGTAAGGCTAATGAGAGACTGAACATGCAGGGAGGTCATACTACTATCAGAACAAATGACATTCAATAAAGAACATAATAAAAGGTGCTGTAGACATTACATACTGAGTAAGGGTTTAATGTATCAAGGAGAATGAACTCCCAGCAACATGTGAGGACTGTTTAATGTAGTCAATGAATATAACAAGGCATATCAACAAAAGGAAAGATAAAGATCAAATATTATATCAAGTTATGAATAGAATGTCTTGAATTGATTCAACATCCATTCATGATAAAATATCTTCAAAAACTAGGAAAAGAAGGACTGTAAATCAAGATAATATTGCCTATCTATAGCATGTTCACAGCCAGTGTCATACTTAATGGTGAAACTTAAAACCTTCCCTCCTTCCCCCACCCCCACACCCAAGATCAGGCACAAGGTAATGGATTTTTACTTTCTTCACTTTTATTTATTACAGTTCTGGAAGTCCTTGCCTCAGTAATCAAGCAAGAAAAATAAACTAAAAGACCTAAATTGGAAAAGAGAAATTGAAACAATCCTAGAGACTCCATCCCCCAAGAAACAAACACCTTACAAACAACAAATCAGTATACTCAGTTAGCAGCCTCCAAAACCTAGGCAGAAAATAATGTGGCATTATACAAGTAATGATCCAAAGAAACGTGTGCATGAGAAACAATTATTAATGCATTGTAAAGTACATAATCTCAATAAAATTTTTTAAAAATTAAAATCTTCCCAAAATATGTAAGAGAGAGAGAGAGTTGAAGTCAGAGTGAAAGTGCAGTGCCTAAAGCACCTGCCTTGCATGCGACTGACCTGGGATTGATCCCCAGCACCACAATGGGTCCCCCAGGCCCTATCAAAAAAGTGGCCCCCAAGTACAAAGCCATGAATAAGTTCTGAGAAATGTTGAAGTTGGCCCAAAATTTTTTAAAAGATAGTATACTCTGCAACTATAAAATAATGACTGCTATATTATGTAAACTCTGATATCAAAATAAATGTGAATTGCATAAACAGTGCAACTAGAAAAGAACGAAATAAAACAGACTATTCCCTTGAAAATAGTGTATAAAAACCAGATTCTTATAAATCAAATGAACAAAAAAGGTGAAAGACAATACATGAAAGCTCACTTGATCACTTGAATCCCGTTATTCATCGATTTGCTCGAGCGGGCGCCAGTAACATTTCCATTGGACCCTATCACAGGCCAATATAACCCAATCACATCTGGTTGATTTAGGAATATGAAGAGCCTCAAACCGTTCCTACATGAACGCTAGCAGATACCAGCTTTCCCCGTTGAACATGAAAGCGATAAGTCAGTATTGAAAGAAATTGACAACAGAAAAATGAAAAATATTCCATGCATAAGGATTGGAAGAATTAACATTACAAAATGATGTTCCTACCTAAGCACTGTTCATATTCAGTGCAATCCTACTAAATTTCCAATGACATACTTCATGGACTTGGAATAATCTCTAAACAAAAGGATTTGTATCTGATCTGAACAGCTGCTGAGGCCTTAGGATTCAATCTGAAGTTTTAGGGAGAGAGCATCTTGTGGTTGGAGTTTTAATAGAAGACAAAGGGAACGGGCAGAAATATTCACTTTTCTCCCCAGTTCTGTCGATTAATCTGAAATACAAGTTCATCTAGCAAATCGTTTTGCTCTTACATGCATGTGGAATGACTTGTTTTTCTCTGCAGTGCGTTACATAAAGCAACAGCACATACTATGACATCAAAAGTATGATACCATGTATTGCATTCCATCATGGTTTCTCTCTTCCCTTTTCATTTCTCTCAAATAAAGTTAACACCTACTAAAGTATTTATAACTTAATTATTATATCAATATCAATTTATAATTTTCTTTGGATTTTCTACACAATGCATGAATATCATTAGAATTGTTTTTCCTTTCCAAGTTGAGGTTTTCTTTTTTGTTTATTAGCTTTTTGCATTGCCTAAAATTTATGAAATGATTCTGAGTGAAAAGATGATGGGTGAGATTCTTATATTGTTGTACTGTTCCCAATGCTGTCCATAGACAATTAATATTTTATTATTATGTATAGAACGACACCCACCCTGCAGCAGTTTTTTTTCCAATCTGGCCCAGGTATGTTGAACCAGAGACTCTCTGACATGGGGCAGAGCTGCTCCATGCTCTTCCTGTGCCCAGCCTCTCATCGGGCACCTGGGAGGCATGGCGGGTTCTAGACCTGACCTGCCACCCCCGCAGAGCCTCACAACAAGCCAGATGACCGCCCTCCCCCCCAACTCTATGGAGACCGCCGTTTTCCACATATGGACTTCCCTCTGGTCACAACTCCACCCAGCAGATCAGATTATCACAGCTCGGCTCACGTGGCGCTAGCGGCAGCAGATTTATCAATAATTGCTTTATTTAGAGGTGACTACAAGAGTATGCTACCCGCTCGGCAAGCCTGGCTAATTGCTTGTGTCGTACTTGATATGCCAAATACCAATAACATTTATATTAGGTCATTCCCATGACCTGGGATGCCAGGAATCGAATCCAGGCCGGCACAGGCCAGCCGCGCAAGGCAAATGCCTAATCGCTGGGCTATCGCTCCAGCCCCAGGAACCGTTTTTAAGAAGCCAGCAATAAAATGAAGTAGCCTGGATCATTGACAGTTGTGTAGTTAAAATGGCATACTTGAGTTACTTGTGTATCCATTCGAACTAAATAGTACAGCTTTTAAACTTGTCACTTTTTTTGTATACTGATAAACAATAATTATTCATCCCATAAGAAACATGAAACCTGTGATTCATAGAGATATGAACATTGTAAAAGATATTCTTACTTGTAAAGCTTTTTGACAAATATGAATAATTAAGAAACTCTTAGATTAATTAGCATGGTGGTGAAGTTTTATTCTTTCTCATCAATATAGAACTCTTAGTAAAATTCAGAGAACAGAGTGATTTCAAGATGCATGTGGAACTCAGAAATGAGATGCTTGAGGTAGAAATTTCTATTAAGTTTTATGCTAGACAGGGGAGAGCACACGCAATCTCGTAGCGCTTACTGAGCCTTCAGAAAGAAGACATTACCCCTGAAAAGTCTCCCCAAGGCCCCTTCAGGTCCTTGTTCCTTAGGCTGTAGATAAAGGGGTTTTAAAGGGGAGTCACCACCGTGTACATAACAGCAGCTGCTGTATCCTCTTCTACTGAGTTGGTGGATGAATAATATGGTCACAGATAAGGCCTGATCACTGTCTCAAAGACTAGAGCAACAACAGCAAGGTGGGACTCACAGGTGAGAAGGCTTTGCGCCTCTCCTGAGCAGAGGGCACCCTGAGGATGGCTGCAACAATGCAGATGTAAGAGACCAGGACGAGTATAAAGGGAACTAATATAACTGCTCCTCCCAAGAAGAGGAGAACCAGCTCATTGACCTGAGTGTCAGAACAAGACACTTTCATCAGGGGACCCAGATCACAGAAGAAGTCAGGAATGATTTCATTAGGGGCAGAAGGAAAGTCGGAACATGAGGAAGGTGGGTGGGTCATGGGCACAAGATTAATGAGGACCCAGCAGACAGTAATCAGGAGGATACAGAGCCGGGGACTCATGACCATTGTGTAGTGGAGAGGGTGGCAGATGGCCACGTAGCGGTCATAGGCCATTGGGGCCAGGAGAAAAATGTCCATATCTCCAAAAGTTAAGAAGTAGAGTAGGACCATCATCCTGCATAGGAGATGGATCTAGTCTGGGTTTGGATGTTCACCAGGGCCTTGGGCAAGTGATTGAGGTGAAAAGAATGTCTGCACAGGAGAGGCTGGTCATGAGGAAGTACATGGGTGTGTGGAGGCGAGCGCCAGTGAAAATGGCCAGGACAATGAGCAAGTTTCCAGCCACCATGACCACATACATCCATAGGCACATGAGTAAGAGGATGTGCTGCTGTCTGGCAGCTCTGACAGTCCCCAGAGGAGAAACTCAAAGTTGCTGGTCTGGTTCCGTCTTGCCATCAGCCCAGATCTCATTAAAGATGATGGTTTAGAGCCCCATGATTCCTTATTCCTTTTCTAAATATGTTTCACTCTAACTGGTGATGGATGAAGCATTCTATAAACCAGAGAGGCATAAAAATGAAATTAATATCTATTATTTTATTTCTCGTTTTATGTTGTCTCAAAATAAGTCTTTGCTGATAGTTTTTCCCTCAGCTGTGTTCTCAGGGAAGCAAAGACTTTCATTCATTCTTTCATTCCAAAGAATCTTAGTCCAACTCTGAATCTGTCACTGTACTGAAAAAATAAAAAATGATAATCCTAAATCTCAGGGTATTTTCAATCTATCTATAGATAGAGGTATAGAAAGACCTAACTTCACTATCACTATCACTATCTTCCCGTTCATCATTTATTTGCTTGAGTGGTCACCAATAATATCTGCATATGTCCTGTCTCATCTAGTGGAGCCAAAGGGCATCTGCTTGCTCCAGGAACATAAGGAGCCTCAAACAATTCTGTAGCACAATTGTGAATGGGATTGTTTCCTTAATATGCCTTTCTTCTCTTTCGTTATTTGTATATAGGAAAGCCACCGACATTTGGGTGTTGATTTTGTGTCCTGCCACTCTACTATATGTGTCTATTGTTGCTAGGAGTTTTTTTGTAGAGAGTTGAGGGTTCTCTAGGTATAATATCATGTCATCTGCAAATAATGATAGCTTGAGCTTTTCCTTGCCTATCTGGATGCCCTTGATGTCCTTTTCTTCTCTGATTGCCATAGCAAGTACTTCCAGTAAGATATTGAATAAAAAGAGTTGAGAGTGGGCAATCTTGTCTTGTCCCTGATCTCAGGGGGAAAGCTTTCAATTTTTCCCCATTTAGAATGATGCTCGCTGTGGGCTTTTGGTAGATGGCTGTAACTATCTTGAGGAAAGTCCCTTCAATTCCCCATTTTCTGGATGGTTTTAATCATGAACGGGTGCTGGATCTTGTCAAATGCATTCTCTGCAATTATTGATAGGATCATAAGGTTTTTATTTTTTCTCTTATTGATATGACGTATTATGTTGATTGACTTACGAATGTTGAACCATCCTTGCATTCCCAGGATGAATCCTACTTGGTCATGATGTATAATCTTCCTGATGAGTCTTTGGATTCTGTTTGCTAGTTTTTGTTGAAGATAGTAGCATCCGTGTTCATCAGGGATATTGGTCTGTAATTTTCTTTCTTTGTATCATGTCTCCCTGCTTTGGGTATCAGTGTGATATTTGCCTCATAGAAGCTGTTCGGGAGTGTTTCTGTTTCTTCTATTTCCTGGAAGGGCTTGAAAAGGACTGGCAGAAGGTCCCTCCTTAAAGGTTTGGTAGAGTTCACTAGTGAATCCATCTGGACCTGGGCTTTTGTGTTTGGGCAGACTTTTAATTACTGTTTCAATTTCCTTGATGGTGATAGGCTTATTCAGGTATTTGAGATCTTCTTGTTTCAGCCGTGGGAGGTTATAGGACTTCAGGAATTGATCCATTTCTTCTAGATTCTCATGTTTCATGGCATACAGGCTCTCAAAGTAATCTCTGATGATCTTTTGGATTTCTGTGGTTTCTGTTGTGATGTCACAGTTTTTATTTCTGATTCTGTTAAATGGGTTGTCTCTTTCCCTCTCCTTACAAGTCTTGCCAATGGTTTGTCAATCTTTTTTATTTTTTTCAAAGAACCACCTCTTGGTTTCATTAATATTTTGGATTTTTTTGGGGGGTTTCCAACTCATTGATTTTTTGAGTATTTTTTTTTTTTTTTTTTTCTCTCCAAGTTTTATTATTTCCTTTTTTTTTGCCTGAGTTGGGCTCTGTTTGTTGTCTTTTTCTAATGTCTTCAGCTCTGTAGTCAGGTTATTTATGTGGGCCCTTTCTTGTTTCCGGATGAATGCTTGCAGTGCTATAAACTTCCCTCTTAACACGGCTTTTGCCATGTCTCACAAGTTCATATAGTTGGTGTCTTCATTTTCATTTGTTTCCAGAAATGTTTGGATTTCCTGTTTGATTTAACAGCCAATATTCTTTTGAACAGGGACCAAAATATAGCAATTTAATGATTGTTTACCACAGCTGTATAAATATAAATATCAGCTATTCATAAACAACAATGAAAAGTTATCATCTCTAATATACACTATCTAAAAACTAATTTGATACACACAAACACACGACACATGCACGCACACGCATAGGGATTTTTAAAGGGAAGTTTTTCCAGCCCATAAGTGTAGTTCAGGATATTGCCCAATGACATGGGCTGCATATAGAGAGAAACATTAAGTATGAGGTGAAAGGGGAATTATGGTCCAACGTTATTGCAGATGCTTGAAATGGACAAAAATACATCTGCGCTATGTAAGTCATAAAGATTAATTCAGGATGGTTTTATTTATTTTTATTTATTTATTTTTTTTTTGCTTTTTGGGTCACACCCGGCAATGCTTAGGGGTTACTCCTGGCTCTGCACTCAGGAATGACTCCTGGCGGTGCTTGGGGGGACCATATGGGATGCCGGGATCGAACCCGGGCCGGCACAAGCCGGCCGCATGCAAAGCAAACGCCCTACCCGCTGGGCTATCGCTCGGCCCCTTCAGGATGGTTTTAACAGAAGTGACCTTATCAAGGGGGAGCAGAAAAATCCTGTACCTTTCTCATATGGGGCCCCAATTAAGCATCTACCAGTAGGTCATTCAGATGACAAAAAATAATCACCGTGATTACTGTAAAATACGGAATCAGAGAATGTATTCAGCTGTGTTCATTAAGTAAAGTTCAAAACACATTTTCAAAATTAAATAAATTTCTCCAGTCACAGGATTATCAAAGATCATGGGTGAAACGTGTTCTTATGAAACATAAAATTGGCAAAAGAGTGAAAAATTAAATCATTCCTACATATGATCAAATACTTGGAGATAAGGGAGAAACTGAGTCTTAGTAACTCAGGTAGATTGTAAGTTAGTTCATTTTATGTCTATCTCTGAATAGTAAATTTCCACACTTTTCCACACAAATAGCATGGAATTTCACTCATCCTTCCAAAAACAAAATGGCTTTGCACCAAGTATCCAAATTTTTTTTTTGAGAATTTGGGTCACAGCTAGTTGTGTTTAGTGATTGTTCCATTGTGGTCAGGGATCACTCCTGGCTGTGCTCCAAACACCGTTTTTGATGCCAGGGATCAAACCTGAGCCAGTTGCTTGCAGAACAAATAATATCCACTACTCTATCTCATGGCCTTATCCACAAAAATTTGCCTACAAAAACGCATTATTTTTCACAGCATTACTTTAGCTTTTTGTATCCCTACAATAACTATAGATTTTTTTGTTATATTTTGTCTTCAACGATGACCTAGCAATAGTGACTCTAATATAGAAGATCTTAATGATAGGAAGAAGGATGGAAGGAAGGAAGATAGGAAGGAAGGTAGGAAGGAAGATAGGAAGGAAAGAAGAAAGGTAATAAGGGAAAAGGAAGGCTAAAAGTAAAGCTTTACATCAGATGAAGTCTCAATAGGAAAGTGTTTTTACAAAGAATGTTCCAATATAATATTCTATAACTATCACTATCTTCACTATCTTCCCATTGATCATCTATTTGCTAGAACGGGCACCAGTAATATCTCCATATGTCCTGTCTCATGCTAACAGAACCCAAAAGCATCTGCTTGCTCCAGGAACATAAAAGCCTCAAACCATTATATTAGGTCATGGGAATGACCTAATATAAATGTTTCTGTTATTTGGCATATCAAATACTATACGAGCAGCTCGCCAGGCTTGCTGTGTAGGTGCATACTCTTGTAGTCACCTCTAAATAAAGCATTTATTGATGAACCGCAGCAGCTAAAGGCCGCGCAAGCCGGGCCATGATAGTCTGGTCTGCTGGATGGAGTTGTGATGAGAGGGTGGTCCGGATGTGGGAAACGGCGGCCCCCATGGAGTAGGGGTGGTCCTCTGGCTTGTTGTGAGGCTCTGCTGGGGTGGCAGGCCAGGGCTAGAGCCATGCCTCCCAGGCACTTCTGAGCGGCTGGGCACAGGAAGAGCAAGTACCACCTCTGCCCCATGTCTGAGAGTCTCTGGTTTTGCATACCTGGGCTAGATTGAAAAAACTGCTGCAGGATGGGTGTCCATGATCCGGGCTGTGATAGACTGGTCTGCTGGGTGGAGGTGTGAAGACAAAGAAGTCCAGATGTGGAAAATGGCGGCCCCCATGGAGTTGGGGGTCGTCTGGCTTGTTGTGAGGCTCTGCTGGCTCTGCTGGGGTGGCAGGCAAATTTTTAAAATTTAATAAAAAGTCAAGAATTTAATTTTTTGTAGAATATTACAAGGGAGAATAAAGCTTATTGGAGAAAGAGCTGAATAATTGGAACATGTGAACCAGAACATGAGAAAGACCTTGTAAAAGATATTGGAGAAAAATTTATTCCCTTGATAGAAACTCAAGGGTGAAGGTTTTTTTAAAATTTTTTATTATTCCACCCTGAGACATACCATTACAAAGGTGTTCATAGTTGGTTCTTAGTAATACAGTATTCCAGCACACATCCCTCCACCAATGCCCCATTTCCACCACCAATGTACCCCACCCCTCCCGCCCACCCCCAGGCTGCCTCAATAGCAAGTACCCCAGTTCCCTCTATTTTTTCTCTCTGTCTCTCTCTGCATCTCTCTCCCTCTTCTTTTTACGCGTTGAGGCTAGCCCTGCAGATATTTAGAGTTTATCGCTTAAGTCTCTTTGTGTATATTCAATGGTGAGTTTTAATCTGCCATTACCATTTCCCACACTTAGTAAAACACTGGTATCTATTTATATCCTATTAATGAATTCATTCTATATCTGTCCTTTTCCTTCTGACTAATTTCACTCAGCATGATAGTCTCCATGTCCATCCCTTTGCAGTTAAATTTCATAATTTCATCTTTTCTGACAGCTGCATAGTATTCCATAGTGCAGATGAACCACAGTTTCTTTAGCCAGTCCTCTATTCTCAGACATTTAGGTTGTTTCCAAATTCTAGCTATAGTGAATAGTGCAGAGATGAATAAAGAAGTACAGATAGTGTTTCTGCTATGTGTTTTTCGGTCTCTCGGGTATATTTCTAGGAGTGCTATTGCTGGATCAAATGGGAGCTCGATATCTAGTTTTCGGAGGAATGCCCATATTGTTTTCCAAAAGGGCTGGACCAGTCGGCACTCCCACCAACAGTGGATGAGAGTCCCTTTTTCCCCACATCCGCGCCAGCTCCAGTTGTTCTTGCTGTTTTGAATGTGTGCCAGTCACTGTGGTGTGAGATGGTACCACATTGTTGTTTTGATTTGCATCTCCCTGATGATTAAAGATGAAAAGTGCTTTTTCATATGCCTTTTGGCCATTCGAATTTCTTCTTTTTTGGAAGCTTCTGTTCATTTCTTCTCCCCATTTTTTGATGGGGTTGTCTGTTTTGTTCTTGTGAAGTGCTACCAGTGCCTGATATATCCTGGATATTAACCTCAAGGGTGAAGGTATTAACGGAGAATGAGCAATACAGAAATCAGTAGTAGAAACATAAAAAAAATCTAACAGTGGTATAATAAAATATTAATTAGAAAAAAAATCAAAAGAAAATATTTTCCCAGAAATACCCATCTGTGTGTGGGGAGGATACTTCCCATTTTGTTTACCCCTCTGTTACCTATTTTCTATAGCCCCAAGTAGTAATTCCCAGAGATTTCCCTGAGACTCTTCCATTGGAAGAGATTTCATATTCATATCATCCTCCTCAAACAGTGCAAGTGTGAAGATTTTATTATATTTTTATTATCAAGTACTATGTTATTTTTCTTCCCTAGTTGGTCCTGAAAGATCAAAAGTAGAAAGCAAGTTTTATTTTCATTCAGATACCTAACGACACCAAGGCGATGATTTATCATGTTTTCTGTTGCACATGGGTGCTATATCTGGACTAGTTATAACCTGATTTATAAAACTTCTTATCAGTATCTGCCTTGGTCACCATTATCAATGACCGAAATTGTCTCTTCTTCAGTGCTCTGCATCAGTGGAAATGAATGTAATAATCTGCCAGAGCATTCAGAGACTCTCCCTCTGTAAGCAGTGAGCATGGTAACAGTCGCATGTACAGACAGGCAGCCTCTGTTGCAGCACACACTTCTGCATTCTTGCCTGCAGCAAGGCTGCAGATAGGGAGGATTTCTCATCATTCTATGAGCAATAATCCCAGAAATCCAATCCATGAGCTTTAAGGGAAGTTGTTCTGGTTATTTATTTCCCTTATAACCTTGGTATGAGTACCTTCAGGAATCCAGTTGGAAATAGATGCTCAGTAATTGTCCCATGCACTATATAATCCCTCAGGAGCAGTTTCAGGGAGTGTGGAGGATGTAGTCCAGCAATATTAGGATCTAAGAAAGGTTATTAATTACCTATGTCTTACATTGGATCAGAACGCCCTCACTGTCTTCCCCGTTCATCATCGATTTGCTCGAGCGGGCCCCAGTAACATCTCCATATGTCCTGTCTCATGCTAGTAACCAAGGCATCTTCTTGCTCCAGGATCATAAAGAGCCTCAATCCATTTAACGCCCTCACATCCATTACAAAAACCTCCAAGTCACTGATAACTGAAATGACAGTGTTTAGTTCACAAAGTCTTCTGAAAATATTAGGATTTCTTATGTGAATTAAGTGACATTTGAAATTATATAAAATACCTGAAATCTTGTCCATTCCAATATATCTGATAATTTTGAACACTTTCAATATATATAAACCATTTCTACTTATTTATATTCTCAATTTTTTATTATAAAATGGTGACTAATTTTGTTTATTAATTTTGTATGTTGCTTCTTTACAGTACTGGTTTACTTTTTCTAAAAGCTTTTTAGTGAAAACTTGTATTTTCTATGTACATAATATTTTGAATGCAAATGTGATAATAATTTAGCTTTTATTATTATATGGATCCCTCTGATTTCTTTTTCTTGCCCAATTGCTGTGATGAGGACTTCTAAGACTATTTCGAAAAATAGTGGAGAAAGTGCACATCCTGTCTCAGGGAAAGTTTTCCAGTTTTAGTCACTGACTCTTGTATCAACTGTGGGTTGGTTTTAAATTCCCGCACTATCTTGGAGAATGTTCCTGCTATCCCTAGTTTGTTCAGATTTTATTAAATGTTGACAATAATTAGCAAAATTGTTGACAATAGTTTCAGGTATGCAATATATTCAACTTCAATCCAGCATGAATGGATGCTGAATGTTGTCAACATTTTCTCTAAATCAATTTATAAGATTATATGATTTTTTATTCTTTCATACATATGATGTATCACATAGTGTATATTGCATTATGTAAAACTTTATTTGCATATATTGATAATCTGGGGTGAATTCCACTTGATCATGGTATGTGTTCTTTTTGACATATTGCTCAGTTCACTATGATTTGGTAGAGAATATTTTCATTGATATACATCAAGGATATTTAGCTGTAATTTTCATGACTATTTGGGTTATTAGGGCAATTTAGGCTTCACCGAGCTGTTACAGATCCCTATTTTGTTGATAGAGTATCAGTATCTTCATGATTGGAGGAAATCTTTATGTCTTGTGTCGGGGCGCTCCGCGGGGTCCCTGACAGTGCCGGGAAGCGAAGTTCCCTTCTACCTCCGGCCGGCGTGGGAACGGATGAAAACTCAGGAATCCGATGCAGTTTTAAAAGGCTTTACTTATCACAGGTTCAGGCATACAAATCAGCAAAAGGAAAAACCCGATGTTTAGAATTCCAGGCTAGAACCCCAGCCACGTGTAGGCCAAGATGGCGACCACCACGTGTAAAAGCTTCCAAGGGGAATGAACGCTCACAAGGAGAGATCCCACAAGGAAGAAGGAAGGGAGAGCGGGAACCGGCTAGTTTATATCCCTGTAACTCAGACCTTCCTCCCACTGTTATGGAAAGCAGGGAGGGTCCAATGCCCTTAGGTAATCCCTCCCTGCACCTCACCTAGGGCCTTTACTATGCTAATGTTTTGAGCCAAAATCTGCTTGGGAATGCCTTTGTAGTGTAGAGAAGTGGGTTTCTGAGATGGCATGTCTCTGTACCAAAGACCAACACCAATGCCAGTTAAATATTTCTCCAAGCCTTCACAAGTCTCTTCTACTTCAGTGTAGTTTTATATTTTAGTTGCCTTTGAGTATATCAGGGAGCCATGCTTGTTTGCTTGGAAGCAAACAGCATTTCTCTCTGGTCTAATTACTTAGGTGTCCTACGTGGCCAGGCTAATATGCTGGTAAGATCTAGCTAGTCCCACGATGATTGTGGTAGCATGGGAGAATATTTATACCAGCTAGTACAGCATACATGGTCGGATAAACTGCCACATTTAGACTACCCCCTTATCTACGGAGTGATTTGGGGGAGGCAATCCAGAGCAGATGCAGCGGCCCTTAGGAGTCCTGCAACAGTCTTGGATACAATCTGTTTACCATATAGTTGTAAATAAATCTCCCAGTTTCTTGGAAATCAAAATCTGACCCCCACAAATATACATATAATAATTAAAATATTCCTCTAAAACAGTAGATAAAATATGCATAGATTAAAAATAACAACCAGAGAAAGTCCAGGTTTCTTTTTTTTTCTCAAAGATACACAATTAAAAAGTTCATACCTGGGTTTTGGTCATACAGTGTTCCAACACCCATCCCTCCACCAGTGCCCGTCTCCCACCACCAACTACCCGGTTCACTGCCCCTCCCCAGCCCACCTTCATGGCAGGTTCCCCATTTCTTTCCCTTTCTCTCTCTCTCTCTCTCTCTCTCTCTCTCTCTCTCTCCTTCCTTCCTCCAAACTATGGAGTACAGAACATACATTAAGGGTTGTCATGTGTATCCTTTTGCTTGTATTTAATGCTAAGTTCTAGGTTCGCACTCAGAACCCCCGCCAATTGAAATACCAGGTTTCACCTTAAAACTTGAGAAATCCTAAAGGGACAAAGTACGTTTATACATGACTGATGTTACTTATGCCAAAAAAGAATAATCCTACATTTGAATATCTAAAAGCTACTCTGAATTATGCAGTGGTTAGACCCATAGATTATTATATCCGAGAATCTTTGAAATCCAAAGATAAATATTTACTATCACTGTATCACTGTATCACTGTCTTCCCGTTCATCATCGATTTGCTCGAGCGGGCCCCAGTAACATCTCCATATGTCCTGTCTCATGCTAGTAGATCCCAAGGCATCTGCTTGCTCCAGGAACTAAGAGCCTCAATCCATTCTGGAATGAGGTATATAATTGTTACTGGTATTTGGCATATATATCAAATACAACACTGGTAGCTTGCCAGGCTCTGCCGCAGGAAGCAAACTCTTGTAGGCATTTCTAAGTCCAGCATTTATTGATGAACCGCACGACCTCAAGCGGCCGCACCGACCGGGCGCTGATAGGCTGATCTGCTGGTCTGATGAGAGAGAAGTCCGGATGTGGAAAATGGAGGCCCTCATGGAGTGGGGGGTCGTCTGGCTTGTTGCGAGGCTCTGCTGGGATGGTGGACCAGGGCTAGAACCCACCATCCCTCCGGGGCACCTCGTGAGCGGCTGGTCACAGGGAGAGTCAGTAGCAGCTCTGCCCCATGTCTGCGAAGTCTCTGGACCGGCATACCTGAGCCGGATTTAAGAAAGACTGCTGCAGGGAGGAACTCGATGAGCCGGGCACTGATAGGCTGGTCTGCTGGGTGGAGGTCTGACGAGAGAGAAGTCCGGATGTGGAAAATGGAGGCCCTTATGGAGTGGGGGGTCGTCTGGCTTGTTGCGAGGCTCTGCTGGGATGGTGGGCCAGGGCTAGAACCCACCATCCCTCCCGGGCGCCTCGTGAGCGGCTGGTCACAGGGAGAGCCAGTAGCAGCTCTGCCCCCATGTCTGCGAGTCTCTGGACCGGCATACTTGAGCCGGATTTAAGAAAGACTGCTGCAGGGTGGAACTCGATGAGAGGGGCGCTGATAGGCTGGTCTGCTGGGTGGAGGTCTGACGAGAGAGAAGTCCGGATGTGGAAAATGGAGGCCCTCATGGAGTGGGGGGTCGTCTGGCTTGTTGTGAGCCTCTGCAACAATTTAGTAAACAATTGTTAATAATAATCAACATAGATTGAGATTTTGCCTTCCAGAAAAAAAAATTCATAGTTGTTTATTCTGACTTAACTTATTATTAATTTTTGTTTTATTTTTGAACCACATCTGTTGGTACTCAGGTTTTACTCCTAACTTTGTGCTCAGGGCTCACTCCAGGCGGTTCAGGGCACCATATGTGATGCCAGGGGTTAAACCTAGGTGACTGTATGCAAGGAAAGCCCCATATCGGCTCTGCTGTCTCTCCAGCTTCTTTTGATGCTTTCAAGTAGAAACCACTAGTTTCATTTACAGACAATGAGATTTATTTTGAAACAAATTAAGTAAAAAATACTTGCTTTTGACTGGAGATGTGGTCAGTGGTAGAGTATGTACTTCACATGTCTGAGATTCTAGATTTGAAACTTGGCACTTATATCTTCCCATATAAAATAATGATGTGGCTACACTTCACAGAATTTTTTTGGTTTTTTTTTTTTTTGGTGTTTTGGTTACAGCAATGCTGAGAAGTTCCTACTGCCTCTGTGCTCAGGAATTCCTTCTGGGCTTCTGGCAGTGTCCAGGAATCATATGAGATGCTGGGGGATCAAGCACAGGTCATCTGTCTGCCAGGGAAATGCTTTACCCGCTATACTATCACAGATTTTTAAGTAGTAGAACCCCATTCAAGACCAGTTCTCCAATAATCCAAAACCTGTTATTTTATTTACTGTACATCAAGTCTATTTTGATTCATTTATCGGATGAACTCAAAGACTCATACATTCTTCAAAGAATATTTTCATCATTAGGTAGAAAGAGTCTAGCACTAATGGTTTGCTATTCAATATGAGCTGATTTATAGCTATTCAATATTCCAACACTAACACCACCTCCATTGTCACCTTCCCTCTACCATTTCTACAATTTTCCCAACCATCCCTCAAGCCTGTCACCATAAGAGGCCCACACTAATTTATTGATAACAATTTTTTAATAAATTGCTAATGGTATGATACAAAATTTTTTCCTTAGAAAAAAATTGGTGTAAATTGTTGTATTCCCCCATGGAGAAATTAAGTCCTTATATAAGAGATTACTAATATGTTGTTACGGTTAAGCCTTCTTTGTTAGTTTGGTTAGTTAATATTGGTTGCCTTTTATGTTATATCCCATCCAATCTCTTGTGCTACTACTGGAATGTCACGTTGTAGAGTTTGGAGATGTCCTGTGGCTGTGTGCACCAGGAAGAACAGAATTTTTAACTGAATGATATATCTGGAGTCAAAATTTTAACTGGGTCATGGCTTTGGCATGTAGATGTGACTACTGGGTCTTCCAAACTGACAAGGAAGTTGGGGGAGGTAGCCCATCCCTATTCCAAGAAAGCCAAGAAATATAGGTAACCAAGACCTATATATCTGGATTTTTCAGAAGGTTAATTTCAGTATGAGGCTAGTCTCGAGACAATTGAGTCTGTCCAGAGGGATTGCGGCAACTTGCAGTGTGGGAACAAGTGGCTGCCAGGAGCTCTGATTGGTGGCACTGGGCTGACCCACCCCCAGTGGGTGACTGAGAATATTTTTTACAGAAAATTGATCATCTCTTTTGAGATTTAATATAAGTCTCTGGAGCAAGGCTGATGGATTAGCTAACATGGTGCCAGAGATGGACCATGGCATGACTCTGTGTATGATTTTTTAAAATATTTTTTGTACCACCATGAGATATACAATTACACAGATGTTAATATTTGGGTTTTGGTCATACAGTGTTCCAGCACCCATCCCTCTACCAGTGCCCATTTCTCACCACCAATGTTCCAAGTTCTTAACCGCCTCCCCAGGCCTGCCTCTATAGCAGGATCTTTATATCTTTCTCTTTCTCTCTCTCTCTCTCTCTCTCTTCCCTTATACATTGTGGATTACGGTACATACATTTAAAGACCATCATGTGTATCTTTTTGCCTGTATTTAATGCTCAGTTCTAGGTTGGTCTTAGCACTTTCGACAATTATTAGCACACTGTTCCATTCTCTGTCTTACCTATCCTCTGACTCCCACACGTTTGTGGTAATTTCCACCTTTGACAGGCGTCCTGATCCATGTTTTGCCTGACCTTGGATATTGGTATCATAATATGTATCTCTTGTATCACTTCTCTTCCTGTTGTTCATCGGTTTGCTCAAGCAGGCACCAGTAACATCTCCAGGTGTCCTGTGGCATTCTAGTGTAGCCCAAGGGCATCTACCAACAGCAGGATACGAAGAGACTCAGACCAATCCTTCAGGTCATGAGAATGAGGTCTAAATTGTTAATGTTTTCTGGTATATCAAATACGACACAGGTAACTTGCCAGGCTCTGCCGTGCGGACGGTTTACTCTTAGTAGTAGGCTCTCATCTCATGCATTTACTGATGAACCGGGGAGAGATACACAAACCTGTGTTTGTGTATCCTAGCATAGATCTTTCTCCAAAGACTCGAATCTCATATCCTTCTAGCAGTCCTATGGAGTCTGCTGTATGAACATGCAGAGTATGTGTATGAACAAAACAAAATATGTATGTGTTTTTTTTTTTGTGTGTGTGTATTTCGTTTCATTTTGTTTTTGACTTTTGGGTCACAACCTGCAACGACTCTGATTACTCTTGCTCTGCACTCAGAGTTACTCTTGGTGGTGCTCATGGGGACGATATGGGATGCCAGGGATCAGACCTGCCACAGTTGTCTGTGTGCAAGGCAAACTTTCTACCTGCTGTACTATCATGCCAGCCCCATAGTCAGTATATTTAAAAGAAAAAATTCAACTAATACTTTTTAGTTTATCTTAGAAATCAGTCCACTATACGGTTGGAAATTTGAACTTAATCCTGAGTACTCTTTGGTAGATCTTTTGGATTTTGGCTATACACTGGTGCTGGGGGCCACTCCCAACTGCCTGGGCTTGGACCTTGCTGTGCTCTGGGAGCCATATGGTGGTGCAGGGAATATACTGGGCCCCCTGCGTGCTGTTTGCTCTCAGCGCTTTAAGTTTCTTCCTAGCCTCCCTCTTGTTTATTATATTTGTTCACTGTATCCTATCAGATCTGTTTTGAAAATACCTCCCACATCCAATTCTTTATTTAAGTTCTCTGTCACCGTGAACGAATTCCTGTTTCTGCCTCACTCAGTCTACTCACCTCCCATGAGCGCTGGCCTGTTCCTGTTCCTGTGCTGCTCTCTCTGTCCTGTGTTTGCTCTCCCAGCCTCTGGCCAAAGCCACATGCACGTGGCAGGTCCCTGTGTTCTGTACCTGTTGCTGCACCCCGAACTATACCCCAGCAGTCCCTGCTGTCCTGTCCTGGCGTTCCTTAGTCTCCAGCCATGACCCTTTGCATGTGGGTGAGGCTCCTGTGCTCAGTACCTTGCCATTACCTGGACATTCATGCCCTGCCTGAACCTGAGCTATCCTGGGTCTCCAAGCCCTACTGTAACCTGGGCCTCTGAACCCTGACCATACAACTGCCCTGTGTGGCCTTTCATGGCCTATACTAACTGGGCCCCTGTACCTGGGCATGCTGTCCTCCATGATCCGGGGAGGGAGGGAGAGAGCCAGCATCGGAGGGCACGGGGGGTTGTGGGGGAGTAGGGAGGGGATTCTAGGGGCCTTTTATTTGATTTCCCCTGGTGTCCCCTTTTACTTTCAGTTTGGCTACCTCTTCCATGGGTGTGGTTGACTGCCTGTGACCTGGCGCTTTCCACCTTAGTTCCTGCTGTATCAGAGGGACGCAACAGCCTATTAATAGAGGTCAAAATTAAATCGGAGGCTGGAGTGCTAGTACAGCAGGTACGGCATTTTCCTTGCATTCAGCTAACCTGGGTTAAATTCCTGACATTCCATAATGTCCCCTGAGCATCGCAGGAGTAATTCCTGAGTACAGAGCCAGGAGTAACCCCTGAACATCACCAGGTATAAACAAAGAGAAAAAAATCAGTGAGCTTAAGATAAAATGGTAGAAATCACCCCCAAAAGATCAATTAAAGGAAGAAAGAATGAAAGACAAAAGAAGATTAAAGAAATAATTTTGGGGACAGCACTAACAAAAGGAAGATCATTCACACCCTAGGGGCTTCCATAAAGGGAGAAAAAATCTTAATTTGAAATAAAAGGAGAACAAATTTCATTTGAATAAATAATAGCTGAGAACTTTCAATGTTGAGGAAGGAATAATAAATCCTGATCCAGGAAACTCAAAAGGCTCAAACTAAACTGATGCATAAATTACACCAAGCTATAGTATAAGTACCAGTAACAATTATAGAGCTCATTCCGGAATGGATTATGGCTCTTTATGTTCCTGGAGCAAGCAGATGCCCTTGGGCTCTACTAGCATGAGACAGGATATATGGTGATATTACCAGGGCCCGCTCGAGCAAATCGATGATGAACGGGAAGACAGTGACAGTGATAGTATAAGTAAAATGAGGAAAACAGTCAAGAGAGAGATCATTCAAAAAGGAACAGGCAAAACAGAGTCACATAAAAGAGAACTCCCTTAAGACTCAGGTTAGAAACTACTCAACAGAGAAACCTTATGCCAGTAGAGAGTGGGATGACATACACAAAGTACTGGGTGGAAAATACTCTGACCTCAGATTAGAGTGATAGTCCAGGGAGTAAGGCACTTATCTTGAAGGTAACTAATCCAGATTCAATCTTTGACACCTCATTTGGTCCCCTAGCATTACTAGGAGTGACTCCTAAGCACAGAGCAAGGAGTAAGGTCCTGGCACTTCTGTGTGTGACCGCCCCACAAGGCCACTCCTGCCCAACTAGGATATCACTCCAAATGTAAGGAGGAATTGCTCTATCTGAGATCCTCGATGAAAGTGGCTCAGTGGGCACCAGAAATTGCCCTCACTACAGCATTGATCCTCAGAGTGCAGTTGTTGCCCTCACTACTACAGCATTGATCCTCAGAGTGCAGTTGTTGCATGTGACCAGAGCTAATATCCCGCAGATGGTCTCTCCATCAGCTTTCCAGCTGCCAGTTCTTTTCTCTTTCTCTGAGAATTTATAACAAAAGAAAAGCTCGATCGTGAAGCTCTATACACCCCACTATATTTCTATTTAAATTAACACTTATTTTTATGAGGAATTATTCCAGTGGTATAGACATCCTCTTTTATGCTTCTATATCCCTTTTCTGCCATTCTCTACTTCAAAACGAATACTTTTCTTAAAGTCTATACTGAACCCTGTAACTTTTAACTTATTGTTCTGTTATATTAGAAAAGAAAAGGAAAAACTGCCTAAAGGCTCTACATACTCAAAATATCGTTCTGTATTTTGTTGTCCAAACTTTAGCCATATTGACTCAGTTCTTTTAACTCACAAAGTCTTTTATCTTGGAACTTTTTGCTTTAAGCCTGGAAGTTCTTTTTTCATTCTTTGCATGGCTTTCTACTTCACAGACCACTAATCGTCATGCTATAAAGTGGTCCAGTCATTTTGGAGAGGCTTGGCTACATTAGCCATCTCAGATCAGGTTCTGTAGGCAGGTTCTCTGAAAGGTTCCCTTTCTAACGGGATTTAGAAAAGTGATTTATTTAAAGTGTTCTTTCAGAAGACAGAAGCAGGGGTGTGAACATTGCACACTAACATTAACCTGATTGTAAGAGAACTCTAACCTGTGAATTGCACTTACCAAATTAATCTCAGCTGACGGTAGATAATAACTTTATCTATCCAGTTCCAGATGAACATTGGCCAGAACTGCCTTCCTACCTTCAGGGCCATGGAGAAGAATTGCTTAACTTCTCTGGTCAGGGAATGGGCAGTTATAAGCCATTATGATGAACGTCTAGAGCAGTTGTGTGACAGGAATAAGAAAGTTTATTTCAGTATATTAAGATGGAAGAAAATGGAAATAATTAAAATGTCCTTGTTTTAGGAGAAAATATTGTATAATAGTAGGATTGCATCTTTTATAATAGTAGAAATAGTGATTTTTGAGTAGGTGGTTTATAAACAAATCTCTACACTTTTTAGAATAAAAATAGTTTTAAAATGCATTGGGAAACACTACTCAAATGCAAATAATAAAAAATAATACAAAATAATGCTTAATACTTTTTTCTGAATGCGTAGCTTTTCAATAAAATTATATGATATTGCATAGGAATGAACACAACATTAATTATAGGATTTACCTCTGGGGAAGAGAGCTGCAATATACTTGAACCAAAATTAGTCTCAACTATAACATTAATGTTTATTTAAATGAGAAGTGAACTATGGCAATATTTTAGCATTTAACAAAACTGAGTAGTAAAAACACAATAATCACTCTTATTCCATAATAATTTGTATAGACACATTTCTCCCTAAAGAATACACTAATACTGGGACCTGAGCAATAGCACATTGAGTAGGGTATCTTCTTTGCACTTAGTCAACACAAGTTCAATCTCTGGCATCCCATTTGGTCCTTCGAAGCCTGCCAGGTGTAATCTCTGAGCAAGGAGTGAGCTCTGAGCACTGCTGGTGTGGTCCAAAGCAAAAAAAAAGAATTAGCTAATACAGAAACTGTGATTACTTCCTCAACATTTTTTATACCTAAGGTATTAGACCAAAAGGGGATGTTGGAAGCCACTTTCCTAAACAGGATCAGTGACACTTATTACTGTGAAGAGTCCTGGTTATAGGCAATGGGACCTAGAGCCTTAATTATCTCTTAGCACTTTAATGAACAGAAATGAACGTTAGTGTGCAATTTTAGTCACCTCACAGAAAAGTAAAACCAAGTAAGAAATGCCAGCCATAAAAGTGGAAATCCTTCATAGCTAAGACAAAAGAAAGAAATCCAGTTATTTCTAGTGGAGGGCAGATAAGAGCTTAAATACAGTCTCGGGACAATGTATAGTAATGAAAGCTGTATCTTGCCTCACTACTTTTTTTCTTGAGGTTTCTTCAGCTCAGATACATCTGCCTCAGTCAGGAACAACACAAATCCTTCAACTGGCACAGTGATTGAAGCATGCCCCCTGCAGGAGCAAGGGGCCTGGCACTGTTAGACCTCAGGTTAGGCCATCACTAACCACTGATTGAGAGTATCAGGAACAATGGGAAGGAACTCAGTTTTGCCAACAGAGGGCGACAAACATGCAGGAAAATTCCGATGACCTCATGACAACAGTCATTGATGTTCTCATCAGAGAATTTTCAGATCAACAGAGAGTCAATGAGCTTTTAGAAAACCTGATAGAAAAAAAAGTTACAATTAATTCAAGTAGAAGTAAAGAAGTTCAACTCACATTAACAGTCTCAGTAGTAGTAATATGAATGAAGCAGAGAATCAAATCAGGGTGCTCAAAGATACGGTTAACAGCTCTGGGAAAAGCAAAGAGGCAATATAAAAACGGGGAGGAAAAAATAAAGAGACTAAAGGGATAGTAGTGGCAACACTAGAAGGATAGGATCAACCTAAGAATGGTAGGAGTTCCAGAAAGAGGAGAAAGAGGGGAAGAACATTTAGGTGAGAATTTCCTCAATCTGTAGAGAGAGGCATATGGGAGCATGGATCCTAGAGATCGCAAGAGTGTCAGTCAAAATGAAGCCAAACGGAGCAACACTAAGTCACCCTGCTGTCATAATGGCAACGATCAACACAGGTAACTCTCCTTAAAGCAGCAAGAGAGAAGCAAAACTTCATACACAAAACATACAAAATAAACATGAGATTCAACTCAGATTTATCTAATAAAACTCTACAAACAAGAAGAATATGGAATTGTATATAAACCATCAAGTGAAAAGAACTTCCAGCCAAGAATCTTCTACCCAAAGAGACTTCTCTAACTTCATAAAAAGTTCAAGAAGGAATGAAAAAACATCTGCTTATAGACTTCAAAGAAGCCATTGACAGTAGCACAATAATAGTCGAAGACTTTAACACTGCTTTATCTACACTTGATAGATCGACAAGACTGAACCTCACCAAGCAAATACTAGCTATGACGTAAGAAATTGAAGAAAGAAGTCTGTTTGATATAAACAGGGTCAAAAACCTTTTTTACATCCCCAAAAAAGCTGAATACACAATTTTCTCTAGTGCACATGAAACATTCTCCAATATAGACCACATGCTGAGCCACAAAGCATACATCAATAAGATGAAAAGATAGAAATTTTGTTAACTATTTACTCAGACCATGATGCACTGAAAATGGAAGTGAACCACGCACAGAAACAGGGAAACAAACCAAACACCTGGAAACTGAACATCTCACTGCTGAACAACCAGTGAGACAAAGAGGAAATACAAAGATTCCTAGAAACATAGGGTTAGGGGTTAGGTTAGGTTAGGGTTAGGGTTAGGGTTAGGTTAGGGTTAAGGTACTGCTGCACAACCAGTGGGTCAATGAAGAAATCAAAGAGGAAATCCAAAGATTCCTAGAAACATACTAAAATGAAGACACAAACTATCAGAACTTGTGGGACACAGTAAAGGCAGAGTTAAGGGGAAAGTTCATAGCTCTGCAAGCATTCACCAGGAGAAAAGAAAGGCCCACATAAATAACCTGACTTCACAGCTCAGAATATTAGAAAAAGTCCAACAAAAGGAGCCCAACCCAGGCAGAAAGAAGAAAATAATAAAAGTTAGAGAGGAAATCAATGATCAGGAAACCAAAAAAAAAAAATCCAAAATATTAATGAAACCAAGAGCTGGTTCTTTGAAAAACTAAACAAGATAGACAAACCACTTGCAAGAGATATAAGGAAAGGGAATGATTGAACTCAAATAAATAAAATTGAAATGAAAAGGGTAACATCATAAGGAAACCACAGAAATAAAAAAAAATATCAGAAATTAGTTTGAGAGCCTGTATGCAACAAAACATGAAAATCTGGAAGATTTTAAATTTCTGAAGATGTTAAATTCCTGAAGTCCTATAACCTCCTAAGACTGATACAAGAAGATCTGCAATACATGGATAAGCCTATCACCATCGAGGAAATTGAAAAAGTAATTAAAAATCACCCAAACACAAACGCCCGAGTCCAGATTGATTCACTAGAAATTCTTCCTAACCTTTAGGAAGAACTTACTGCCAATCCTTTTAAGGATCTTCCAGGAAATAGAAGAAACAGAAACACTCCCAAATCACTCCTATGAGGAACATCTCACCCTGAGACCCAAAGCAGGCAGGGCCAACACAGAAAAAAAGAAAACTACGGACCAACCTCCTGGATGATACAAATGCTAAGATCTTCAACAAAATACTAGCAAACAGAATCCGAAGACTCATTAAAAAGATTATACATCACGACCAAGCAGGATTCAAATGGTCAGAAGACATATGAAAAATTTTTCATCATTAATCATCAGAGAGACTCACAGACATGGGGCAGAGCTGTTACTTGCTCTCCCTGTGCCCAGCCGCTCACGAGGTGCCCAGGAGGGATGGCGGGTTCTAGCCCCTGGCCCACCACCTCAGCAGAGCCTTGCAACAAGCCAGACGACCCCCCCACTTCATGAGGGCCTCTATTTTCCACATCCGGACTTCTCTCTCGTCAGAACTCCACCCAGCAGACCAGTCTATCATAGCCCGGCTCACACAGTCGCGCGGTTCACCAATAAATGCTGGACTTAGAGATAACTACAAGAGTATGCTACCTGCATGGCAGAGCCTGGCAAGCTACCCGTGTTGTATTTGATATGCCAAATACCAGTAACAATTATAGACCTCATTCCGGAATGGATTGAGGCTCTTTATGTTCCTGGAGCAAGCAGATGCCCTTGGGCTCTACTAGCATGAGACAGGACATATGGAGATGTTACTGGTGCCCGCTCGAGAAAATCGATGATGAACGGGAAGACAGTGACAGTGAATCATCAGAGGGATGCAAATCAAACAGCAATGAGATTATCATCTTGCACCACAGAGACTGGCACATATCCAAAAGAGCAAGAACAATGCAGTCATGGATGCAGGGAAAAGGGGACTCTCATCCTTTGTTGGTGTGAATGTCTCCTGGTACAGCCTTTTTAGTTTTATTTACTGTTTGGGTCACACCATGCGACACTCAGGGGTTACTCCTGGCTCTGCAATCAGGTTACTCCTGGCGGTGCTCGGGGGACCATATGGGATGCCTGGAATCGAACAAAGGTCAGCACATGCTGGCTGTGTGCAAGGCAAATGCCCTACCTGCTGGGCTATCTCTCCAGCCACCTTGCACAGCCTTTTTAGGAAACAATGTGGACATTCCTCCAAAGACTAGAAATTGAGCTCCCATTTGACCCAGCTATACCACTCCTGGGAATATATCCTGGGAAGCAAAAAACACATAGCGAAAACACCATCCACACTTTTATTTCCATAGCAGCATACTATTCACAATGAATCTGGAAACAGAGAGCCATTGAACTGATGACAGATAAAGAAACTTTGGTACATCTACACAACGAAATTCTATGCAGCTGTTAGGAAAAATGAAGTTATGAAATTTGCCTATAAATGGATGGACATGAGGGGATCATGTTGAGTGAAATAGCCAGAAGAAAAAAGATAGATAGAAGAATGAGGTCAGAATCCCCTCCAACAAACACATCACGTTAGGATTCCTTGGTCTCAGGCAGCTATAATCCCATAAATATGGCACCACTTTTAGGCTTCACCCTAATAGAATCTTCTCTTCACTATTTGCGGCCTCTAAACGTCAAGGGGCCACTTGTTTTACATGATTATTCTGAGAATTATCTGGATCCTGATTCTCTTTGGGACCCTCCTGCACCTCAAGTGATGATAAAGCGCCCAGTGAGGGGAGTTGGGCTGCTCACAGACACTGAGATCTCCGGAGACTCCTCCCAGGGGAACAGCAGGGACGGGGGAGCCTGATTCCTCCTGATCCCTGTGAGCTCCAGGAACAGGCCGCCTTTAGGGGCTGAACTCCTTTCTCTCCGTCACTGGGCTCCCAGTAATTCCAACCTCAAACCCCAAAACAGCAGACACAACACTTCTTAGAATCAACATTATTTATTGGGGGGTGGCGGGATCTGGGATTAGGGTGGGTGTCAGCCTGTTATCTGTGCCTTCCTGCACCTCTGGGTTTGGTGCTATGGGACCAACATCTCCTTGGCCCATCAGGGGGTGGTGTTTGTTTGAGGCACAGGCTTCTTGTGAGTGGGGTGGGGTCCAGGCTGGAGGGAGCCTCTGATGTAGGGGAGGCTTCCCAGGGGAGGGAGGACTTTTGTCCCTGGGAGGATTCGCTATCGCCATCTCATGAGCTGCTCCTGCCATAGACGCAGGGAAAGCAGCACCTCAGGGCTTTCCCGAGGGCGGCCTTAGAGGGGGCCTGTCCCTTTCCGGCCTGGCTGCGGGGTCTCCGGATCTTACGGAAGAATCTTGCGATTCCTTGGCGGAGGCGTGAACCGTTAACAGTTGGGCGTTTCTCCCTGATGACGCTCCACCTCCGCACAGTGGGGACAGAGAGATGGGGGCAGTGTTCTTCTCCATGTCCGGAGCGACAGGCAGAGTGACGCCATCAGCCCAGCTGTGGTCATCAGGTGAAGGGGCAAGGGGCAAGGGACCCTCTTGTTCACTGCCTACCCCCTGGTGTCTCGCCTGCTCCTGGAGATGCTGCTTGGTTAGGGTAGCATTGTGCTGGGCCCTACCTTGCTTCCTGGGAAACGGACAAACCACAGAGGAAAGGAGGGCTCGGGGTCGAGTTGGGATCGCAGCGGCAGACCCTAGTGTACCGTTTCTCCTCCACACTAATAGGGAAATTAGCTTGGGACGACAAAAAAACAATGTGGGGGCCCCACAAGAGTAGGTCAAACAGGAAAAGGCTGAAAGTTTTCCCAGAACAGCATGGTGGGTGAGAGCGACCAAGTGCGAAAGGCGAAAACAGGCCCTCTAATGGGGTGACAAAGCACGCTGGGACAGTGGAGCCAGCTGAGGGGGAAGTCAGGGGCAGAACAGGCCCTGGGCTTCCGGGAGGCACTGCACAGGCCGCGGGCCCAGAGGATGTGATAAACGGGCCACCGGGAACGTTTTAGTTGGGTAAGAACCACAGGGAGAAGCCTGGTGGGCAGCTGCGGGGCACCCCTGAGGGTTTCTGGTGTTCCTCTTCCTGCAGGACGCGCTGATGCACAGCAAGTGCCCAAAGAGGGGATCGTTCTTGTATTGCTCCAAGGGGCTGCAGGAGACAGGAAATAGTTATAGAGAAGAGCAGAGCAGGGAGGCACGGCCAGGCTACCTGGGGGTAGGACGCTGAAATGGTCCCTTCAGTCCTAACCCCCACGACTTCCCAGTCTGTGCCACCCCCTCAGCCAGAGGCTGTATTCCCATTTCTGTTCTGTGGCTCCCTCCCCGACCATGCCAGCCACCACCGTCTACTGGGGTGTAGAGAGGAGCAGAGATAGTCACCTGTGTTGATCAATGTGCCTCATCTTCTTCTCCCATTCAGCTCCCAAAAGCTTTAGTTTATGTAACTGTGCAACAGCCTCCTTGGAGTGAAACTGCATTAAACCTAGGGATCCAGGGAGTGGCACCTGTTAATGGTCTCTGAAGGCTCTGGCACAGGGCTCCATGTGGGACACTTTGGGGATGCTCCTCTCTGAGAGAGTCAAACACTCAAGTAGGAGTAAAGGACCACAGATGCATACGGCCGATGCTTCCTCCAAAGTCCTTTCAGAGCCACCTTCTCCGGTGAAGTTGTGTTCCAACTCTACATACTCTCTGCCGACTCCATGTGCTCTGACAGACTCAGAGCCATGAGTGCTGTATTCTGACCTAGTGGAGACCACTCGTTGCCTCGTCCCTTTTCGTATTATCAGTGGACAGAGCAGGGCAGAGCTGACAGTGTCTCAGCTTGTGTCCACCTTCCCCTAGAACCTCATCTGAGTGTCTTATTTTCAGGGTCAGTGGAAGCAGTGGCCACTCTCAGAGACCAGGGAAAGGAGAGGAAGGGTCCCCTGGGGGAGCTGCAGTTAGGAAAGGTGGAAACTCACCCCTCAGTGTTGGTCCCCTTCTCCGTCTTGCCTTGGCCCGCCACTGAGAAGAAAAAGAAATCAATGACCCAGCTCTTCAGACCCAACTCTTCAGATCAATCACCCAGCTCTTCAGACCCAGCTCTTCTCTCCCCTCTCTGACACTCCAGGCACTCAAGACCCAAATCCAACAGAACTCCTGCTCTGAACAGAGAGGTGAGTTTGACTCTCAGATGTGATCAAATGTTTTGTATTTTCTGTTTTCCTCTGAACCACACAAGGATTTTGATGTTGCCAGCACGAGAAAGCCTGGCAGGGGTGTTTTTAGACAGGACCCAAATTCTGGGTTGGTTTTCCTTTTGTGTAGGTGGAGTGGGGCTACAGCAGCAATGCTCAGGACTTACTGCTGTTTCTGTGTTCAAGAATTACTCCTGGCAGTGCTCATAGGGCAATATGGGACGAGGGTGATTGAGTCTGGGTTGGCCAAGTGCAGGGCAAGTGTCCTTCGCGCTATACTCTCTGTCTGGCCACAACCCGAGTTCTGAACCAAGGCCTCAATCCCTTCTCTGCTCTCCTGACGAGCTGAAATGAGGAAAGTATTGATGTCACCCTCCCAACCATTTTGGTTATGCGGGAGATTTCTATTCTCCAAAACATTATAGTCTCCATTAAGTGAAGCAGCTTCTGAGTCATAGTAGGAGTTGGGTTTTCCAAGTTGGGAAACTGCCTCTGTATCCAAATAGCCTGTGGAGGTCACGAGAGCCCTGTCTTGCCCTAGGCCCTGCCCCACAGAGTCTATGCTCCTAGAAGAATTAGTTCCTTGTGTCAGACGAGCCAACAACAGTGTTTCTCCAAACCAAGCAAACTCACTCTTTGATGTGGAAGAAAACTAGGCATAACCACCATCCCTAAACTCGCGCAGGCACTGGCTCTGGCTCCTACCTTTTGTTTGATTTTCTTCTTGTGGCAGTTCCAAGAATATCTTAACATCAGGTAAACCATGCAAAGGAAGATCAGTCCCAGCACGCCCATGAAAATGGGGGTGGGATCACTGCTTAGGAGGTTTGAACCTAAGCTCCAGTAAATGTCAACTTGTGTTCTCAGAAAAAAGATCAGAGTATATATACCAAGGTCCATCATCATGGCCATAAGCTGCCAGAGGCAACTGACCGGTGAGCAATGGCTCTGCCTTATATAGCGTTGCCTGCATCACAAAGGATGGGAGAACCCCATAGGGTTCCACAGGGCGGGTGCACGCTACCCTCCCCCACCCTGACCCCAACTGATTCTCCACTCTCAGGGGTTCTTCTCTAAGTACCTCTGCTCTAGCTGCCATCTTGTATACCAACTCCCCCATCTTCCTGTTGTGGGTGATATCCCCTGAAGGCTACTGCTTGTTATATACAGAACCCAGTTCTTTCCTGGGCCTTCTTGACTCTCTGAAAACTTAACGTGGTTCTCACAAACTCACTCTTCATCAGAAACACCACTGTGATTTGGGGAGATTTGACAATCAGGGATATACATGTCTTCACATCATCCTTTCCTAGAAAATACTTTCTGGTGAACATGAACCCAGGTGTTGACTGAAAGTTCTCTCCACAAAACTGGAGAGCTAGTCCTATTGAAAAGGAGCTTGTGGAATAGGTTTTGAGTGCCACTGAGTGTGGCCCAAAAACAAGTCAAATGGTCTTCAGTGCTTCCTTGTGGGAGTAAGAAAGAGTCGGTTTTATGTTTTGTTATCAATCTATGTTTAACCACTTGTGCTGAATTGCTTAAAATAATCAAGTCATTTTCAGTTTCACAAATTTAATGTAGAAAGAAAACTAAGTCTCACACTGCCTTGACAGATACCTGTTGCTTCTCCTTTTCAAAAGTTAGCACATATTTTGGAAGTCGGGTTCTGACCCTTGCCTGCCATCCCAGCAGATCCTTGCAACATGGCAGAGGAATCCCCACAACATGAGGGCCGCCATTTTCAACATCTAGACTCCACAGCTCATCAGAGCTCTACCCCACAGAAGAGCAGATCTTTCCCTGTCTCATGCGGCCGCTTTCTGGCCACATGGTTCATCAGTAAATGCATGACATGAGAGGCTACTACAAGAGTATCCCATCTGCAGGGCAGAGCCTGGCAAGCTACCCATATCGTATTTGATATGACAAGAACCGGTAACAATTATGACAAAAACCGGTAACAATTATAGACCTCATTCACATGACCTGAAGGAATGGTTTGAAGCTCAAGTTCCTGGAGTGAGCAGACACCCTTAGGCTACACTAGTATGTGACAGGACATATGGAGATGTTTTTGTTGCCCCCTCAAGCAAATTGATAAACAACACGAAGATTAGTGACAAGTGATTATGATGACAATATCAAAGGTCAGGCAAATAATGGACCAGAGGTCTTGCCGAGGTGAAATCTACCACTCTGTGGGAGTCAGACATTAGGTAAGATAAAAGGAAACTGCTAATAATTGTCAAAAGTGATAATACAGCCTTGAACTGAGCATTGAATATAAGCAAAAGATACACATTATAATCCCTAAATGTATTAATTGCAATCCACAATGTAAGCGAGGGAAGAGAAAAAGTGAGAGAAAAAGAGGAAGAGAGAAAAAAAAGAGAAAGAGAGAAAATAGAAAAAAAAACTACCATAGAGGCAGGTTAGGGGAGGGAGGGAGGGAATCGGGGACATTGGTGATGGGAAATGAGCACTGGTGGAGCGATGGTTGCTGGAACACTGTATGACAGAAAGCCAAACTTGAACATTTTTATAACTGTACATCTCATGGTGGTATTATAAAATATTTTTTTAAAATAATAAAAATAAAAAAGGAATGAAGACATTCTTGGGCAACCAGCAGCAGAGGACATATTTAGAAACAAAATCAGCTCTGCCAAGGTTACAGAATGACCTCCTATAAAGAGTAAAGATTATATGGCACAATCAGCCAAACTCACAGATACACAACCACAGATTCCTTCATATTAATAACTAAGTTAAATGTCAATAATCTTATCTCCCACATAAAATTTCAGAGAGGCTGGATGTATAAGAAACCAAAATCCAACTTCTGGTTTTTTTTGTTTGTTTTGTGGCCTCACTCAGCAATGCTCAAGGTTACTCCTGGCTCTTCACTCAGGAATTACACCTAGTAGTGCTTGGGGAACTATATGGGATGCCGAAGATTAAACCTAGGTTGTCCGTATGCATGGCAATGCTCTGCCCACTATACTATTGCTCCAGCCTCCAAATCCAATCTTCTGTTGTATACTAATGACTTTCATGTTAAGCATAGGATCGTAGTCAAATATGAGAAAAATTAGTAAGGCTAATGAAAGACTGAAAATGCAGGGAGGTCATACTACTATCAGAATAAATGGCATTCAATCTAAAGAACATAATAAAAGGTAGCTGTAGACGTTATATACTGAGTAAGGGTTTAATATATCAAGGAGACTGAACTCTCAGCAACATAGGTGTGCAGACTGTTTAATATATACAATGAATATAAGAAACCATATTAAGAAAAGGAAAGATAAAGATCAAAGATTCAACATCCATTCATGATAAAATTATCTTCAAAATCTAGGATTAGAACTACTATAACTCAAGATAATAATGCCTATCTATAGCATGTTCTCAGCCAATGTCATAATGGTGAAACTTAAAACCTTCCCTCCCTCCCCCACCCCACACCCAAGATCAGGCACAAGGTAATGGATATTTACTTTCTTCATTTTTATTTATTACAGTTCTGGAATCCTTGCCACAGTAATCAAACAAGAAAAATAAACTAAAAGACCTAAATTGGAAAAGAGAAATTGAAACAATCCTAGAGACTCCATTCCCCAAGAAACAAACTTCTTATAAGCAACAAATCAGTATAGTAAGTTAGCAGGCTCCAAAAACTTAGGCAGAAAATTCTATGGCATTATACAAGTAATGATCCAACGAAATGTGTGCACGAGAAACAATTATTAATAGCAGTGTAAACTACATAATCTCAATACAATTTTTTAAAAATAAAAATCTTCCCAAAATATGTAAGAGAGAGAGAGAGAGAGGGAGAGAGTTGAAGTCAGAGTGAAAGTACAGTGCCTAAAGCACCTGCCTTGCATGTGACTCACCTGGGATTGATCCCCAGCACCACAATGTGTCCCCTAGGCCCTGTCAAAAAGTGGCCCCCAAGTACAAAGCCAGGAATAAGCCATGAGAAATGTTGAAGTTGGCCCCAAAATTTTTAAAAAAGATAGTATACTCTACAACTATAAAATAATACTGCAATATTATGTAAATGCTGATATCTGAATAAATATGAATTGCATAAACAATGCAACTAGAAGAGAAAGAAATAAAACAGTCTTGATCACTTGAATCCCATTATTCATGGATTTGCTCGAGCAGGCGCCAGTAACATTTCCATCGGACCATATCACGTGACAATATAGCACAATAGCATCTGGTTGATTCAGGAATATGAAGAACCTCAAACCGTTCCTTCAGGGTCTTGACAAGGAAGTCTGACCATCTTGTGGGTAGAGACTGGCAAGAGCCAGGCAGAGCCTGGCAAGCTGTCCGATGCGTGTTCGATATGCCAAAACCAGAAAACAGACTATTCCCTTGAAAATAGGGTATAAAAACCAAACACTTATAAATCAAATGAAGAAAAAAGGTGAAAGAAAATACATGAAAGCTATAAGTCACTATTGAATGAAATAGGATGACTCGCAACCTGGAATGGAAGGAAAAGAGAAAGAGATAGAGAGAAAGGATAAGAAATAAAAACCCTGCCATGGAGGCAGGCTGGGGCGGGGAGGGTACCGGGACATTGGTGGTGGGAGATGGGCACTGCTGGAGGGAGGGATGCTGGAACAATGTATGGCCAAGACCCAAATATGAACATCTTTGTAATTGTATATTTCACGGTGGTATAATACAAATCTTATAAAAGAAATAGGACAACAGAAAAATGAAAAATATTCCATGCATAAGGATTGGAAGAATTAACATTACAAAATGGTGTTCCTACCTCAGCATTGTTCTTATTCAGTGAAATCCTATTAAATTTCCAATGACATTCTTCACGGACTTGGAATAATCTCTAAACAAAAGGATTTGTATCTGATTTGAACAGCTGCTGAGGCCTTAGGATGCAGTCTGAAGTTTTAGGGAGAGAGCATCATGTGGTTGGAGATTTAATAGAAGACAAAGGGAACTGGCAGAAATATTCACTCTTCTCCCCCTTCTGTCGATTACTCTGAAATACAGGTTCATCAGTCAAATCCTTTTGCTCTTACATACATGTGGGATGACTTGCTTTTCTCTGCAGTGTGTTACATAAAGCAACAGCACATACTATGACATCAAAACTATGATACCATGTATTGCATTCCATCATGGTTTCTCTCTTCCCTTTTCATTTCTCTTAAATAAAGTTAACACCTACTAAGGTATTAATATCTTAATAATTATATCAATATCTGTTTATAATTTTCTTGGGATTTTCTACACAATGCATGCATATCATTAGAATTGTTTTTCCTTTCCAAGTTGAGGTTTTCTTTTTTTCGTTTATTAGCTCTTTGCATTGCCTAAAATTTATGGAATGATTCTCGTGAAAAGATGATGGGTGAGATTCTTGTATTGTTCCCAATGCTGTCTATATACAACTAATATTTTATTATTATGTATAGAACAAACTGTATATTTTATACATGCCCTTTGCTGATTAAGAAATACCCCCCGCACCTTCTAGAATATTATCACGAATGAAGTACATGATTCATATTCTGTGTTTTTTTGTGGAGGTTCGGTGGGATGTGTGGTTCCCAAGCACTGGCGTTGGAGAACAATTCCCTGCAGTACTTGGTCAATATATGTGATACGGATGTTTTAGCGCTCAGGTATAGGATTTGAATCTACTTGGGCACTTATGTGGCTGGGACAGTCAGGGCCCAATAGCACTGTGTGTGGTGAGTCTCTGGGGTTATAACTAGCAGTGCTTGGGGCAAGCATTAAACTGGGGTTTGACACATATTTTGTTCAGTTTCTATACTATCTCCCTGGCCTTATATTTTTTTTCACAGAATTAACTTGTCTTTAATAGTTTTGTTGTAATAATATGTACTATAACAGTATATAGACTTCAGATGAGCATCATTAAATACTCATTCATGCTCAAGTTGAAGCACTAAACTTCCATCCTTTACCAGTACTTGCCCTTTTTGTCCCAATTTATTTACCT
Organism: Cryptotis parvus; assembly: GCA_021461705.1. NCBI lineage: Eukaryota > Metazoa > Chordata > Mammalia > Eulipotyphla > Soricidae > Cryptotis > Cryptotis parvus. The sequence continues at coordinate 44,908 of JAJIBD010022517.1, forward strand.
TCCTTTTCCCTTTTACTTCTAATTGGTCTTAATAGTTCAAATTTTTATTTCTGGAGATCATAGTGATAGTACAGCAGATAAGGTGTTTGTCTTGCATGCAGTCAACCTGGTGACCCCTGGCACCCCAGGCTCCACCAAGAGTGACCCCTGAGTAAAGTCAGAAGTAAGTCCTGAGCATTGCTGGGTGTGACCTCAAAACAGAAATTTATTTGCTTTATTTATTTACTCCATCCAGCAGAGGAACCTATCAGAGCCCGGATCATTGACACCCAGCTGCATCAGTTTCTTTTTTTTTTTTCAATCTGGCAAAGGTATGCTGCTCAAGAGAATAACAGACATGGGGGCAAAGCTGGTACCAGATTTTCCTGTGCCCAGCCGCTCATGAGGCACCTGGGAAGGATGGCAGGTCCTTGCCCTGGCCTGCCACCCCAGTAGAGCCTCGCAACAAGACAACGACCCCCGCCCACTCCATGAGGGCTGCCATTTTCCACATCCGGACCTCCCTCTCATCAGAACTCCATCCAGCAGACGAGTCTATCACAGCCCGGATCATTGACTCCCACTCTGCAGCAGTGTGTTTTTATTTTAATCTGGCCCTGGTATGCTGATCCAGAGACTCAAAGACATGGGGCAGAGCTGCTACCAGGTCTCTCTGTGACCAGCCGCTCACGAGAAGCCTGGTAGGGATGGCGGGTTATAGCTTGGGTCGCCACCCCAGCAGATCCTCGCAACAAGCAAGATGACCCCCTCCCCTCCATGAGGGCTGCCATTTTCCACATCCGGATCTTCCTCCTGTCAGAACTCCATCCAGCAAATGAGCCTATCACAGTCAGGATCATCGACTCCACCCTGCAGCAGTTTTTTTCAATCCAGCCTAGAACTCCATTGAACAGATGAGCCTATCACAGCCCAGATCATTGACACCCACCCTGCAGCAGTGTTTCTTTTTTTTCAAGTCGTCCCAGGTATGCTGATCCAGAGACTCACAGACATGGGGCAGAGCTACTAAGGACTCTCGCCCAGCCACACACGAGGTGCCCGGAAGGGATGGCAGGCACTAGCCTTGGCCTGCCAACCCAGCAGAGCCTCGCAACAAGGCAGACGATCCCCCCCACTCCATGAGGGCTGTCATTTTCCACATCTGGAACTCCCTCTCCTCAGAACTTCGATCCTGAAGATGAGCCTATCACACCCGGCTCATGTTGCCGCAGGCGGCTACGCAGTTCATCAATACATGCTGTATTTGGAGGTGACTACAAGTATATGCCACCTGCACGGCAAGCCTGGCAAGCTGCCTGTGTTGTATTTGATATACCAAATACCAGTAACAATTATGTTAGATCATTCCCATGACCTATTATAATGGTTTGAGTCTCTTTATGTTCCTGGAGCGAGCAGATGCCCTTGGGCTCTACTAGAATGAGACAGGACATATGGAGATGTTAATGGAGCCTGCCCGAGAAAATTGATGATGAACAGGAAGATAGTGATAGTGATGGGTATAATAAATATATTCTCAAACTTATTTGAAGCAATTTCGTGCCAGTGATCAAATTCAAACCAACAGCATGTAAATTTATAAGAAATGAAATTTATAAGATGTGAAATTATAAGACAAAAAATTCTTGCATATCTTGTTCTGCATTAGAATTTTTTTAAAATTACTTAAACCTTTTTCCATTCCTAATGATTGAAATAAAATTTTATTAGCAAACATTTCACAGTCATCTTGGACCATTAGGAACTGTTTTTAAGAAGCTAACAATAAAATGAAGTTACCTGGATCATTGACAGTTGTGTAGTTAAAAAGTCAGACTTGGACTACTTGTGTATCCATTAGAACTAAATAGTACAGTTTTTAAACTTGTCACTTTTCTGTGTCCCGATAAGCCATAATTATTTATTTCATAAGAAACATAAAGCCTGTGACTCATAGAGATATGAACATTGTAAAAGACATTCTTACTTGTAAAGCTTTTTGACAAATATGAATACTTAAAAACTCTTAGATTAATTAGCATGGTGGTGAAGTTTTATTCTTTCTCATCAATATAGAACTCATAGTAAAATTCAGAGAACATTTCAAGATGCATGTGGAACTCAGAAATGAGATGCTTGAGGTAGAAATTTCTATTAAGTTTTATGCTAGACAGGAGAGAACACACGCAATCTCGTAGAGCTTACTGAGCCTTCAGAAAGAAGACATTACCCCTGAAAATTCTCCCCAAACGCTCCCTTCATGTCCTTGTTCCTTAGGCTGTAGATGAAGGGGTTTAAAAGGGGAGTCACCAGCGTGTACATAACAGCAGCTGCTGTATCCTCTTCTACCGAGTTGGTGGATGAAGAAGAGGGACACAGATAAGCTCTGATCACTGTCCCAAAGAACAGAACAACAACAGCAAGGTGGGACCCACAGGGGGAAAAGGCTTTGCGCCTCCTCTGAGCAGAGGGTACCCTGAGGATGGCTGCAACAATGCAGATGTAAGAGACCAGGACGAGTATAAAGGGAACTAATATAACTGCTCCTCCCAAGAAGAGGAGAACCAGCTCATTGACCTGAGTGTCAGAACAAGACACTTTCATCAGGGGACCCAGATCACAGAAGAAGTCAGGAATGATTTCATTAGGACAGAAGGAAAGTCGGAACATGAGGAAGGTGTGGGTCATGGCCACAAGATTAGTGAGGACCCAGCAGACAGTAATCAGGAGGATACAGCGCCGGGGACTCATGATCATTGTGTAGTGGAGAGGGTGGAGATGGCCAGGTAGCAGTCATAGGCCATTTGGGCCAGGAGAAAAATATCCATATCTCCAAAAGTTAAGAAGAAGTAGAGTTGGACCATGCATCCTGCATAGGAGATGGATCTAGTCTGGGTTTGGATGTTCACCAGGGCCTTGGGCACAGTGCTGGAGGTGAAAAGAATGTCTGCACAGGAGAGGCTGGCCAGGAAGAAGTACATGGGTGTGTGGAGGTGAGGGTCAGTGAAATTAGCCAGGACAATGACCAGGTTGCCAGCCACCGTGACCACATCCATAGGAACACGAGGAAGAGGATGTGCTGCTGTTCTGGCCACAGTGACAGTCCCCAGAGGAGAAACTAAAAGCTGCTGGACTGGTTCCCTCTTGCCATCAGCCCGGAACTCGAGAAAAATGATGGTTTAGAGTCCCATGATTCCTTTTCTAAATATGTTTCACTCTAACTGGTGATGGATGAAGCATTCTATAAACCACAGGCGGAAGAATGAAATTAATATCTATTATTTTATTTCTCTGTTTTACGTTGTCTCAAAATAAGTCTTTGGTTATATTTTTTTCCCTCAGCTGTGTCCCTCCAGGAATCAAAGACTTTCATTCATTCTTTCATTCCAAGGATACTTAGTACCATCTCTGAATCTGTCACTGTACTCAAAAATATAGGATATGGTAATCCTAAATCTCAGGGTATTTTCAATCTATAGATAGAGTTATAGGTAGACCTTACTTCACAGTTATCACTATCACTAGCACTATCTTCCCTGTTCATCATCTATTTGCTCAAGCGGGCACCAGTAATATCTCCATATGTCCTGTCTCATGCTAGTAGAGCCCAAGGGTATCTGCTTGCTCCAGAAACATAAAGAGCCTCAAAACATTATATTAGGTAATTTCCTTGACATTATATTAGGTCATAGGGAATGACCTAATATAATTGTTACTGGTATTTGGCATATCAAATACGGCTCAGGCAGCTTACCACGCTTGCCGTGTGGGTGGCATGCTCTTGTAGTCACCTCTAAACACAGCATTTATTGAAAAACCGCACATCCACAAGTGAACGCGCGAGCAGGGCTGTTATAGGCTCGCCTGCTGGGTGGAGTTCTGAAGAGAGGGAAGTCCGGATGTGGAAAATGGCCCTCACGCAGTTGGATTGGGGTCGTCTGGCTTGTTTTGAGGCTCTGCTGGGGTGGTGGGCCAGGGCTAGAACCCTAGATAGACCTAACTTGCCAAATAAAAATATGTCATTTTGATTTAGGGTTTTCTACCTATTCAATTTTGTTAAAATCACTCTCACCTTCAAAAGCAATTTCACCTCAACTGAATTATTTAGTTCAAGAGCCAATATTCTTATGACAGGGACCAAAAATATAGCAATTTAATGATTGTTTACTACAGCTGTATAAAGATAAATCTCAGCTATTCATAAACAACAATGAAAAGTTATCATCCCTAGCCTCCACTATCTAAAAACTAATTTGATACACACAAACATGACACATCCACACACACGCACACACATATGCGCATGCACACATGCAGACAATCACATATGCACACATCAGATACAGAGCCCACAGGAATATGTTTTTGTACTTGAGAGCATCAGTTTTTTGGAGAAGTACAAGAAAGTACCGGAGGTGGTATTTATTTATTCATTTATTCATTTATTATATATTTTGGTTAGAAATATTGTTTACTAAAGAACTGGACTTATTTTCCCTGTCCTCACAGTATTTATTAACATTGTGATTATTTCTAGTTGCCTCCCCAAGGTGAGAAGACAGGTTTGCCTTGTGGAGGAATAATTGTGACACAGGAATATATGTAACTCTTCCCTGAAGATGGGCTGAGTGCACAGGGTTTTTCAAAGTATTTCCAATGGCATTATTGGCCACTGGTCTCTTTATTGGGAATTCATGGCCATGGAAATATATCGGCCTGCCTCTCTCCACCCAGGAATAGACTGTGTCCCTTTTCTGGGCAGTCTTCTTCATGCAGGTAATTTTTTTTCCTTCGCATAAATAGATGTATTTTATTTTGAGATTTTATTTTTTTATTTATTTTTTAAAACATTTTATTATACCACTGTGAGATATACAATTACAACGTTGATCACATTTGGAGGTTTCGGTCACACAGTGTTCCAGCACCCGCCCGCCTCCACCACTGCCGATCACCCATCACCCATGTCCCCAATTCCTCCCCCTCCCACGTCCTGCCTAAATGGCAGGTTCTTTATCTCCTCTCTCTCTCTCTCTCTCTCTCTTCCTTCTCCTACACATTCTGGGTTGCACTACATACACTTAGAAGCCATCATTTGCATTTTTGCCTGTATTTAATGCTCAGTTCTATGCTGGTATCAGCCCTTTTGACATTTGTTCACACATGTTCCCTTCTCTATCTTACCTAACCTCTGAGTCCCACGCGCTTGTGGTAATTTCCACTTTTGGTAAGATCACCTGGTATATTTATGTCATGCAAATAAATGCGATCATTCTATGTCTCTCTCTTTCCTTCTGACTAATTTCACTCAACATGATTCTTTCCATATCCATCCATTTATAGGCAAAATTCATAACTTCATTTTTCCTGACAGCTGCATAGTATTCCATTGTGTAGATGTACCACAGTTTCTTTATCCAGTCACCAGTTCTCTGACATACTGGTTGTTTCCAGGTTCTGGCTATTGTGAGTAATGCTGCTATGAAAATAAAAGTGCGGATTGTGTTTCCGCTGTGTGTTTTTGGCTTCCCAGGGTATATTCCCAGGAGTGGTATGGCTGGGTCAAAGGGGAGCTCAATTTCTAGTCTTTGGAGGAATGTCCATACTGTTTTCCAGAAAGGTTGTACAAGTCGACATTCCCACCAACAATGTATGAGAGTCCCCTTTCACCTCATCCACGCCAGCACTTGTTGCTTTTACCCACAGGGATTATTAAAGGGAAGTTTTTCAGCCCATAAGTGTAGTTCAGGATATTGCCCAATGACATAGGCTATATATAGAGAGAAACATTAAGTATGAGGTGAAAGGGGAATTACGGTCCAAAGTTAGTGCAAATGCTTGAAATGGAAAAAAAAATCTGTACTGTGTAAGTCATAAAGATTAATTCAGGGATGGTTTTAACAGGAAGTAACCTTATTAAGTGGGAGCAGGAAAATCCTGTACCTTTCTCATATGTGGCCTCAGTAAGCTTATATCAAATAGGTCATCCAGATGCCAACAAATAAATCACCTTGATTACTGAAAAACACTGAATCAGAGAATGTATTCAGCTGTGTTCATTAAGTAAACTTCAAAACGCATTTTCAAAATTAAATCAATTTTGCCAGTAACAGGCTTATCAGAGATCGTGGGTGAAACTTGTTCTTATGAAACATAAAATTTGCAAAACAGTGAAAAATCATTCCTAGATATGATCAAATACCTGGAGATAAGGGATAAACTGAGTCTTAGTCACTCAGGTAGATTGTAAGTTAGTTCACTTTATGTCTCTCTCTGAATAGTAAATATCCACACTTTTCCAAACAAATAACATGGAATTTCACTCATCCTTCCAAAAACAAAATAGCTTTGCACCAAATACCCAAGTTTGATTTTTTTTTTGAAAATTTGGGTCAAGGCTAGTTGTGTTTAATGATTGTTTCAATTTTGTGCTCAGGGATCACTCCTGGCTGTGCTCAACACACCGTATTTGATGCCAGGGTTCAAACCTGAGTTAGTTGCTTGCAGAACAAATAATATCCACTACTCTATCTCATGGCCTCATGGCCTTATCCACAAAAATTGGCCTACAAAAATTTACTATTTTCTCACACCATTACTTTAGCATTTTGTATCCCTAGATTACCTATAAATTTTTTTGATATATTTTGTCTACAATGTTGAACTGGCAATAGTGAATCTAATATAGAAGATATTAATGATAGAAAGCAGGATGGAAGGAAGGAAGATAGGAAAGAAGGTAGGGAAGGAAGGAAGAGAGGGAAGGAAAGAAGGAAGGTAATAAGGAAAATGAAAGGCTAAAAAAGTAAAGCTTTATATCAGATGAAATCTCAGTAGGAAAGTGTATTTACAAAGAAAGTTCCAATATAATATTCTATAACAATTTTAAAATGTAATAAAAAGTCAAGAATTTAATTTTTGTAGAATATTACAAGGGAGTATAAAGCTTGTTGGATAAACAGCTAAATAATTGGAACATGTGAATCAGAACATGAGAAAAACCTTGTAAAATATATTGAAGAAAAAATTTATTCCCCTGATAGAAACTCAAGAGTGAAGGTTTCAACGGAGAATGAGTAATACAGAACTCAGTAGTAGAAACATAAAAAATAAGATCTCACGGTGGTATAATAAAATATTAATTGGAAAAAAAAAAAAAAAAGAAAATATTTTCCCACAAATACCCATCTGTGAGGGGGGTAGATCCTCCACATTTTGTCTACCCCACTATTACCTATTTCCTATAGCCCCAAGTAGTAATTTCCAGAGATTTCCCTGAGACCCTTCCATTGGAAGAGATTTCAGATATCTATCATCCTCCCAAAACAGTGCAAGTGTGAAGATTTCATTATACGTTTGTTATCAAGTATATGGTATTTTCTTCCATAGTTGGTCCTGATAGTTCAAAAGTAGAAAAGCAAGTTTTATTTTCATTCAGATACCCAACGACACCAAGGTGATGATTTATCATGTTTACCTTACACATGGGTGCTATAATGGACTATTTATAACCTGATTTATAAAACTTACCTTCTTGTCAGTATCTGCCTTGGTCACCATTACCAATGACTTAAATTGTCTCTTCTTCAGTGCTCTGCATCATTGAAAATAAATGTAATAACCTGCCTGAGCACTCAAGACTCTCCCTCTGTAAGCAGTGAGCTTGGTAACAGTCGCATGTACAGACAGGCAGCCTCTGTTGCAGCACACACCTCTGCATTCTGCCTGCAGCAAGTCTGCAGATAGGGAGGATTTCTCATCATTCTATCAGCAATAATCCCAGTATTCCAATCCCTGTGCTTTAAGGGAAGTTGTTCTGGTTATTTATTTCCCCTGATAACCTTGGTATGAGCACCTTCAGGAATCCAGTGAGAAATTGATGCTCGAGCAATGTCCCATGCACTATATAATCCCTCAGGAGCAGTTTCAGGGAGTGTGGAGGATGTAGTCCAGCAATATTAGGATCTAAGAAAGGTTATTAATTACCTATGTCTTACATTAGATCAGAATGCCATCACATCCACTACAAAAACCTCCTAGTCACTGATAACTGAAAATGACAGTGTTTAGTTCACAAAGTCTTCTGAAAATATTAGGATTTCTTATGTGAATTAAGTGATTTTTGAAATTATATAAAATACCTGGAATCTTGTCTATTTCAATATATCTAATAAATTTTGAACACTTTCAAATATATAAACCATTTCTACTTATTTATATTCTAGATATTTTTGATTATAGAATGGTGATTATTTTGTTTATTAATTTTGTATGCTGCTACTTTTACAGTACTGGTTTACTGTAAGTAAGACTTTACTAAAAGTCTTTTTTAGTGGAAACTTGAAAATTCTATGTATATAGTTATTTTGAATGCAAATAGTGACAATAATTTAGATTTCTATTTTTATATGGAATCCTCTGATTTCTTTTT
>JAJIBD010022518.1:0-19228 GCA_021461705.1 Cryptotis parvus
ACTATCCCACCAGCACTTGAGGCAGGCTTCCAACCGTGGACCAATCCTCTTGACCCGTATTTCTACGGTCCTTGGGTATTCATCTCATACTGTGTTTTTTTTAAATCTCACAAATGAGTGCAATCAGTCTGTCTGTTCATCTCTTTCTGACTCAATTTACTCAATATGACACTCTTCATGCCCATTCATTTATAAGTGTATCTTATAAATGATCTTATAAATTTTATAAATCTCTTTGATTCATTTTCCCTGGTGGTGCTGAAAAGAACATAGAAGTCCACGTAGCATTTCTACTATGTTTCTTTGTACCCCAAATTATGTACTCAGAAGTGAAGTTGCTGGGTCAAATGAATTCTCAATTTCTAGTTTTTTGAGGAATACCCATATTGTTTTCCATAGGGTTGGACCAGTTGGCACCAACAATAAATGAGTCAATTTCTCTCCGCATCCACACCAGCACTGGTTGGTTGTTCTTGTTCTTTTTGTTTTATGCCTGTCTCTGTGGTGTGAAATGATATCTCATTTTTTGTTTTGAGTTGCATCTTCCTGAGGATTAGCTATGGAGAGCATTTGTCATGTGAATTTTGGGCATCTGTATTTCTTCTTTGAGGAAGTTTTTTTTTTTTTCCCCCATTTTTTTGATGGGGTTGGATTTCTTTTTTTGTTCTAACATTCTACCAGTGTCTTTTTTATATTAACCGCTTAATGTGATGGATAGTGGGTAAATAATTTTTCCCATTCCATGGCTGTCTTTGTACATTGGACATCATTTCTTTGGGAGAGGCCTAAGCTTTTTGGTTTAATGTAGTCCCAATTGTTTATCTTTGTTTCTATTTGCCTTTATCTCTTTTTGTATCTCTGCCTCTCAACTGTCCATTCCAATACATATTTTTTGGTAATTTGAGTAGACATTTATGTGTCACTCAACACTAGTCATGATGACTTTTCTTATTTAGAAAATATCTTTTAAGAATGTCTTATGAATGTGATGAAAGTCAAGCATAGAGGTAGGCTGGGGGAGGAGGAAGGGAATGGGGAACATTGGTGGGGGGGAAATGAATGGGGGGAGGGATGGGTGCTTGAACACTGTAGAACTGAAACCCAAATATGAACATCTTTGTAATTGTATATCTCACAGTGGTATAACAAAAAAATTAAAATAAAATAAAAATAAAATAAAGTCAAAAAATAATCAAAATATTTCTATGTTTAACCCTAACATATTTCACAATAAATCTTCAAGGTTAGAAGAAAGGTAAAAAGAAAATCTTATTTTACTTTGTAATTTATACTTATTTTTGCTAACCCTGGAATTTCTACATGCTACCTGAATTTAGTTACTTGGAATAGAATAAATTGTTAGGAGTGCAGGTCAGTATCTTTTAGCGTTAGTAGGCACATCATCTGTTCCTTTTTGGCTGCCTGCTTTCATGTTGTTAGATGATTGACGCTGCTAATGCTTATAAGTTATTAAGGAAAGACACCCACTCTTCTAGCCATTGATTAATTCGCTTAAAATGTTGGTTCTTAAGGAAATTGATGTTTGAAAGAGTATTAAATGATAGGACAAATCAGAATTTTCTACAAGAAGAAGTAAGTTATAACTAGATTCCAGGGACCTTGACTATGACTATGATAGAGTCAAGGCATAATGGTATCATGAACCTATGATAAAAGAGCTTATCTTTTCTAAAGTGTTCAGTAAAATTACACTCAAAGAATTAACTTTATTGACAGATAAATTTCTTAAAAGCCCATTTTGTGATTATACGAAATTATATTCTGTCATATAAGTTATGGGAATTTAAAGAGGATAATTACAGAATTTAGGTAGCTCTTTGTTTACTATGGCATCTGCTAAACAGAGCTTATTTCTCACATTATGTTTATTGAGGCATTCATGGTTAATAAGCTAAAGGTACCATGGTAATTAATAATATTTCTTTTTTTTCTTTTTGCTTTTTTTTTTTGGGTCACACCCGGCAACGCTCAGGGGGTTACTCCTGGCTCTGCACTCAGGAATTACTCCTGGCGGTGCTCGGGGACCATATGGGATGCCAGGGATCGAACCCGGCCGGCATAGGCTGGCCGCATGCAAGGCAAGCGCCCTACCCGCTGGGCTATCACTCTGGTCCTAATTAATAATATTTCTACCTTCCTTAGAGATGACTTTTGGTCCTAAATGAATGTTTCATTTTGAATAAAAATTTAGGCCAAATAAAAGAACACTGAACTGTAAAAATAGCATCAAAGCAGTAGAGTTAAAGTTTGCATTGCTAAATTGCAAGTTTTGTTGAAATTTAGCATAATTCCTATATCTTATTTATAAATTTATCCTTTCAATTCCATAGACCTAAAACTAAATGTGATTTATAAAATTGAAATTATTTAAAATAGTACAGATAGAAGTTATGGTAATTGCTCTAATAACTCAGATAATTAATTATATGCATTCCTAAAATGGAATCCTATTAAGTTATTTTACTATGATGAATGTAATCATTTTGATAATGTAAGTAATCTACACATTTTCCCAGATTAATCACAGATGCTGTTCTATGCCTGTTTTAATGTGATGAATGATAATAGTTCACTTACTATCAGTATCAAGGGTTTATAAATGCTCTTAATAATCATATTCAAATTTAATCATTTAGAAGTAAATTTATTTTTTATTTAAAATAACATTTAAACAAATAAGATGACTTACATTCTACAAAATAGACAACTTGTATATAATTATGAAATTAACTAAATACATATTCAAACTATAAGATGAGTAGTTTATATTTAACAACCCATGCTATTGAATTATTTAAAAAATTCCTGATATTATGTCCTCCTGTTCTTCTACTTGAATTCAACAAACTCCTACTGTTTCCCCCTAACTTTAGTTCATCCTCCAAAGTCATTAGATTCTGTTTCAAAAAGAAAACTCTGTGTAATGGTCTTATTTTAAAATAACATAGATGACTTCCTGTTCTCTGAATATGAAAACAAAATTTGTCTGTACTTTTACTCTTACTTTCTTAGCTAGTTCCATACCCTGATCAAATGTCAAGGCAGTGTTTCAAATGTAATGCTTTTGAGTCTTGCTCTTCATCCTCTTTGACACCTGATAGGCGAATGATATATGTGGGACAGGAATACTCCAGAAATAATAACTTTTTTCCCTAGCAATTTTTTTGAACTGTCGCTTTTTTGTAGTTTGGGTCAGTATTTCCACCTCATAGAAAAAATATAACAGAAACAGTAGAGTAAGGGAAAATAGAGATTTTTTTTTTTGGCTTAGGTTCTTAAGACCAAGGTTCAGGGGCTAGAATGATAGCTCAAAGGGCTGAGCACGTGCTTTAAGTGTGGGAGCCCTTAGTTCATTTCTAAGTAACAGATGATCCACCAGCAACCCTGAGCACAGAACCTGAACAAATCCCTTTGCACTGCTTAGTATGGTCAAAAGACAACAATACATAAATAGAAACAGTGCAAAAAAAATTTAGACTTCACTCCCTTTCTCTCCAGATAATTTTGTGGAGGCTCAGAACTCAGAGATCTGAACCCTGTTTCCTCAGTATAAGTCAAATGATGATGAGATCCCAGAAAAGAGATTTCTCTTTCCCAGGTCTACAGAGCTCGTATCATAGGATGTCAGTCCTCCAGTGTAAGCTACAGCTATCAATTGACCCTTTTTATCTGAAGGACAGAGCAGAAAGATAGCTACTGAATAAAAATGGTGCACAGAACAGGAACCAGAAGTTTTTACTGAGGCCTTTGTGAAAGACTGATGAATTATTTTAGTGGTACTATAAAATAAAAAGGTGTTGGTTATATCCTAGCCCCAGGGTTGATATAAAATGGGAAACCCCAGGAAACCTTAGGAATGATCATCTGTCACTTGATTGAAAGGAGAAATTTTGTCAAAGATAAAAATGATCAAAAGCTACACTTTTTATATATACAAAATTATATTCTGTCATAGCCATTATTGGAATTTAAATCTACTTCTTTGTGTATATTTAATGAGTACTACAATAAAAAGAACCAATTTACCACCAAAATCCACCCACTAAGTTTTGTACCATCAATTTTATTAATAGTTTAATTGTCCATACATTTTACTGTTTGTTTTGTACTAAATTGTCTTCCCTAAAGGAAAATGTTTAGCTTTTCACTTCTGATACTTGTGAACATAATCCTAGATGAAAATAGATCTTTTCAGATTAATCAAGTTGAAGATGTAATAGATAATGATAAACCTAATCCAAACTTTCAAGTTTCTTTATAAAAAAGAGACTATACATACTTCACACAAGGAAAATATCATATGATAAAGGAAGCATAAACTGATTGTTATGTTTTCAGAACCGGGGATGATAAGGAATACAGGCAATCGTTAACAGCTGGAGAAAATCTTGATATGTTTCATCCTTCAGTTTTCTGAAGAATCTTGATTTCAGATTACTAGCCCACACAAGTATGGTGAGAATAAACTCTATCCTTTAAAGCTACTCACTTTATGGCAGTTTTGTACAGCTGCATTGGGAGATAAATGCAGTATAAAACAAGAAGAAGTGTGTTACTTATAATCTTGGAAAACAAAACTTCCCACCACCCCAAGGTAATAAGCAATCCTTGAGTTTTTCTTTTACTCATTTAAATTATTGGACTATTTTGCATAATTCCTCAAGTAAATTATTATCCCAGCAAGACTGTAAGCAGCCACTCTGGTGGAGCTTCATGAGGCGATTCTAAGAGATCTGTGTCACTTCCCACGTGAGCACATTGGCTCCCTGCTCTTCCCCTCTCTCCTCAGCATGTAATTAATTTTAAGTATGTCTCTTAAGATTGTAGATTTTCATTCATATAGAAAATATCGGGAGTTGGCAGTGCCATCTGCTTTATAAAAGCTTTTAAGGATTCTCATTTTATTTCTCTCTGCTGTGTTTTTATGCATCAGTTCTGTGTGTGGCATTCCACATGCCCTGAGGAGTTAGTGCCTGTTGAGTGTTTTCAGGACCCTGAGATATACATCCAGGTTCCAGGAATTACCTACTCAGCAATCACTCCTGCCTCCCGATACTGGTAATTATCTCACTGCATCACATAGGATTGACTGTCAGAATGCTAATGATGTTACAGCTTTGAGTGATTTCTCACATGGGAACAATATAATAATTTGAATATTGGTTCTTGATCATCTACATCTTGTCTGTCACATGGCTGTTTTCTGGAAGTAATGTTAAGTCTCATTTTTTTAAATCTAAGAATTCTACTTCTTTCATGATTTTGGGCCTGTTTTTGAGGCAGTCTTTTAGGATAGCAGAACCCATTTAATACAACAGAAATCCTGCCAGTAAATACCCTTTATCAATTAAACTCAGGTGGTTATGTAAAACATTTTATTTTACAAATCATGAAAGAAGAGGGACAGAAATTGCTTGTATATATGGGACCATTCTTGAACCACTGTTTGTATTTTTTATTGTTGGCAGATGTATAGGCAGTCAGGGTAACAAAGAATCAGAAGACATTGGTGGTGGGAAGTGGTCACTGGTGGAGGGATGGGTGCTGGAACACTGTATGACTTAAACCCAAATATGAATATCTTTGTAATTGTATAATCTCACGATGGCACAATAAAAAATAAAAGAAACCGTGTTCCAAAAGGCACTGACAATGGGCTAATTGATACAGACGTAGTATCATTTGAAAATATGTTATTTTAAATTTAAGATACTTCTGGGGCCGGAGGCGATAGCCCAGCGGGTAGGGCTTTTTGTTTTGCACGCGGCCAGCTCATGCAGGACCGGGTTTGATCTCTGGCATCCCATATGGTCCCACAAGTACCACCAGGAGTGATTCCTGAGTGCAGAGCCAGGGAATAACCCCTGAGCATTGCCAGGTGTGACCCAAAAAGCAAACAAAAAAAATTAAGATACTTCTTTGGTATAATATGTTACATTACATTTATGTTTTTTTTTGCAAATGGTAAAGTTAGGGTTAAAAAAATTATTATTCATGCTTTTCTGCATGCTGTGGATAAGATTTACTTTTCTGGTCAACATTAGTGAAGAATTGCAATATCCCTGAGTGTCACTGGAAGCCAATATTCATGATGTATAATGCAGCATCTTGAGCAATAATGTGAACATCCAATAACAAATAGAATTAGAGAACTGCAATGCCAAGAACACCTATATTGTTCAATATAAACAAGTTCTGAGGAACTATTGCATTTTGAGTAATGACAACTCTCCTTTCCTATGTTGAGCTAAAATAAATTAGCCATGAATAGCAATTTTGAAACTGAAGTACAAAAGAGTTGGGTCCAGAAAAATTACTTGAAAAAAATGAATCCCCGGACACTATGAAAAACTCTTAAGTTCATGGATTTGATAATATATAAATGTTTTTTGTTTTTATTGTAAATCCTTATAGAAAATGACTATGTATTTTAGACATACAAAAGCTAGTGTACTTTAGACATTAAAAAATACACTTGATCCACTCTGGTGAGATATTTGCATGGGTGCCTCTTTCTTATGGTTAGTCTTGACAGTAACTCAAAAAGGAAAGTTGAGGAGAGCAATACTGGACCAAAGGAAAAGATGATTAAACCTCAGTCTCTGAGAATTATGTTCCTTTGATCTGGTGAAATTGACCGACTTTTAAATAGCCCTGTCTGTTTTGCTCGTTGCCCCTAGATATGTGACCTTAAACAAAATAGTCCTGAATAGTTGAAGATAAAAAGCTAAAAAGGTAAACAGGCCCTTACATGAATAGTTGAAATAGATGATGGTTTCTGTCTACATTTTCAGGATTTGGTGTTCACATCTACTTCCCTTTTCTTTGAATAGAATCAGCCTTCTTTGGATGATGAAAACATCTTTTTATGTTGTGTGGGAGGAAGTAAGGTTTAAGTAATGTTTAATATTTCAGAATATAGCTAAAAATACTTTAAGAATCTTTTGATTTTAGAATTGAAATAACTAGCAAACGTTGATATTAAATATATATTTTATCTTCTATGCATATAATATTTCACTTACATCACTTGTCTTCCCGTTATTCATCCATTTGCTCAAGCAGGCAACAGTAACATCGCCATACATCCTATCACAAGCAAGTGTACCCCAAGGGCATCTGCTTGCACCAGGAAAGTACAAAGAACCTCAAACCATTCATTCAGGTCATGAGAATGAGGTCTATAATTGTTACTGGTTTTTGGCATATAAAATACGATGTGGGTAGCTTGCCAGGCTCTGCCATGTAGGCGGTACACTCACAGTAGTAGGCTCTCATCTCGAGCTTTACTTGAACCTCAACAAGGAGAGGTCTGCTATTCTCTTAGGTGACCTCTGATCTGCTGTAGAGTCCCGATGTTGAGAATGACTGACCTTATGGTGTGGGAGTTTCCCTGGCTTCTTGCTAGGCTCACTGGGATTATGGGCCACGGCTAGAACCTGCTAGAACTGTATACAGTATATAATTGTGAAAGATCATGGGAAGAAAAGGGTCCTAACTTCCAGTATTATCTAAGACTGTTGCGCAGCCACAGAGAGCACAGCTGTGGGTCTGGAGTGTCTCTCTTCTGGGGTTGCTGGCAATCGTGTTTGGGAGCTCGCAGTGACAGTGACGCCTTCTCACATGGAGGTGGAGGAATGGGAGGAGGAGCCCAAATCCCCGCTCCAAGTCTGGCAGCTTGGCCTCCTCCACACGCAGTGAGTAAGCCCTAGGAGCTATGTTGGACTCAGTCAGGGGCTGGCCAAGCCATTTACCATTTAAAAATCACACTTAAAAATCATTTGACCGACATGCATTTTCATTAAATCTCTTGGTATAATGTATGTTTATATATAGTCAGAAGTCATTGTCGCTTCTATGCTGAACATTATTATTATTTTTTTTTTTTTTTGCTTTTTGGGTAACACCCGGCGATGCTCAGGGGTTACTCCTGGCTCTGCACTCAGGAATTACTCCTGGCGGTGCTCGGGGGACCATATGGGATGCCGGGGGATCGAACCCCTGCCAGCATGGGCTGGCTGCGTGCAAGGCAAACGCCCTACCCGCTGGGCTATCGCTCCGCCCCAATGGTGAACATTATTTCAACTTGGTTAACCTTCCTCTCATTTTCGATAGCATAGGCACAGTGAATTTTTCTAAAATTCTTTCCTTCACATATATATTATATACATTATCCTGAATAGAAAGAGAATTGGAATTTTTTGGTTTTTCGTAAACAGTAGCTTTATGTAGCATGTTATTTGTATAAAATTCTAATATATTTTAGAGTAGATTTAAATTAATCTCATATGCCAAGTTTAATAACATTTCTATGTAGGATTTAAATTTTTTGTTGACAAATTCATAAGCTGTTTTCTACTTTAGAGCACTAGAAATGAAACAAATTTGTTATTTTGAATCTTAGGTGATTAAAATGTTTTTAACATGGTAAATGTAGCTGCAGTGGATAATGTTCTCATTTTAAGACCTCTTCAGAATGTGGTCTTCTGGTGCCCCACATTTCCCACCAAAATAATGAGTTTCTTCATTTGCTATTACTAGTGTAAAATTTCCCATAGACACTTCCTTTAGGCATTGTTACTGAAGACAGATTTGGAAAGGAATTCTTCTATTAGTTCTCATGTCTGTGTGATCCAGCTTTAACTTACCAATGGATACCTATTTCCTTATATTTTAGTGTTACCTCACAAAATTAATATTGGGTTGCATTTGGCTATTGTGAAGAATACTACAATGAACATAGGCGTGCAAATGTTTTTCTGAATAGATTTGGGGGTGTTGATAAAATTCTGACTTTATTTCCCAGTTTCGCTCAATTATAACTCATCAATGTTTCTTCATATAACCCCAAATTTTGTTTTATTCACCAAGATTATTGTTATTTTGCATATGGTAGGTCTCTTTTAATTTTTTTTCTTGAAAATGATAAAATATTAATTAGAATTTGGAAGCGAAATTGGCATTTATCTATTGGAATTCTGGCTCGTGAATAAGCTAAACCCTAACTGCCAATCAATCATTTTGATGCATTACTAGTTCTATTTACAATTTTATCTTCTAAGTGATCCTTGCATTTAATGAGAGAACTACAACTACATACTGAACAATTCAAACAAGGTGGTAATTTTTAGGAAAATATCAACATCAAGAAATAGTTTTGCTCTAAAAATGTACCCATTTGTAAAACATAGGACTGATAATGAAGCTTTTATAAGAATTATATATTATATTTTGAATACAGCAAGACATCATTAGTAAAACTGAAAAAATATGTATGACTTAAAATATTAAAATGCTGTGTTGCAGAGCAGGAGATATGATACAGCAAGTAAGGCATGCACGAGGCAAAAAATGGTTCTATTGCTGCACCCCATATGGTCTTCCAAGCACCTTGAAGGATGATATCTGAGTGCAGTGTTATTTAGGCCATGTTATTTAGGCCAGTGTTATTAGGCCAGTGATTTAGGCCATGTTATGCCTAAATACAAATAAAGATGCTCAATTATTTATATCACAATTAAAATAAAGGGATTAAAGAGATAATACAGGGGAATGTACTTGCCTTGCATGCTGCTATTTTTTATTAGCATTCCAACATATGTATAGAACCTGAGCACCTTCAGCACTGATCCATGAACACAGAACCAGGAGTCAGCCCTGAGCATCACTTGGTGTGGCACCTAAAACAAAACAAAAATCCTATTAAAATATAAATTTGTATAGCATAAACTTCTTTGACCAAATAACCTAAGGGAATATTTACATTCATTTTTTTGGCTTTGACTATACTAATTACTTTTAATCCGCTTATAATTATTATATATTTTAAACTTAGATATAAAAGATAAATTCTACTTATTTTTAAAACAGTTATTTTATTTTTTAAATGGTTCTCTGTGTTATCTCTTTTTTTAAAATTTTTTAATTTAATTTTTTAATAATTACAAAAAATGTTCATGTTTGGGGTTTCGGCTCATACATGATATTTCCAGCATATTCCTCCACCAGTGCCCATTTCCCACCACCCTGTCCCCAATTCCCTCCTCCCCCCTTCCTAGCCTGCTTCCGTGGCAGTTTCTCCATCTCTTTTCTCCCTTTCTCTTTCTCTCTCTTTCTCTCTTCCCCCTTACATATTGTAAATTGTAATACATATACTTAGAGGTTATCATGTGTATCTCTTTGCCTGTATTTAAAGCTAAGTTCTATGGGGTAATAGACTTTCGACAATTATTAGCACACAGTTCCCTTCTCTGTCTTACCTAACCTTTGCTCCCACACATTTGTGGTAATTTGCACCTTTTACAAGACCTCCTGATTCACGTTTCGCCTGACCTTGGATATTGGTATCATAATATGTATATGTATATGTATATGTATATGTATATGTATATGTATATGTATATGTATATGTATATGTATATGTATATGTATATGTATATGTATATACATATATATACACAATATATTTATGTCATGCAAATAAATGAAGTCATTCTATATCTGTCTCTCTACTTCTGGCTAATTTCACTCAACATGATCCTCTCCATGTTAATTCATTTATTGCGAATTTCATAACTTCATTTTTCTAACAGCTGCATAGTATTCCACTGTGTAGATGTACCATAGTTTCTTTTTCCAGTCATCAATTTTTGGGCACTCTGGTTCTGGCTATTTTGAATAATACAGCTATGAATATAAAAGTAGGGATGGTGTTTCCGCTGCATGATTTTGGCTTCCCAGGGTATAATCCAGGAGTGGTATGGCTTGGGTCAAATGGGAGTTCAATTTCTAGTCTTTGGAGGAATGTCCATATAGTTTTCCATATAGGCTGTACCACTCAACATTCCCACCAACAATGGATGAAAGTCCCCTTTTACCCGCATTCACACCAGCACTTGTTGTTCTTGCTCTTTTTGGGTGCGTGCCAGTCTCTGTGGTGTTAGATAATACCTCGTTGTTGTTTTGATTTGCATCTCTCTGATGACTAATGATGATGAGCATTTTTTCATATGTCTTTTGGCCATTCGAACTTCTTCCTTGTCGACGTTGCTGTTCATTTTCTTCTCCTCCTTTTTTTGATGGGGTTGGCTGCTTTCTTCTTGTAAAGTTCTACCAGTGCCTGATATATCCCAGTTGTTAACCTCTTATCAGATGACTATTGGGTGAATATTCTTTCCCATTCAAGACAGTTACTTTAAAAGCTACAATTGTTATCTAGGCATTTTCTAACAAGACATTGCAACTTTTAGTCCTTGTTGCTTATAATTAATAGGTATATACTGATTAGTTAAATAATTAAAATATCAAAATTGGACAATATTATATTTATATAATCTGTTTATAGTTGCAGAAAAATATAGGCTATAGCAGGGAAATTATTATATGTTTGATTAATTTTATGCATTTTCCTATTAATACAAATAATTTCTTATAGCTTTACTTTCTTTTACATAAATGATTATCTTATATATACATATGTATTACTGTCTTCCGTTCATCATCAATTTGCTCAAGCGGGCACCAGTAACATCTCCATATGACCTGTCTCATGCAAGTAGAGCCCAAGGGCACCTGCTTGCTCCAGGAACATAAAGAGCCTCAAACCATTCCATCAGGTCATGGCAATGAGGTCTATAATTGTTACCGGTATCTGATGCCAAATACGACACGGGTAGTTTGCCAGGCTCTGCTGTGCGGGTAGCATACTCTTGTAGTCATCTCAAAATCTAGCATTTATTGATGAACCACACAGTCGCAGGTAGCCCCGCGAGCCAGGCTGTGATAGGCTGGTCTGCTGGGTGGAGTTCTGATGAGGGGGAAGTCCAGATGTGGAAAATGGAGGTCCTCATGGAGTGGGGGGGCCAACTGGCTTGTTGTGAGGCTCTGTTGGGGTGGCGGGGCCAGGGCTAGAACCTGCCATCCCTCCCGGGCACCCTCATGAGCGTCTGGGCACAGTGAGAGCCAGAAGCAGCTCTGTCCATTTCTGTCTCTCGGGACCTTAGGTGGCAGAGCAAGCCTTTGACCCCGAGGTGCTAAGGAGGAGCATGGCGGATTGATCCGGTCTCCCGACATGAAAAGAAGAAGGTTCGCAAATACTGGGATGTACCACCTCCTGGCTTTGAGCACATCACCCCCATGCACTACAAGGCAATGCAAGCTGCGGGACAGATTCCAGCCACAGCCCTGCCCCCCACTATGACCCTAGTGCCCGTGGTGGGCAGCCAGATGGCCAGGCAGGCCCAGCGCCCCTACGTGGGCAATATCCCCTTCGGCATCACTGAGGAAGCCATGATGGACTTCTTCAATGCCCAGATGCGGCTGTGGGGTGGGGGGGTACTGGCGCAGGCCCCAGGCAACCCAGTCTTGGCTGTGCAGTCAACCAGGACAAGAACTTTGCCTTCCTAGAGTTCCGCTCAGTAGATGAGAGCGACCCAGGCCATGGCCTTTGATGGCATCATCTTCCAAGGCCAGTCACTGAAGATCCGCCGGCCCCATGACTACCAGCCCCTGCCGGGGTTGTCAGAGAATCCCTCAGTCTATGTGCCCGATGTCCTGTTTACTGTGGTCCCTAACTCAGCACACAAGCTGTTCATCTGGGGTTTACCCAACTACCTGAACGCCTGACCAGGTCAACAACAGTTGCTGACGTCGCTTTGGGCCCCTCAAGGCCTTCAACCTTGTCAAGGACCGTGCCACGGTCTTCTGTGATTACTTGGACATCAACGTCACTGACCTGGCCATCGCGGGGCTGAACGGGATGCAGCTGGGGATAAGAAACTCCTCGTGCAGAGGGCAAGGTGTGGGGGCCAAGAACGCCCACGCTGAGCACCATCAACTAGACACCAGTGACACTGCAAGTGCCAGGGCTGATGAGCTCCGCAGGTGCAGATGGCTGGGCACCCCACCGAGGTGCTGTGCCTCATGAACATGGTGCTGCCCGAGGAGCTGTTGGGCGATGAGGAGCACGAGGAGATTGTGGAGGATGTGGGCGGCGAGTGCAGCAAGTACCGGCTGGTCAGGTCTATCGAGATCCCTTGGCCTGTGGACGGACGAGGTGCAGCAAGTACCGGCTGGTCAAGTCTATTGAGATCCCTTGGCCTGTGGAGCGGCGTCGAGGTACCCGGCCTGCGGGAAGATACATATGTAATTCTTATATATACAGAAAATACTACATATGAATATTTGTATGTGTGCATAATTATAATTTGGCTATAGTTGTCAATGTTTGATATATGTGAAGAATAATTCACATATGTATCACATTTTCAATACATATGCATAATCTCTTTTATTGTGTTTGTGCGTGTCTATTTTAAAAGCCAAATTAACATGAGTGCTTAAAAATTTCTTTTTTTTTTTTTTTTTTTAAATAATTGAGCTTTTTTTTTTTTTTTTTTTTTAAGTATTTTATTATACCACCGTGAGATATACAAATAAAAAGATATACAATTAAAAAGTTCATGTTTGGGTTTTGGTCATACAGTGTTTCAGCACCCGTCCCTCCACCAGTGCCCATCTCCCACCACCAACATCCCCGGTTCCCTCCCCCTTCCCCAGCCCTGCTCCATGGCAGGTTCTTTATTTCTTTCCCTTTCTCTCTCTTTCTCTTTTCCTTCCCTTCCAGACTATGGATTACAGAACATACATTAAAAGGTTGTCATTTGTATCCTTTTGCCTCTATTTAATGCTCAGTTCTAGGTTGGCATTAGTACCCTCGACTATTGTTAGCCCCCTGTTCCATTTTCTGTCTTACCTAAACTCTGACTTCCACACGTTTGTGATAATCTCCACCTTTGACAAGACCTCCTGATATATGTTTCACTTGACCTTGGATATTGGTATCATAATATGTACATATATATTTATGCCATGCAAATAAATGCAGTCATTCTGTATCTGTCTCTCTCCTTCTGGCTAATTTCACTCAACATAATCTTCTCCATGTCCATCCATTTATAGGCAAATTTTATAACTTCATTTTTCCTAACAGCTGCATAGTATTCCATTGTGTAGATGTACCAAAGCTTCTTTATCCAGTCATCGATTTTCGGGCACTCTGGTTGCTTCCAGATTCTGGCTATTGTGAATAATGCTGCTATGAACATAAAAGTAGGGATGGTGTTTCCGCTGCGTATTTTTGGTTTCCCAGAGTAGATTCCCAGGAGTGGTATGGCTGGGTCAAATGGGAGTTCAATTTCTAGTCTTTGGAGGAAAGTCCATATTGTTTTCCAGAAAGGCTGTACCAGCCGGCATTCCCACCAACAATGGATGAGTGTCCCCTTTTCCCCACATCCACGCCAGCACTTGTTGTTCTTGCTCTTTTGAATATGTGCCAGTCTCTGTGGTGTAAAGTGGTATCTCATTGTTGTTTTGATTTGCATCTCTCTGATGATTAGTGATGATGAGCATTTTTTCATATGTTTTTTGGCCATTCGAATTTCTTCCTTGCTGAAGTTTCTGTTCATTTCTTGTCCCCATTTTTTGATGGGGTTGTTTGTTTTCTTCTTGTAAAGTTCTACCAGTGCCTGATATATCCTGGATATTAACCCCTTATCAGATGGGTATTGGGTGAATATTCTTTCCCATTCTGTGGACTGCTTTTGTATCTTAGTCACTGTTTCTTTTGAGGTGCAGAAGCTTTTCAGTTTCATGTAGTCCCATATGTTTATCTTTTCTTCTAGTTGCTTTGTTAGTGATGTTTCACCTTTGAAGATGCCTTTAGCTTCAATGTCGTGGAGGGGTTTTTCCTATATTTTCTTCAATGTACTTTATGGATTCAAGTCTGATATTGAGATCTTTAGTCCATTTTGATCTGATTTTTGTGCATGGTGTTAGACACAGGTCCAAATTCATTTTTTTACACGTTGCTGCCCAGTTTTCCCAACACCACTTGTTGAAGAGGCTTTCCTTACTCCATTTTAGACTCATTGCACCTTTATCAAAGATTAAATGATCATGTGTTTGAGGTTGGGTGTCAGGATACTCTATTCTATTCCATAGGTCCACAGGTCTGTTTTTATTCCAATACCATGCTGTTTTAATTACTACTGCCTTGTAGTACAGTTTGAAGTTGGGAAAGGTGATGCCTCCCATCTTCTTTTTCCCGAGGATTGCTTTAGCTATCCTTGGGGGGTTTATTGTTCCATACAAATTTCAGGAGCGTTTGGTCAATTTCTTTGAAGAATGTCATGGGTATCCTTATAGGGACTGCATTGAATCTGTACAGAGCTCTAGGGAGTATTACCATTTTGACAATGTTGATTCTCCCCATCCATGAACAGGGAATGTGTTTCCATTTCCTTGTGTCCTCTTTTTATCTCTTGGAGCAGTGTCTTGTAGTTTTTCTTTGTACAGGTCCTTTACATACTTGGGTAAGTTGATTCCTAGGTATTTGATTTTCTGTGGCACAATTGTGAATGGAATAGTTTCCTTAATATCCCTTTCTTCTGTTTCGCTATTTGTATATAGGAAAGCCACTGACTTTTGGGTGTTGATTTTGTATCCTGCCACTCTACTATATGCGTCTATTGTTTCTAGGAGTTTTTTGGTAGAGAGTTTAGGGTTCTCTAGGTATAATATCATGTCATCTGCAAATAATGATAGCTTGACTTCTTCCTTGCCTATCTGGATGCCCTTTGATGTCCTTTTTCTTCTCTGATTGCTATGGCAAGTACTTCCAGTACTATATTGAATAAAAGAGGTGAGAGGGGGCAACCTTGTCTTGTCCCTGATCTCAGGGGGAAGGCTTTCAACTTTTCCCCATTTAGAATGATGCTTGCTGTGGGCTTTTTGGTAGATGGCTGTAACTATCTTGAGGAAAGTCCCTTCAATTCCCATTTTCTGGAGCGTTTTAATCATGAACGGGTGCTGGATCTTGTCAAATGCTTTTTCTGCGTCTATTGAAAGGATCATATGGTTTTTATTTTTTCTTTTTATTGATATGATGTATTATGTTGATTGACTTGCCGAATGTTGAACCATCCTTGCATTCCCGGGATGAATCCAACTTGGTCATGATGTATAATCTTCTTGATGAGTCTTTGGATTCTGTTTGCTAGTATTTTGTTGAAGATCTTAGCATCCGTGTTCATCAGGGATATTGGTCTGTAGTTTTCTTTCTTTGTGTTGTCTCTCCCTGCTTTGGGTATCAGGGTGATATGTGCCTCGTAGAAGCTGTTTGGGGAGTGTTTCTGTTTCTTCTATTTCCTGGAAGAGCTTGAAAAGGACTGGCAGTAGGTCCTCCTTAAAGGTTTGGTAGAGTTCACTAGGGAATCCGTCTGGACCTGGGCTTTTGTGTTTGGGAAGTCTTTTAATTACTGTTTCTATTTCCTCAATGGTGATAGGCTTATTCAGGTATTGGAGGTCTTCTTGTTTCAGCCGTGGGAGGTTATAGGACTTCAGGAATTGATCCATTTCTTCTAGATTCTCATGTTTCACGGCATACAGGCTCTCAAAGTAATCTCTGATGATCTTTTGGATTTCTGTGGTTTCTGTTGTGATGTCACCCTTTTTATTTCTGATTCTGTTTATTTGGGTTCCTCTCTTTCCCTGTCCTTACAAGTCTTGCCAATGGTTTGTCAATCTTGTTTATTTTTTTCAAAAACCAGCTCTTGGTTTCATTAATCTTTTGTATTGTTTTTTTTGGTTTCCAACTCATTGATTTCCTCTCTAAGTTTTATTATTTCCTTTTTTCTGCCTGGGTTGGGCTCCTTTTGTTGGTCTTTTTTCTAATGTCTTCAGCTGTGTAGTCAGGTTATTTATGTGGGCCCTTTCTTGTTTCCTGATGAATGCTTGCAGGGCTATAAACTTCCCTCTTAACACGGCTTTTGCCGTGTCCCACAAGTTCTTATAATTGGTATCTTCATTTTCATTTATTTCCAGAAATCTTTGGATTTCCTGTTTGATTTCTTCTATGACCCATTTGTTGTTCAGCAGTGAGCTGTTCAGTTTCCAGGTGTTTGGTTTGACTCCCTGTTTTTGCTGCACGGTTAACTTCCATTTTCAGTGCATCATGGTCTGAAAAGATAGTTGACACAATTTCTATCTTTTTAATTTTATTGAGGTATGCTTTGTGGCTCAGCATGTGGTCTATCTTGGAGAATGTTCCATGTGCACTAGAGAAAAATGTGTATTCAGCTTTTTTGGCATGAAAAGCCCTGTATATATCTACTAGCTCTCTTTCTTCCATTTCTTCCTTCAGGTCCAATATTTCCTTGGTGAGTTTCAGTCTTGTTGATCTGTCCATCGTTGATAGAGCAGTGTTGAAGTCTCCAACTATTATTGTGCTACTGTCAATGTCTTCTTTGAGGTCTCTTAGCAGTTGTTTTATGTATTTTGCTGACCCCTCATTGGGTGCATATATGTTTAGTAGTGTAATTTCTTCCTGGTGTACATACCCCTTAATTAATAAGAAGTGGCCTTCGTTGTCCCTTCTAACCTTTTTTAAGCCTGAAGTCTATATTATCTGATACTAATATGGCCACACCAGCCTTTTTGGGGAGTTGTTTGCATGGAGAATGGTCTTCCAACCTTTGACTCTGAGTCTGTGTTTGTTCTGCTTATTCAGATGCGTTTCTTGTAGACAGCAGAATGTTGGGTTCAATTTTTTAATCCATTTTGTCACTCTGTGTCTCTTAATTGGTGCATTTAGACCATTGACATTGAGAGAGATTATTGTCATCGGATTTTGTGCCATCTTTTCTTTTTTGTGTTTGTTGTGCTTATGGGTTTGGTCGCATTAGAGTAGACCCTTCAGTCCTTCTTTTAAAGTTGGTTTTGAGTCCATGAAGTTCCTGAGTTGTTGCTTATCCATGAAGTTGTGTATCTTTCCTTCATATCTGAATGTGAGCCTGGCCGGGTAAAGAATTCTCGGTGAAGCCTGCAGTTCATTGAGCCTTTTCGCAATATCCCACCATTGTTTTCGGGCTCGGAGTGTTTCATCAGAGAAGTCTGCTGTAAATCTTAGAGATGTTCCTTTGTATGTGATTTCCTTCTTTGATCTTGCTGCTTTCAGTATTCTATCCCTATCTATAGTTTTTGTCATTTTTATTAAGATGTGTCTTGGAGTATTCTTGTTGGGGTTTCTTTTTAGCTGGTATTCTACGGGCCTCTTGGATCTTGAGGCAAGCATTCTTTAGTTCCGGGAACTTTTCAGCAATGATGGCTTTGACAGTTTCTTCTTCATCAGGGTTTTCTTCTTGCCCTTCTGGGACCCCAATGATCCGTATGTTGTTTCTTCTGGCTTCATCCCGATTATCTCTTGTTGTCTGTTCGGTAATTGTGAGCCTTTTTTTCTATCTTCTGGTGTTGTGTACAGAATCTTTGGAACTCGTCTTCGAGATCACTAATTCTTTCTTCAGTAGCTATTATTCTGCTATGATGGCCTTCCACTGTGTTTTTTATTTCATTTACCTCATTTTTAATACCTGTCATTTCCCTTTGCATTTTCCTCACTTCTGCTATCATGTCCTCTTGTATTTTATTGATTTTGCATTCCATTGCTTCTTTGAATTCCTTTTGAATCCTTAACAGTTCTTTCCGAAATTTTTTTCAGATAGGTTATGCAACTCATTGGTATTGCTTGACTCATCTGGACCAGTGACTTCACTCACAGAGCTTGATGGAATTTTGCGTTGCTTTACCATTATGACTATTGTAGGTTGCAACTGTGAGTTCTTGGGTGACTAGATAGTACAGTTAGTAGGGGTCTGGTCTGTTTGAAGAGTTTGGGTGGGTAGCAAGGATGTAGGAACCAAGGTTCACTGGTACTTCATGCAAGGTAGGTAGTGAGAGGGTCGCGCGGACTGCGCTAGCGTCCGCGCTGTTTTGAGTTTTGGGATGTTCCCAGCAGCTCAGGGCGCAAGGGTCGGGCTGGAACCAAGGCACTTTGCCTTGGTTCCCGTTGATGGAGTTTCCGCTCTTCCCTGGGGCAGCTTGGGGTCCGCGGAGACGCAAGAATTACACACACACCTGTGGGGAGTCGAGGCGTTTCCGGGAACTCAGGCGCCCCACTGGGTCAGTCGGGCTGGAACCAAGGCACTTTGCCTTGGTTCCTGTTGATGGAGTTTCCGCTCTTCCCTGGGGCAGCTTGGGGTCAGCGGAGACGCAAGAATTACTCACACACCTGTGGGGAGTCGAGGCGTTTCCCGGGAACTCAGGCGCCGCAGTCGGGAATCAGCCTGGGCTTAGGAACCAAGGCACTTTGCCT
>JAJIBD010022519.1:0-198747 GCA_021461705.1 Cryptotis parvus
CATTGGGACTAACAGTTGTCAGGAGGGGCTCTTAATCCCCCTAAGCACATTGGGAGATCCCCTCCCTTTTTTCTTTATGAAAATACAGAACAAAAATATATGCAATGGTAGATTCTATAAGCTTTTGTATACAATCACGATTTTGCTTTATTTTTGTATTTTCCTTATATGCTTTTAGGGTGAAGGCGGGGAGGGGGAGCTAGTCCTGACATGGTTTTTATTCTTGTGCACATGTCAAAGTAAGAAATTGGGGGCCGGAGCAATAGCCCAGTGGGTAGGGCATTTTGCGCTTGCACGCGGCCTGTGCCGGCCCAGGTTCGATCCCCCGGCATCCCATATGGTCTCCCAAGCACCGCCAGGAGTAATTCCTGAGTGCAGAGCCAGGAGTAACCCCTGAGCGTTGCTGGAGTGTGACCCAAAAAAGAAAAAAAAAGTAAAATTGTTTTATTTTTGGCCATACTGCCGTGTTCAGGTCTTGCTCCTGGCTCTGTGCTCAGGGATCACTCCTAGTAGGCTTGAGGGACCGAATGTGTTGCTGGAATTGAACCCATGTTGACTGTGTACAAGGTGCTTACCTTGCACATGGCACCTCGCTTGCTGTACTATCTCTCTGGCCCCAAAGTAAGCACCATTGATTTGTTTGTGTGTGTGTGTGTGTGTGTGTGTGTGTTTGCATGTTTGCCCCACACCTGGTGATGCTCAGGGGTTACTCTTTTTTTTTTTTTTTAAAGTATTTTATTATACCACCGTGAGATATACAAATAAAAAAGATATACAATTAAAAAGTTCATGTTTGGGTTTTGGTCATACAGTGTTTCAGCACCCATCCCGCCACCAGTGCCCATCTCCCACCACCAACATCCCCGGTTCCCTCCCCCCTTCCCCCAGCCCTGCTCCATGGCAGGTTCTTTATTTCTTTCCCTTTCTCTCTCTTTCTCTTTTCCTTCCCTTCCAGACTATGGATTACAGAACATACATTAAAGGGTTGTCATGTGTATCCTTTTGCCTCTATTTAATGCTCAGTTCTAGGTTGGCATTAGTACCCTCGACTATTATTAGCACCCTGTTCCATTTTCTGTCTTACCTAAACTCTGACTCCCACACGTTTGTGATGATCTCCACCTTTGACAGGACCTCCTGATATATGTTTCACTTGACCTTGGATATTGGTATCATAATATGTACATATATATTTATGCCATGCAAATAAATGCAGTCATTCTGTATCTGTCTCTCTCCTTCTGGCTAATTTCGCTCAACATAATCTTCTCCATGTCCATCCATTTATAGGCAAATTTTATAACTTCATTTTTCCTAACAGCTGCATAGTATTCCATTGTGTAGATGTACCAAAAGCTTCTTTATCCAGTCATCGATTTTCGGGCACTCTGGTTGCTTCCAGATTCTGGCTATTGTGAATAATGCTGCTATGAACATAAAAGTAGGGATGGTGTTTCCGCTGCGTATTTTTGGTTTCCCAGAGTAGATTCCCAGGAGTGGTATGGCTGGGTCAAATGGGAGTTCAATTTCTAGTCTTTGGAGGAAAGTCCATATTGTTTTCCAGAAAGGCTGTACCAGCCGGCATTCCCACCAACAATGGATGAGTGTCCCCTTTTCCCCACATCCACGCCAGCACTTGTTGTTCTTGCTCTTTTGAATATGTGCCAGTCTCTGTGGTGTAAAGTGGTATCTCATTGTTGTTTTGATTTGCATCTCTCTGATGATTAGTGATGATGAGCATTTTTTCATATGTTTTTTGGCCATTCGAATTTCTTCCTTGCTGAAGTTTCTGTTCATTTCTTGTCCCCATTTTTTGATGGGGTTGTTTGTTTTCTTCTTGTAAAGTTCTACCAGTGCCTGATATATCCTGGATATTAACCCCTTATCAGATGGGTATTGGGTGAATATTCTTTCCCATTCTGTGGACTGCTTTTGTATCTTAGTCACTGTTTCTTTTGAGGTGCAGAAGCTTTTCAGTTTCATGTAGTCCCATATGTTTATCTTTTCTTCTAGTTGCTTTGTTAGTGATGTTTCACCTTTGAAGATGCCTTTAGCTTCAATGTCGTGGAGGGTTTTTCCTATATTTTCTTCAATGTACTTTTATGGATTCAAGTCTGATATTGAGATCTTTAGTCCATTTTGATCTGATTTTTGTGCATGGTGTTAGACACAGGTCCAAATTCATTTTTTTACATGTTGCTGCCCAGTTTTCCCAACACCACTTGTTGAAGAGGCTTTCCTTACTCCATTTTAGACTCATTGCACCTTTATCAAAGATTAAATGATCATGTGTTTGAGGTTGGGTGTCAGGATACTCTATTCTATTCCATAGGTCCACAGGTCTGTTTTTATTCCAATACCATGCTGTTTTAATTACTACTGCCTTGTAGTACAGTTTGAAGTTGGGAAAGGTGATGCCTCCCATCTTCTTTTTTTCCCCGAGGATTGCTTTAGCTATCCTTGGGGGGTTTATTGTTCCATACAAATTTCAGGAGCGTTTGGTCAATTTCTTTGAAGAATGACATCGGTATCCTTATAGGGACTGCATTGAATCTGTACAGAGCTCTAGGGAGTATTACCATTTTGACAATGTTGATTCTCCCCCATCCATGAGCAGGGAATGTGTTTCCATTTTCCTTGTGTCCTCTTTTATCTCTTGGAGCAGTGTCTTGTAGTTTTCTTTGTACAGGTCCTTTACATACTTGGGTAAGTTGATTCCTAGGTATTTGATTTTCTGTGGCACAATTGTGAATGGAATTGTTTCCTTAATATCCCTTTCTTCTGTTTCGTTATTTGTATATAGGAAAGCCACTGACTTTTGGGTGTTGATTTTGTATCCTGCCACTCTACTATATGCGTCTATTGTTTCTAGGAGTTTTTTGGTAGAGAGTTTAGGGTTCTCTAGGTATAATATCATGTCATCTGCAAATAATGATAGCTTGACTTCTTCCTTGCCTATCTGGATGCCCTTGATGTCCTTTTCTTCTCTGATTGCTATGGCAAGTACTTCCAGTACTATATTGAATAAAAGAGGGTGAGAGGGGGCAACCTTGTCTTGTCCCTGATCTCAGGGGGAAGGCTTTCAACTTTTCCCCATTTAGAATGATGCTTGCTGTGGGCTTTTTGGTAGATGGCTGTAACTATCTTGAGGAAAGTCCCTTCAATTCCCATTTTCTGGAGCGTTTTAATCATGAACGGGTGCTGGATCTTGTCAAATGCTTTTTTCTGGCGTCTATTGAAAGGATCATTTGGTTTTTATTTTTTCTTTTATTGATATGATGTATTATGTTGATTGACTTGCGAATGTTGAACCATCCTTGCATTCCCGGGATGAATCCAACTTGGTCATGATGTATAATCTTCTTGATGAGTCTTTGGATTCTGTTTGCTAGTATTTTTGTTGAAGATCTTAGCATCCGTGTTCATCAGGGATATTGGTCTGTAGTTTTCTTTCTTTGTGTTGTCTCTCCCTGCTTTGGGTATCAGGGTGATATGTGCCTCGTAAAAGCTGTTTGGGAGTGTTTCTGTTTCTTCTATTTCCTGGAAGAGCTTGAAAAGGACTGGCAGTAGGTCCTCCTTAAAGGTTTGGTAGAGTTCACTAGGGAATCCGTCTGGACCTGGGCTTTTGTGTTTGGGAAGTCTTTTAATTACTGTTTCTATTTCCTCGATGGTGATGGGTTTATTCAGGTATTGGAGGTCTTCTTGTTTCAGCCGTGGGAGGTTATAGGACTTCAGGAATTGATCCATTTCTTCTAGATTCTCATGTTTCACGGCATACAGGCTCTCAAAGTAATCTCTGATGATCTTTTTGGATTTCTGCGGTTTCTGTTGTGATGTCACCCTTTTTATTTCTGATTCTGTTTATTTGGGTTTTCTCTTTCCCTGTCCTTACAAGTCTTGCCAATGGTTTGTCAATCTTGTTTATTTTTTTCAAAAAACCAGCTCTTGGTTTCATTAATCTTTTGGATTGTTTTTTTGGTTTCCAACTCATTGATTTCCTCTCTAAGTTTTATTATTTCCTTTTTTTCTGCCTGGGTTGGGCTCCTTTTTGTTGGTCTTTCTCTAATGTCTTCAGCTGTGTAGTCAGGTTATTTATGTGGGCCCTTTCTTGTTTCCTGATGAATGCTTGCTGGGCTATAAACTTCCCTCTTAACACGGCTTTTGCCGTGTCCCACAAGTTCTTATAATTGGTATCTTCATTTTCATTTATTTCCAGAAATCTTTGGATTTCCTGTTTGATTTCTTCTATGACCCATTTGTTGTTCAGCAGTGAGCTGTTCAGTTTCCAGGTGTTTGGTTTGACTCCCTGTTTCTGCGTACGGTTAACTTCCATTTTCAGTGCATCATGGTCTGAAAAGATAGTTGACACAATTTCTATCTTTTTAATTTTATTGAGGTATGCTTTGTGGCTCAGTATGTGGTCTATCTTGGAGAATGTTCCATGTGCACTAGAGAAAAATGTGTATTCAGCTTTTTTGGCATGAAAAGCCCTGTATATATCCACTAGCTCTCTTTTCTTCCATTTCTTCCTTCAGGTCCAATATTTCCTTGGTGAGTTTCAGTCTTGTTGATCTATCCATCGTTGATAGAGCAGTGTTGAAGTCTCCAACTATTATTGTGCTACTGTCAATGTCTTCTTTGAGGTCTCTTAGCAGTTGTTTTATGTATTTTGCTGCCCCTCATTTGGGTGCATATATGTTTAGTAGTGTAATTTCTTCCTGGTGTACATACCCCTTAATTAATAAGAAGTGGCCTTCGTTGTCCCTTCTAACCTTTTTTAAGCCTGAAGTCTATATTATCTGATACTAATATGGCCACACCAGCCTTTTTGGAGGAGTTGTTTGCATGGAGAATGGTCTTCCAACCTTTGACTCTGAGTCTGTGTTTGTTCTGCTTATTCAGATGCGTTTCTTGTAGACAGCAGAATGTTGGGTTCAATTTTTTTAATCCATTTTGTCACTCTGTGTCTCTTAATTGGTGCATTTAGACCATTGACATTGAGAGAGATTATTGTCATTGGATTTTGTGCCATCTTTTCTTTTTGTGTTTGTTGTGCTTATGGGTTTGGTCGCATTAGAGTAGACCCTTCAGTCCTTCTTTTTAAAGTTGGTTTTGAGTCCATGAAGTTCCTGAGTTGTTGCTTATCCATGAAGTTGTGTATCTTTCCTTCATATCTGAATGTGAGCCTGGCCGGGTAAAGAATTCTCGGTGAAGCCTGCAGTTCATTGAGCCTTTTCGCAATATCCCACCATTGTTTTCGGGCTCGGAGTGTTTCATCAGAGAAGTCTGCTGTAAATCTTAGAGATGTTCCTTTGTACGTGATTTCCTTCTTTGATCTTGCTGCTTTCAGTATTCTATCCCTATCTATAGTTTTTGTCATTTTTATTAAGATGTGTCTTGGAGTATTCTTGTTGGGGTTTCTTTTAGCTGGTATTCTACGGGCCTCTTGGATCTTGAGGCAAGCATTCTTTAGTTCCGGGAACTTTTCAGCAATTATGGCTTTGACAGTTTCTTCTTCATCAGGGTTTTCTTCTTGCCCTTCTGGGACCCCAATGATCCGTATGTTGTTTCTTCTGGCTTCATCCCGATTATCTCTTGTTGTCTGTTCGGTAATTGTGAGCCCTTTTTTCTATCTTCTGGTGTTGTGTACAGAATCTTTGGAACTTCGTCTTCGAGATCACTAATTCTTTCTTCAGTAGCTATTATTCTGCTATGATGGCCTTCCACTGTGTTTTTTATTTCATTTACCTCATTTTTAATACCTGTCATTTCCCTTTGCATTTTCCTCACTTCTGCTATCATGTCCTCTTGTATTTTATTGATTTTGCACTCCATTGCTTCTTTGAATTCCTTTTGAATCCTTAACAGTTCTTTCCGAAATTCTTTTTCAGATAGGTTATGCAACTCATTGGTATTGCTTGACTCATCTGGACCAGTGACTTCACTCACAGAGCTTGATGGAATTTTTGCGTTGCTTTACCATTATGACTATTGTAGGTTGTAACTGTGAGTTCTTGGGTGACTAGATAGTGCAGTTAGTAGGTGTCTGGTCTGTTTGCAGAGTTTGGGTGGGTGGCAAGGATGTAGGAACCAAGGTTCACTGGTACCTCATGCAAAGTAGGTAGTGAGAGGGTCGCGCTGGACGCGCTTATCGTCCCGCGCGGTTTTGAGTTTTGGGATGTTCCCAGAAGCTAAGGGCGCACGGGTCGGGGGTCAGTCCGGGCTGGACTCGTTGATGGAGTTTCCGCTCTTCCCTGGGGCAGCTTGGGGTCCGCTGGAGACGCAAGAATTACGCACCCACCTGTGGGGGAGTCCAGGCGCTTCCCCTCAGGGGTTACTCTTGACTCTGCGCTTAGGAATCATTCCTGGTGGTGCCTGGGGTCCATATGGTGTGTCAGAGATCAAAGTCAGGCTGGCCCCAAGCAAGGCAATCTTCTTACCCGCTCTGGCCCCAGATCATTGATCTGGATCAGTGTTTTGCTGTGTAGCAACAACAGAAGAGTTCATTAGCGACCAGAGCACTGGGAGAGAAACTACATGGATAGGGCACAGAAATCTTGAGTGGATGTTGTTGATTGGGGTGAAGCTATGGGACTGTTTCCAAAATAGCGGTTCCCAAACTTCTGTGGGGAAGCACACTGAATTTCTTTTGCTAACTCCTGTCACCCTTCAGGTCTTCAGCAAAGATCTTTGAGTAAAGTCGGTTTCTTCTAACCCTAACCTAAAGCCAAGGAGGCAGAGATCTGAGGACTCTTTCGGCTTCCGGTGGCCCTCTCCAGGGCCAGAGTGTGTTGCGATGTCACACCTGTCGCTTTCCTTCTCTCGCCTCAGTACTGAAATTGCTTAGATGACTGCTGCCTCGGAGTGCCGCGCGGTTGCCTGAGGTCAGGTGGTTTCTGGAGAAATCCACTGAATCCGAATCCCTGGGGTGGGGCTCAGAAGACTTTGCTGTGAGCTCCTGACTCTAGAGTGCAGGCTCTCGAGGTGCTGTCTGGAATCAGCTCTTATCTTCAGCTCCCTTTGCTCCTCTCTGTCCCAGCTGTCAGAAGCCAGTCTCCGCTTTCTGGTGCAGCCCCGCTCAGGATCAGCCTGTCAGGATCACCTCTCTAGGCTCAAACCCAGAGTCAGTTGCTGAGGTTATGACTTTTGTACTTACATGGTTGAGGAAAAGAAACGATTCTGACTCACAGGTGGTGTGGTAACCATCCCACCCCTGTGTAGCTGAGGCTTGGTTTTCCTTGTAGATTTTCCATGTTCCAATGCCATCTCCTGCAGGGGCACGAGGATTTGGGTGATGTTTTCCAGACCCTGGGCAGTTCCCCAGAGTGGTGTGGTCTTTTGAGGGCAGAGGTCCTAGTCTTGCAAAGACCACACTTGCAACAAGTTTAAAGATTAGGCTCTCTGGCTGCTCTGTGTCAGGGAGCTGGTGGTTGGATGCTCTTCATGAGCTTGGGTTAATGGGAAGAGAGAAGGGGGCCTGTCCTTACCCCTTCAGGCTGGCTGGGCCAGTGGTGGCATATTTTGGGCTGCTAGAGTTCAGTTCTGGTGCTGGTATCTTAGTAAGTTTTTGCCTCTCTTTCACCTCATGGTCATCTTTGTTGTCTTAGCCAAAAATAATTATCTTTTATCTCTTGGACTAGGTATTAAA
Organism: Cryptotis parvus; assembly: GCA_021461705.1. Classification (NCBI taxonomy): domain Eukaryota; kingdom Metazoa; phylum Chordata; class Mammalia; order Eulipotyphla; family Soricidae; genus Cryptotis; species Cryptotis parvus. The sequence continues at coordinate 7,649 of JAJIBD010022519.1, forward strand.
AATTCTATGTTGTACTTATACTGTTTGGAACTGGACATGAGAAATTGATCCACTAGAGGCAAACTGGTGCTTTTTCTTTTTTTTTTTTTCCTTTGTAATTCATGGCAGAAAATGGCCTTATCCTAAATCCAGGTCCAGCCTTGGCCCTCAGGTGGCCACAGGCCAGTTCATGTATTGGTAACATTTCCTCTTTTCCAGCAATTTTGTTAATAATTAACTTATATGTCACAATCTTCCCTTATTTTGAGAAAAAAAATATTCCTGTTACTGAGAACTGATGTTTTAGATCGGAAATCATGAAGACAGAGTATGACAGTGAAGTGTGTTTGGGACTGAAGGGAGATAGGCTGAGGGTTGGGGGTGAAGGTCGTTAGGTTTGATCAAGGCCTCTTTCCCTTGATAACCAGATGGGAGTGAGGTTGCAGAGCCTCAAGAGTGTTGGAAGACAGCCTTCTCTTGTCACAGTCCTGCAGACTGTGAGCTAGGCCCTCATCGGTGGGATGCAAATGCTAAAGTGCGCTCACAGTGCACCAGGAATGACTTGAGCTCCTTGGGTCTGGGTACAGCCGGTCTGACGTCTCACTGGCCCCCCAGTAGTACCGCAGTTCTCTGTTAATTTCCCAAGGTGAATGTTCAAGTAAAGAACTGACCCTGGGATGTAATTGTGGCTAGGATATGAGGTAACTAGATGTTTTGTAGTTATAATGTACTTGCTTTGTAGTTGACAATGTTTAAATGTGTCATACATGCTTCTTTGTTTGAAATCATATATAAGACCCCAGTGTGGGAAATAAAGTTGCTACATGCATGATGGACATGTAGTCACAGCCTCATTCTGGTCACGCTTGCGCCGCACCAGGCTTTAGCACCGACTAGAGACATGACAAGGCACTTCCTCAGAGACCCACATGTTCCTTAGTAGGAGCCCATTCAGTAGCCCGTTGTGTACCACACACTGTCTGTTAGTTGAGTACAGAGAGCGAGCCCCCGCTGCCAGGGACCCATGTTTCAGATGGGAAACATGGAGACAGATGACCGCAGGGTAGTGTGATCAGAACTGAACCTGGGAAGAAGGTTGCTGGGGTGTGTCTCGGGAAGGTCGGAAAGGGGGAACATGCAGAGTGCAGAGGCACGTTGGGAACCTGATGCGTTGCGGGGATGTATGGAAATGTTAAGTGCACTGGCTCAGGTGCAGGTGAGAATCACATGTGTGTATTAGGACCTGTGCGTGATTGCAAATGTTCTTGGGGGCTGCTCCAAGATGTGCTGAAGTTGGACCCGCTCACAAGCTAGTGCTCCAAGTCTTTGTGGCTGGTGCAGCTTCCTGTATGGCCACTTGCTTGTGAGACCTAGGACAGCTGTTAACCATGAATAGACTCTTAGATGTTTCTGTTTCATACCCAGTATAGCTATCTCAGACTATCTTCATCTCTTTTGACTTCTTCCCCCTTTTTTTTGGGGTCACCCCGGCAGAGCTCAGGGGTTACTCCTGGCTCAGGTATTACTCCTGTGTACTCAGGTATTACTCCTGTGGTGCACCTGGGATTGAACCTGGGTTGGCCGCCTGCAAGGTAAACGCCCTCCCTGCTGTGCCTTCATATGTGCTGCTGTGCTCCCTGCAGCCCCTTCATCTATTTTTTTCACTTCTAGTCCTGAGACACTGAATTGCTGAGAGATGCAGGATGACAGGGAAGGTGCCCCCTTTCCAGCCCAAACACCTCCCCACCCAGGGTCCTGTAGTCCTGAGGTGCTTCCCTCCAGGTGTTGGTACAGCACTGGAAATTTATAGGGATACAGCACTGGGAAGTTTCAGTTCTAGCTCTGGCAGGGATCTTCCGAATCTGAGATTCTCAGGCACAGACAGTCCCTTTGTGCTGCAGAGATGAGCCTGCTGCCTACCTGAATATCCCACAAGGATGATGGGTTGCATCTTACAGGCTAGGACTGTCAGCCCTTTGCTCCTTGACTGATTTCCGATTGCTTGGATGCCAAAGCTGGCTGCTCTTGAGCTTTGGTGGCTAAGGTTTGTCTCTTCTGCATGGCCACCAGGGCTTCAGACTTGATGATGCCTGATCGCAGTTTCAGAGGTTTGGAGTCTGCCACTATTTCCACATAAGTAGATTTAATGGTTTATTTCTGCAGAGTTCTTGAGTCTAGTGTTATAGGGAGAGGAGGTTTCCAGCTTCCCAGATCCTTCTCCATAGTGATCCGGGCTTTTGTCATGAATGACCCTCAGGATTCGGGTGAGGATACTTGTATTTAGAAGTCATAAAAAACAGTTAACTACAGGGGAAGGGAATATATACACACACACACACACACATATGTGTGTATATATATATATATATATATATTCTAGTACGATTTCGTGTAGGGGATATATGGGCCCTCTGGGCAGGTTTCTGCAGCAAGAATCCTTGATCCTAAACAGCTGATATTAACCTGTGGGACCCGCTGCAGGCTTCCTACTCTTCTTCCCGTCTTGGTTACCTAATCACGCCCCAATGTAGAGTGACAGACCCAGGAGGTCTGTACAGACTTGGGGGGCCCTCTACACCAGACAGCCTTGGGCTTGCTTTTCTTTTGTAGCCTTTAGTGCTGGAGAGCTGTTGGTTCCTTTAATGACCAGATAGTAGCTTCCCCTTTTTGTGTGCCTCTGTTTTTTTGGTACTATCACTCTCTCTCTCTCTCTCTCTCTCTCTCTCTCTCTCTCTCTCACACACACACACACACACACACACACACACACACACCAAAGGAAGAAAGGAAGGTACAGTACCCACAAGAGATCTCTCAGGCTTGAAATAAAAGAGTCATCAATGCATCAGGGGTTTAAGTACTCCTCTGTCTGGGTAAAACCAAAAATCTTTTTTTCAATTTATTTTTTTATTTAAACACTGTGATTTATAAAGTACAAAGTTTCTCACAGTACAGTCACAGCATTCATCATTCGCCACAAATCCCATCACCATTGTGGCCCCCCCCCACCAAAGACCCTTGCCTCCCACTCTACCACCCCATCCCCCATGCCTGCTCCCCTAGCCGGCACCAATTGTATTTATTATTGCAATGTATAAATAGTGATGGCACTGATAACGCTCATAAGCTTATTCTGGGTTGTTACATGTGAATTTGAACCATCATTATTTCAGGTTTTCACAATTGCTGTTTGAACCTATCCTGAGCATACACTGAATGATCTAATTTATATTGCTTGTTAGAGCTAATTTGCTAAAGATGGTTGAAAAATATGTTTTTAGAAGAGGGTTAATAAGGGTTATTAGAGCTCACCCTGGACCCATTGAGTCATTTGATCCCTTTATAAGAAACCACTGCTGTGCTCTTATAGAATAGACATCGTGGCTACACACTTTTTTTGAGAAGTCGCATGGCCGTAAGTGGCCACATGGGCAGGGTCAGTAGCGTGTCTGCATTTATTGGTCTCCTTGGAGATGTCTAGATGCATGTCTGGGTCATGGCCGGGGTGAGGTGGCAATGGCCAAAACCAAAATCCTTTAAAAAAAACTTCTAACCTATTTCCAAACTTGCTTTATGAAGAAAGCAGTCACTGAAACAATAACGTCCTCTTTACTCGTGGATTGTTTTTCCAGTGAGCTTTCTGTGAAAATCATCTCATCTCCATTAGACTGAGAGCTGAGGAAGAATGTGTATCTTAATTTATGCTGAGCAGAGACCATCTTTTACTGCATAAACGCTTTCTCACATCTCCCTATTTATGATCAGAGTGGTTTGGTTTGTTTTAAGACTTGAGGCTCTACTTGTATTTCTGCCCAGGACACCTATAGAACTATTGTTGTGTTTGGTCACCCGCTGAAGGATGTGTCTACCTGTTGTTGGAGAGTGTTCAGGCCAAGTAAAAAGGGGAGCCACGGAGAGGAAGGACGATATCCACAGGACTGCTGGCTGTTTCACCGCAGGGGTTTCTGTGCCTCTCGTGCCTGAGTCTGATGGAGCTCCCCAGTGTGGGTGCGAGGCCCCGCCAGCCTCAACATGGCAGCCATCAGGCTGGACCCAAGACTCATGCAACCTGCACAGCTCGGTTATCCCTGCTGCTCGGACCTTCAGGAAGCTGTGGCTTACAGGCTGAGAAGATAGGATAAACTTCCCAAGGAACGAGGGTTCCAGAGCCTTGTCTTAAATCTCGGAAAAGGTTTTTCAGGGAAAGGCAAATGGTGAAACAGAAGACTTTAAGGAGAATACAAGTTCAAGAGAGATTGTGTAGGGCGTTGAGAGGACAAATGGGGAGGAGGGGAGGAAAGAAAATTGTAAAGTAAAAGATTACATACACAAGAAGCAGTAGAGGCAGCTTCAGAATGGGAAAACCTATATTGCTTCAGGAAGTTACATAAAGCTTTACCCAAGGTGTTTCGGTTTAGATTCTCTATAAATGAGAGACTTTGCAAAGTTGCTTTGAACTCTCTTGCGCCTTCATCCTCTCAGTTTTATCAGGGCATTCCCCTGTCTGTTAATTTTCTCCCGTTGGAGCATTATGGCCCTTGGTGCAGGGTGGCTCCTTTTCAGATTGTAACTTGTTTCTTTAACCATAACTTTATTTTATGGATTCCTGAAACTTACTGCCAAGCCTCCTTCCCAAACTCCACGTCCTTCATACACAGATGTTCTGCCTTACTCTTTCTTTTTCTTTTTTTTTTTTTTTTTTTTTTTTGGTGAGGGTCACACCCAGCAATGCTCAGGGGTTTCTCCTGGCTCTGCACTCAGGAATTACTCCTGGCGGTGCTTGGGGGACCATATGGGATGCCGGGGATCGATCCTGGGCTGGCACAGACCAGCCACGTGCAAGACAAATGCCCTACCGCTGGACTATCGCTGTGGACCCTGCCTTAGCCTTAATCCTTGTGAAATGGCAGGGGGCAGGGACCGGCTCTCTCCCTTCTCAGAGTTTCCCTTCCCAGCTTGTCTCAGCAGTGTCAGGACAGGAGCCTGTTGACCTCCGAGTACAGAGGACTCAACGTTTGCTGCTTCTTCCCATGGATCTGACCTGGTGGTTTCAAGGCACCTCCCAAAGTCCCAGCAGGGGTCACCGTTCATAAGCGTGAAGACCTAGGCTGCGTGTAGCAACCAAGGATATATGTTTTCTACCTTCCTTTGACCTCCATTCAGCTTTGTTAAAGTATGCTACTTGAGATTTCTTCCTGGAATATAATATTCTTTCTCTTGGGAAATACGTTTAGGACTTGATGTGCTCTCTTGGATTGAATTCTGGAGCATTGTCAGCATAAATGATTACAGAGACGGTTACCCTGACTTTCTGTGACCTCTTACTTTTCTTTCTTTTTCTTTTTAGTATTTTATTATACCAACATGAGATATACAAGTGCAAAGATCTTCATGTTTAGGTTTCATCATACAGTGTTCCAGCACCTATCCTCCACCAGTGCCAATTTCCCACCACCAATGTCCCCGATTCCCTCCTCTCCCCAGCCTGCTTCTATGGCAGGTTCTCTCTCTCTCTCTCTCTCTCTCTCTCTCTCTTATCTATCTATCTATCTCTTCCTTCTCTTACACATTGTGGATTGCACTGCATATACATTTAGAGGTTATCATGTGTATCTTTTTGCCTATATTCAATGCTCAGTTCTAGGCTGGTATTATCATTTTCGACAATTATTAGCACACTGTTTCCTTCTCTGTCTTACCTAATCTCAGACTCCCACACGTTTGTGGTAGATTCCACCTATTGACAAGACCTCCTGATCCATGTTTTGCCTGACCTTGGATATTGATCACTTGTATCACTTGTCTTCCCGTTCATCATCGATTTGCTTGAGCGGGCCCCAGTAACATCTCCATATGTTCTGTCTCATGCTAGTAGAGCCCAAGGGCATCTGCTTGCTCCAGGAACATAAAGAGCCTCAAACCATTCCATCAGGTCATGGGCATGAGGTCTATAATTGTTACTGGTATTTGGCATATCAAATACGACACGGGTAGCTTGCCAGGCTCTGCCGTGCGGGTGGTATACACTTGTACTCATCTCTGATTTCCAGCATTTATTGATGAACCACGTGGCTGCTGTTGTCAGCTCCTCTGCTGGGTGGAGTTCTGTGACGAGAGGGGAGGCTGGATGTGGAAAATGGCGTCCCTCATGGAGTGGGGGTTGTCTGGCTTCTTGCGAGGCTCAGCTGGGGTGGCAGGCCAGGGCTAGAACCCGCCATCCCTCCCGGGTGCCTCGTGAGCAGCTGGGCACAGGGACAGCTGGTAGCAGCTATCAATATTACGATGATATCATATGCTATCAATATTATGATATTGATATCATAATATATATTTATATCGTACAAATAAATGCAGTTATTCTATATCTTTTTCCTTTTGACTAATTTCACTCAACACGATCCTCTCCATTTCCATCCATTTATAGGCAGATTTCATAACTTCATATTTCCTAACAGCTGCATAGTATTCCATTTTGTATATATACACCAAAGTTTCTTTATCCAGTCATCACTTCGGGCACTATGGTTGTTTCCAGATTCTGGCTATTGTGAATAATACTGCTATGAACATAAAAGTGCAGATGGTGTTGCTGCTGTGTGTTTTTGGCTTCCCAGGGTATATTCCCAGGAGTGGTATGGCTGGGTCAAACAGAAGCTCAGTTTCTAGTCTTTGGAGGAATGTCCATATTGTTTTCCATAAAAGGCTGTACCAGTCAACATTCCCACCAACAATGGATGGGAGTCCCGTTTTTTCCGCATCCATGCCAGCATTTGTTGTCCTTGTTCTTTTGGATATGTGCCACTTTTCTTTTAAATCTCCTGAAACTTGAAGACCTCTGGAATGCTTCTTAGAGTGTGGAGCATGGAGCAGTGGCCCTGGAGAACTTCATTGCTGCATCTCGTACAGTACTACTTGCTCCCAAACACAATGTCTCACCTGCATCCAGCAAGGGCATTGCTAAAGGCAAGAAACCCAAGGCTGATAGTTTGTCCAGAAATGAATACTGCTTTCAGGACTCAGGATGCCACAGGGGTAGGGCAGAGCCTGTGTTTCCGCACAGTCTGCAGGAGACTTTGCAATTCTCTACTCTGCTTAGATTCCCTGAGTCGCTTAGATTCCCTGAGTAGATTGCATCAAGTAGAAACATCTTCCCTATTTGACCCAGCGCCTAAAAGAAAACCCTGTATTTGACTGCTGTCCTCAGCTATAAAGGAACGAAAGAAAGGTCCTTGGAAAACTTGGATCAGGGAGCTCCCCTTAGGCTTTGAAACAGCTTGAATTGTAGTCTGACACAAACTAGGACCTTAAGCACAGTGACTCTCCTGAAGCACAGTGTTAAGGTGCCAACTCACTAGGTAAATAAATAATAAAACTAATTTAAGAGATAAAACCTCAGTGTTTAGCGGCTGGAGAGGAATATAGTGGGTAGGGCTTTTGCCTTACATGAAGCCAATCTGGGTTCCATCCCTGCATCCTGTATGGTCCCCTGAACACCACCAGGTGTTATTCCTGAGCACATAGCCAGGAATAAGCCCTGGGCACCACTGGGTGTTGCCTAAAAACCCAAACACACATCAATATTTAAAGAATAATTAGCAAAAAAAGAAAAGTATAAATATCACATAAGGTAAAAGTATGTAGCATTTATGTAGATGAATAGGTGTCTTTAGTATTTACATTTTGTGTATGAATTATGTACTAAGTTTCTGCATCTAGTTCATCTCTTACTGTGGGTTTTGGTAATGAAGGAGGGAGTAAATAAAAGCAGAGGCCACCAGGCATCAGGTTTTGGAAGACTCTTAGGTTTGTGCTTGTATCACTTCATTAATGCCTCCTTTGCAATCTTCTCATCCTTATGGGATGGTTCTGTCTTATCTGCCATCCCTCATTCTTCCTTGTCATGCTCACCCGGGTCCTAGTATACTGATAGGACTCTTTATTTTTCCACCTTCCTATGTTTTTCTCAGCCTTAAGCTACTTTCCTTGTTATCTGTTCTCTTGATTTCTCTTTAGCTTTAGTTTTGGAAAAATTCACTCTTCCTCTGCCTGAAGATTGTTTTTCTCCACCTCTGTAAGTAAATCTTTTTTTTTTTTTCCCTTTTTGGGTCACACCCAGCGACGCTCAGGGGTTACTCCTGGCTTTTTGCTCAGGAAATACTCCCAGTGGTGCTCGGGGACCATATGGGATGCTGGAGATCGAACCTGGGTTGGCCATGTGCAAGGCAAACACCCTACCCACTGGGCTATCGCTCTAGCCCTGTAAGTAAATCTTAATCCTTGTAATTTCCCCAGAAATACATGCATTCCTTTTAGATAATTCAAATGAGATCAAATTAAGTGAGTGATAAAATGAAAACAAGTATGTCTAGTTCTAAGCCTGGAACTCGATTGTCATAGATCATCAGTTTTGTTTTACTCCCATATGCGAGAGTTTGAGATTTGACTGGCATTCAAGAATATATGAGCCGGCTCATCTTTTTCATGACCTTCAGTTTTTTTTCCTTTCGTTGTTTAAAATCAGAGTAAACACCATTTATTGTATTAGGAAAAGAGAAAAAAAAAACAAGCTACCAACTTTGTGTATAAAGGAAAACATTAGTGAAGTTAGTGTTAATTTAATTAGTTCTTTAAAAAAATAACAGTTCATAGAGAACATCCAGTTTTGACTGAAGACTCCTTCCAAATCCTGATCACCCATTCCCCAAAGTGCTGCCCAGAAAACATTTTCATATATCCAACCCAAATGTCTCTGATGGGAAAGTTTCTTTTGTCAGATCCAGTGAGCTCAGCTGGTTTGCAGCAGCCCGCTCCCCCTTGTGGGATGGGTCACAGCCTTTGTTGTAGCTCCTGGCATGCCAGCTTCAGGCAGGAAGCTTCAGACGGGGCCTCTGGAGCTGTGGCCCTAGCACTTATTCTCTTTACTTCATTGCAGGTGGTGCAACTGATTCATTAATAATACTTCTGTGGCCAGTCCTCTGGCCAACTTTTTATGCACACTTATTGTATGAGCCTGTCTGCCTGGGTGTTCCTCTAATAATAAAGATTCAGAAATCCTCCCGCTATCCCTTCCATTATTTAAGTCTTTGTCAGATTAGCTTCTTGGAGACTCAAAGCCTTTTGAAAAGACCTTGCGTAATCAGTGTCTGTTGAGCTATTTTGCCAAGAAATTATCCCTGTTGTGCAATGGGAATGTATATTTGGTATATTTAAAATATTTCTGTTTATCCTGTCAGAAATCAAGTTGTTGCTGTATTTGCATACACGTGTGGAATCGCGCTGGGAGTGCCCAGCCACACAGTGTAGACATTCTATACAATGAGGGATGATGTGGGGAGCTTTAGCCACACTCAGCAGCACTCAGAGCTTATTCTTGGCTCTGGGCTCAGAGGTTTGTGACTGGGGCTTGCACTCACCAGCTGAGCCACCACCTACACCTGCGTTATGGTTCTGCCCTGTTGTATATTCTTAACAGAGACCCTCTCCTTGATGACCTTTATTCAACTTTCCCAGAGATGATGTCATCTGCCCTTTTTAAAGAAACTATCTGCAGCTCAAGAAGCCACTGGTGGAGAGGAAAAACACAGGAAAAAAAAAAAACTGCGAGGTGTCTGGGTCCTTCTGTTTAGGTCCGCTGACCCTTCAGCAAAATATCTGGAATAGAAAAGTTATAGGTGTGCGCCCCACCCCCTGCTGTGATGGAATCCTAGCTGCCAGTGTCTCAGAATATGACTTGGAAAGGGGTCTTTATAGAGCTAATCAAGTTAAAATGAGTTCATTAGGTGGGGTCTTACTCCATTATAACTGATGTCCTTACTAAAGGAGGAATTTGAACTCAGAGTCCTATGAGAGGTAGGAAGAGTAAAATGTGAGGTGACTCAGGGAGAAGGTGTTTTGTTCACCTCAAGGACAGGGGCCTGGAACGACTCCTTCCCTCATGCCTTATGAGAGAGTCTGACTTCTGACACCTTGGTCATGTGCCTCTGGCCTCCAGAACTGAGCAAGCGCATTACTGTGGTTTATGCTACCAGTCTGTGAGAAACATTTTTATGTTTGGTTTTGAGTCACACCCAGCAGTGCTCAGGTCTCACTCCTGGCTTTATTCTCAGGGATCTCTTCTGGTGGCTTAGGGGGATTATATGGGATGCCAGAGATTAGAACTGAGGTTGGCCATGTCCAAGGCAAGTGCCCTCCTCACTGTACAATTGCTCTGGCTCCTGGGATAACCATTTATGGACGTCCTAGAAATTCAGTTGGTGTTTCTCAGTTTATACAAAATTGCCATTATAAAAGGTGCTGTCATTTAGAGATCGTAAGTCCTTGTATGTATGAGACCCTGTGTTCATCCACTTCTCCCTCACAGAATGGTAAGTTTTTACCATTATTCTTGCTTGTTATGTCCTTTTGCAGTCATAGTACATACTAGTACTTGATAGCTCTCACAGACGTCACAGAATTGGTGGGTGAGACATTGTTTTAGGGGTTTGCTTTGGAAATATAGCCCACCCCACCTCCATTTCCAGTTGTGCAGTCATGGTTCCCCTCCACTCAGTTTTCTACAGAAGCACTTGCCCATGTTGGTAGGTGTGCGCCTTGTCTGAGAATGTCACTGTCCCTGATGTGTGCGGAGCAGACCACAGAAGGTTCCCGAGGCCCTGCAGTCAGAGATGGAGCCAGACTGAGTCTCTCTCTGCCTTTGAGTCGCATGCACTGTCTCTGTCCCATAGCCTTCTCTCTGCCTTCATGATCATTTCATCTCTTATTCTACCCAGGGCATTAACTGGGCTCTCCTGAGCCAGTAATCAGTACGATTCAACCAAGAACATACTTAGAATGGTTATTAATCCAAAAACTGGAGAAAAAAAATTTAGCTTATTTCAGGAATTGCTTTAAAAGGCAGATTCGGGTGATTCTGATTTAGATGTTGCCAGATGGAGAGTGGGAGCCATTGAGCCAGGTCAGGAAAAATTACACAATCTATGCCATGGATTTGGGTACATGGGCTCTGTGGAGAGGGATCAGCCAGGTTGAGGCTTGTGCTTGAACGGAGACTGGCAGGACACAGATGATGAGGTACTGAAAGGTGTGAGGGAAGTACAGGAGACTGACTGGTCCTCTTCCCATTGACATAGAGGATAAGAGAGAAAGAGAGGGAGGGAGAGAAATTTGAAATGCTGAACAGAACAGCACAATCACCTAACAGACTGGAGAGGGAAGGAACAGAGAGATGAATCCCTAGCAAAGATCGGCTTGGGGAAGCACAGTCCCCAGTGAGAGCAGACACAGCTGGCCGTGGCTGCACATGCTCATTGAACCCCAGGTGCTGCTGCTTCCCGGCAGCTTCCTCTTCTCTGACTGAGGGGCTGATGTGCTATTTTAGAGCTAGTTTCTGACTTCTTCCCTTCATTGTCATCCCAGGGATGTCTCTTGACTCTAGAAGAATGGTACTTGATGAACTTGAAACTTCTTGTGTTTCTTTTGCCTTTAATGTTATTTTCCAAGACTTGTTTTTCCATCATGGTGTGCCCAGGTAGTTTCAACTTGCTTTCTAGACACTGTAGATATTGTCATTGTTCCTCAGAAATCAGTTTTTATTACTGTTCTGTTTTCTGCGATGGAACAGTCTTAATTGATCTTCTGCATTCTCTGGCTTTCTGACACAGTGTAGGGCCCTGGGCCATGATACTCAAGTTGGTGTGACTTGGTTTTTATAGCACATTTCCTTCCCTGCCTTCAAAATGTTTTCCACATTTTCTGACTCATTCCAAGTACTGACTAAAAGATGAGGAAAGAATGTTGGGAGACAGGTGCACATCTGCGGAAGCTAAATATCACCTTCCCTTTTATATAAGGAACATAAGTTATTTTGAGAGTATGTTTATTTCTAATAAGAGATGAGTGAAATAATTAGGGAGTTGATCAATTGCAATAGAAGGCAAGATCATACTGAATTGCATTGCTTCTGATTCATAGAAACGCCACATAAGCCTAAAATTTGAGCCAGGGATTGAATAAGGTCAGTTTAGAGAGATCTTAATTAAGGCCAATATATTCAAAATCTTTTGAACCTGATATCAAGTTCTACGACATCTATTTTACTTAAAAGCAGAGAAAATACTAGAACCTAAAGTTGAAATAACTATTAGTAGTGCGATCCTCTGAGCATATTACCTGGCATGTAGCAATAAGTGCAATTATAGTAACTAAGAAAAATTTCTTACATTGCCATACAACTATTAGAATGAGTTAATGAAAAGCAAGCAAGATCACTCCCAAGTATCTAAAGCTACTGGAACTCACATACTCTGCTGGTGGCAATGAAAAGTGGTTACAACTAGTTTGAAAAAGTTTGGCAGTTTTTATAAATTTAAACACAGGATACCCCACATCCCAACAAACTATGTTTTTGATATTTATTGAAGGGAAACTACAAGCTTATTTGTATTTGCTTCAAACTGAATACTGTTTACATGTTCTGCACTGGGGATGAATGAGCAAGTTAGTGGGTCTTTCAGGGGAATGTGAGAGTACCTCAGAAAACATCAGGAATTTTCAGGAATACCACGGAAAAGCACACTCAGTTGGTCTGGAGCAGTAGTTCAGTGGGTAGGTCTTTTCCTTGCACACAGCTAACACAGATGTGGTCTTCTAAGCCCGCCATGATTGCTCTCTGAGCGCAGAGATAGGAGTAAGCCCTGAGCACCTCGGAGTGTGGTCTACAAACAAAAAAAAAAAAAAAGAGAGAGAGAAAAGCGTCCTCAGCTAGTAGACAGATTCCATTTTGTGCAGTGGAGATGAGTCTCAGAGCATCGTGTGAATGAAAGAATCAACGTCCTTCATGACTCCATTCATGTGATGTTAAGGTAAAGGCAAAGCTCTGGAGGCAGAGACAGATTAGTGATGCCAGAACTGGGAGAGTGGTTAAGGTATTGAGGGAAGTTTTGGTTGGTGACGTTGCTGTTGATTAGAACCTCCATTGTGGCTGCACCATTGGCAGCAGTTGTCAGAATTCAGAGAATTGTGCAGCTAGAGTAAATTTTACTGTATGTAAGTAATAACTTAAATTGGAAGAACAACCCGTGAGCTGAGTCAGGTAAGTGAGAGGGAAGCAGTGTGTGGTGCGCCTGCTGGAACAGGCTAAGGAGGAGAGTCATGGGGAAGCGCAGGAGAGGACACTGACAGGTTTGTGGATTCCATGTTGTCCAGGAATGCAAGATGAGAGCTTGTACTGGTGTTGTGTGGAACCCTCTGGCTGCCTATATGTGGGCATGTGGGGAAAGGTGGAATTTTGTACTGTGAAAACTGCAGGGTAGGGCTCAGAGGGCCCAGCCAAGATTTATGGAATTTGTCCTGCACGTGGGTTAGGCCTGAATATAGGGTGCCTGTCAAGGGACAAAACAGACACTTAAAGCTGTTGGTAAAAATTTGCCTCTCTCAGAGAAGGGCACATAGTGTTACTGTCTTTTGTTTCAGAAAAAAATAGAAAAAAAATAAGAGCTAAAGTTTGGATTCTGGAGGTGTTTTCCAATGCTTTCCATTCCAGCCTGGCGGTCTGCCTATCCTTGTCATGGGATTTTACCCCTTTCTTGGAGTGCTGAGGCCTCTGCTTGAGCTGGTAGAGCTGGAAGCAGAGAATCTGACCCACTGAAGAGTTCCTGCCCCTTCTCCTTTCATTTAAACCTGGCACTTTGCTGGGCCCAGCCTTTACTGCCTCTCAGGAGGCTTCTTTACTTTACCCATCCTTGCTACAAGTAAGGATTCTATCCACTAACATGCTTCTTGTTTTTATTATTATTTTTTTAATTAATTAACTGATTAATTAATCAATCAATTAATTATTTTTTTTTGCTTTTTGGGTCACACCTGACGACGCTCAGGGGTTACTCCTGGCTCTGCACTCAGGAATTACTCCTGATGGTGCTTGGGGACCATATGGGATGCCGGGATCAAACCTGGGCCAGCATGGGCCGCCGCGTGCAAGGCAAATACCCTACCCACTGGGCTATCGCTCCGGTCCCCCCTTTTTTTATTTTTAACTTTTTATTTTTTTAAATATTATACCACCATGAGATATACAATTACAAAGATGTTCATATTTGGGTTTTGGTTATACAGTGTTCCAGCACCCTCCACCAGTGCCCATCTCCCACTACCAACGTCCCTGGTTCCCTTCCCCTCCCCCCAGCCCGCCTCCATGGCAGGTTCTTTATTTCTTTCCCTTTCTCTCTCTCTCTCTCTCTCTCTCTCTCTCTCTCTCTCTCTCTCTCTCTCTCTCTCTCTCTTCCTTCCCTTCCAAACTGTGGATTACAGAACATACATTAAAGGGTTGTCATGTGTATCTTTTTGCCTGTATTTAGTGCTCAGTTCTAGGTTGGTATTAGTATCCTCGACAATTGTTAGCACACTGTTCCATTTTCTGTCTTACCTAGCCTCCGACTCCACACGTTTGTGATAATTTCCACCTTTGACAAGACCTCCTGATACAAGATCATGTTTCACTTGACCTTGGATATTGGTATCATAATCTGTACATATATATTTATGTCATGCAAATAAATGCAGTCATTCTGTGCCTGTCTCTCTCCTTCTGGCAAATTTCACTCAACAAAACATGCTCCTTGTTAGTGGATGGAAGTGGTCTGCAGGCCTTCAGTTCATAAATGGAGCATGCGTAACTGACCGCAGAGGACAGAAATTTAGAGGCAGAGTTTCTTTTTTTTTTGTTTGTTTTATCCACATTTTATTTATTTATTTATTTTCCCGATTTTATTTTATTTTATTATTTTTCCCCCCCAAATATTGTTACACCATTTCAGACATACAATTGAAAGATGCTCATGTAGAGTTTTGGTTCTACAGTGTTCCAACACCTATCCCTCCACCCAAACCCATCTCCCATCACCAATGTCCCCACCTCCCTCCCCCTCCCATACCTTAACTACTTGGCAGGTTCTGTATGTCATTTCTCTCCTCTTTATCTCTCCCTCCCGCCAAACTTTCCTGCTCTTTGTGGAATTCAGTGCATTAAAAGACATTACTGTTTCCACTATTTTAATGGACCGCCTGGCCGCAAGCGACAGAGCATACTGGGCTCAAACTGGTTTTGCTCTGTTGATCTGGTCGTGAGGCAGTTTCCCAGCGTCCGGACAGCGAAAATGGTGGCTAGTGTGATGGGCGAGTCTCATCTGGCTGCTTCCGGGACCCCCAGAGGCGACGGGCCAACACCCAAAACCCGTCTGCCCTCCTGGGGGTCCCCTCTTCAGCTGGGCCCGGGGCGAGCCGAGCTCCAGCCTCCCCAGCCGCTTCATAGAGGCAGAGTTTCTGAGTAACACCTCACCCCCACACTTGAGATTTCTATTCAGATTTCTATTTGTTTATTCACTTCAGATTTCTATTTGTTTGTTTTGTGTCATGTTTAAAGTGAGTGAATGTATTTCATTCCATGTGTCTGGTGAGGTTGTTGACACAAATGGTAATGGTTGAACTAGAGCATAACAAAATGCACACGTTGACTCCGTGATCTGTAAGCATTTCTTTCAGTGTACCCAGCCCTGCGTGAACACCAGCCTTTTGTCAACAACCCTTTCCTATCAATGTGCCTTAAAAAGGTTTTTTCCTTTGTGTTTTACTAGTTGCTCTTTTCTCCTCAAAAATGGTCATACCACATGACTTACATGAGGCAAACTCTTTCTGTGGCTTTTCTCTGAAAATGTTAAGTCCTCCTTGAGTTCATTAGAAGGTTCTCAATCAAATTGTGCGAAGGAAGATGGCAGTATATATGATTTGATTTGTATGATACACTTTATCTTCAAAAGGAAAGATAAGAATCAGATGGTCATACCAATACTCTTAGTAATAAAAACCATCAACAAAATAGAGGTAGAAGTAAACGTCCTCAAGATACTAAAAGCAACTTGCAACAAACTGAAGCCAGCATTATACTCAGTGGTGAAAAACTAAAAGGCTTCCAAGCTTTGAGACCAGACATAAGATAAAAACGCTCACGTTCTCTGCTGTTACTCAATTTAGTGCTAGTAGTCCTAGCAGTTGGGCGAAAAATAAATAAGTCAGAGGGATCCATTTGGGAAAAGAAGTCATATTGTTTTTATTTGTAGATGGCATGATAATATATAGAGGACCTGAAGGATTTAAAAAGCCTTTAGAAACAGTAAACAAAGCAGGCGAACATCTTTTAACCTAGAGAACTGTAAGTCACTGAAGAAATAACTTTCATACTTGTCTGGGAGCCGCTGGGGTCCCCAACAATATCAGGGAACGGCTTCTCTTTTATCTCAAGAACTGGCGTCAGACGGACAAACCATGAGTTCAGCACAGTTCCAAAAAGCTTTTACTAATTACCAATGATTAAACAAGCTCTGTTACTACAGACCAAGATAATGAGATTTCTCAGACCTCCAGCTCTTGGTCAGACCTCCAACCATACACTTAGGCCCAGATCTCCCACCAGAATGGATGGCTCTTCCTCAGGTCAGTCCCTTCACATACCCAAAACCCAGTATTCTTTCTTCAGGGTAGGTTGTGTCAATAAGACTTTCCTCTGAGATTATCTCTTATGTCAAAACACTGGAGAGAGAAAAGACTAGTTTAAAGAAATACATCTTAATAGATGTATATTCATGGGGAGAATCACATCATAATTTAGGGCCATGGTCTTCATGCAATCTAGATGATACCCACAAGGTCCTTATTTCTACTGTGCACTAGGGTAGTTCTGAGTGTCCTGTCCTTTGTTTACTGAAACGGTCCTGCTTGTTTGTCTGAGGGCAAGATCCCTCCTTTGATCTTGGCAGAGTTGATGAAGGGTAGTCTCAATGTAGACATGGTGGTGGTCTCCTGGTAAATTCTAATTTTCCCACTGTGGGACCAGTGGGTGTTAAGAAGAGTTGTGCCCAATCTAGATAGCATTGGGATCATAATAGAGATTATAATAAGTCCTATGAGTTATTAATTCAGAGTCAAAAATGACTCCTATAACTGCCACAACCTCTATCAGTGCTTATGCAAAAGAGAAATCTCTTTTGCATGAATCCTGGCTTAAAGACATGTTAATAGTTTAAATTGTAAGTAGCTTAAACAGCGAAGATCCAAAGTTGGCTAGGCTGTGTCACCCAACAAAACGGAAATATGAAAGGACCTTAGGAAATGAAAAAATGTTCCGTGTTTCTGATCAGAAGAATCAGCAACTGTCCTACCTAAATTATATTGATTAAATGGTAGGGTTGGAGGTGGGGAGATTGTATGCCTGGAGTCCTGTTGTAAACAACTTTGTGAATCATGGTGTCTGAATAAAAACGTGTTTAGAAAGATAGGTTGCAAGCAAAGAGACTGGAATCAGCCAGAGTGTTTCACTCACTTTTTTTCAGTTTCTTTGACTCTCTGCTGGTCTGAAGGAAGCATTTTAAAAAATTGTACAATTTTTTTGTACAAATATACAATTTCAAAGATGGTCATATTTGGGTTTCAGTCATACAGTGTTCTAGTATCCATCCCTCCACCAGTGACCATTTTCCCACCAACAATGACCCCTAGTTTCCCCCCTTCCCCAGCCTATGTCTATGGCAGGCTCTCTCTCTCTCTCTCTCTCTCTCTCTCTCTCTCTCTCTCTCTCTCTCTCCACTCTCTTCACTCTCCCCCTTACACATTGTGGCTTGCAATACATACTTTAGAGGTTATGTATATCTTTTGCCTACTTTCAATGCTCAGTTCTAGGCTGGTTTTATCATTTGCAATAATTATTAGTACACTATTCCTTTCTCTGTCTTACCTAACCTCTGACTCCCACCCATTTGCAGTAGGTTCCACCCACTGACAAGACCTCCTGATCCATGTTTTGTCTGGCCTTGGATATTGGTATCATGGTATTTTTTTTATATCCCGCAAATAAATACAGTCATTCTATATCTGTTCTTTTCCCTCTGGCTAATTTCACTCAGCATGATCCTCTCCATGTCCATCCATTTATAGGCAAATTTCATAACTTTGTTTTTCTTAAGGAAGCATTTAAAGTTGAATTATTTACTTTGGTTTTTGGTTTGTGGTCAGATAAGTCAGATACTTCCCAGACTGGAAGGTAGGAACTGACTACTTTGTTGTGAGCTCGGCCTGGTGTTCCCTGTGCTGCAGCCTGCCTGAGTACCACACAAGGTTCCTGGGGTCCTCAGCGTCCTGTGCCTCAGTGCCTGTGATGCTGCTGCAGCCTGCCTGAGTACCGCACAAGGTTTCTGGGGTCCTCAGTGTCCTGTGGCCTTGGTGCCTGTAGCTTGGTAGGCTGAGCCATTGAAACCATTGACCCAGAGTGAAGATTATGGCCAGGGCCAGTGACTGTCAGCTGCACCAGCTCGCGGAGTGAAGCACAGAATCCTCTATCACCTGCAGGCTGACGTACTGTGGCTGTGGGGGCCCTTCGATTCCTTTGACCCTTTTGAGGACTTCTGGACCATCATGTGTCTGGACACCTGGAATCCTGGGGAAGTGCCAGCTTTCAGGCCCATGGTGGAGCCATGTTCATCCGAATGCACATTTGCTTCTGGTTCTGAGGTATTCATTGGCTTTTGACCCGGAATGACTGCCTGGTATTGTGGAGGGGCTAGAGAGAGGCACAGTTCCCAGCCCTGTAGAGTGTTCTCAGTCCAGGCTGGCGCCCAGAAGGTGTTTCCTTTCTGGCTTAAGAGCCAGTGTCCCTCTTCTCTGTTCAGTGATCAAACTGCCCCCCATGCAGGAAGCCTGTGGCGGTCAGGACTTGTAAAGTGTGTCTGAGGTCCTGCGAGCCTCACTAAGGCTGCCAACTTGCTCAGAGATCTACTTGATCTGTAGCCTAGCTTCTTAAGCTGTGGCATGCAAACACATATACATGTAATTAAATGTGGTGGAGGGAATCTCAAAAATTTGTTTTGAAGACATTTATGATTTATTTTCAGGTACTTGATTTATATACCCATTTTGTATATAAATCCCATACAAATGTTTAACCTTTTTTGGGGCCTACACCCAGCGCTATTCAGGGCTATTCAGGGCTCATTTGTGGCTTTCCACTCAGAAATTACTCCTGATAGGGCTCGGGGTACCATATGGGATGCCAGGGGTCAAACCTGAGTTGACCATATGCAAGTCAAGTGCTCTACCCTTTGTACTATCTCACCAGCTCCTATTTTAACCTGTTTTGTATACGAATAAACATTTTATTTATTGAGTTGTATACCTGGCAAGTCAATTTGTTCTTTTTTGTGTGAGCTACAAATTTATTTATGGTTGGAATTTAGTGCCCACTCTCTTCCACAAGCTGCCCTTCCCATGGCTCTCCACCCACTGGTCCACCTCTTGGAGAGGCACTTACACACACACACACACACACACACACACACATGTTATACATACATATATAGACTACTTCTGGTATTGTGGTGTACAGTACTGTTGCTGATAGGTGTCATGTGTGACACTTTACTCCCTTCTCACCTCCCCTCCTCTGACCTTCACATGAACACCTTTCCCCACCATTGTAGTTCCCTACCCCTAGAGTGACATGCTTTCTACTGGAGACCAGGTCTCAAGTTCTTTGTTGAAATGCCTTTTGGTATATGTTATTCCACTGTTACGTCTCTTTATATCCCACATATGCAAGGGATCTTCTGTGAGGGTCTCTTTCCTTTTGACTAACTTCACTCAGCAGGATAAGCTCTACAATAGAATACCTTCGATTTATACGAATTTTGTGTCAGACCCTAGCTCACTTATTGAGAGTCCTCTGTTGCCAGCCCTGTCCACAGCCTCATTGCGTCCACTCTTTAATTCCAGCATGTCCTCAGTGGTATCATGCCTCATTCTACTCTGAGCTCCAGGGCAAGACTTTGAATTTGCATCTGAAGCTTGAGTTCTTTGCGTAAATTTCCTACTTCTCAACTTTCTTTTCATGATTAAGAGAGCTAAAAGTGGGCCTGAAAAGTAGCTGTTGAAAATAAGTATTAATGCGAAAGGTTTCCTTTTCTGAAGTTATACAAAAGATGAGGAAGGAAGGGCTGTTTCCAGTACTGCTTAATCACTCAGGACCTGGCCTATGGTGCAAATGACGCGTAATTTAGTTTTTTTCTAACAATCTAGTTAGCCCCGTGTCAGGCTATCCTTGTGGACTCTGGACCAGGCACACAATCAAACCTGGGTGCACTTCCTGTTTACTATGTGGTCTTGCTTTTATTTTTTATTCTCAATTTTGTTGTCCTTTTGGTGGGGGAAAGGGGCCTTATGCTGTCTGTGCTCAGGGATTACTCCTGGCTTTTTGCTCAGGGATCAGTCCTGGTGGGCTTGGGGACCATATGCTGTGCAAGGCAAGTGCCAGATCCCTGTTTGATTTCTCCAACCCAGTTTTCTCATCTTTTAAATAGGAACATGAAATCTGCACGCCAAACGCCAAAATAGCATACAGCTCCTAGTACGTAGGAGTTCTTAGAAAATGTCTGATCTGTGCATCTGGCATCACTGTCTCTATTTCCACATTTCCCCACCACCACCTTCGCCATCCTCCCTGCATGGTCTTCGGAGGTGGGGACACAAGGTAATCAGGCCACAGAATGGTGGTCTAGTGGAAGAGTATGTTTGGGGCGGCTAGGGGCACATCTGCTAGTACTCTAGACCTAATTATTTGTCCTCAGGGGACCATATGTGGCCCAGGGATTTGAACCAGGGTTGGCCTAATAAAGGCAAGCAAGCATGGTAACCCCTGTGCTACCTCTTTGGCCCCTAGGAGAGTGCTTTTTGATCTTTCTCTTTGTACCCTCAGGGTAAGAGTGCAGTTGTATCACGTAGTTTAAAACTTAAGTGCCAGTAATGTTGGTCTTTTGAGCATTTTTCTGGAAAAAACAAACAGGGAGGATGTAGACTGGGAAGAGATGAGCTCCTCAGTAGGCCTGTCAAAAGAGCCTTGCAGTGTTGACCCCTGCCAGGACACCAGCAGCTTTTCAATGTTTTTGATTTTGGGTCACACCTGGTAGTGCTCTGGGCTTACTGCTGGCTCTGGGCTCAGGAGACTGAGGGGTGCAAGGCAGGCACCCTATCCTCTGTACTGTCTTTTTGCCCTGATAGAAGGAAACTTCAAGTCTCTTCTACAGTCCTCTGGGCTTGGGGAGACCTCTGTGAGTTCTGGAATAGTGTCTTGAAATAAGTAGAAGTCAGACTCACCTGTTTCAGGAGCAGCTCCTGTGTCACTGGGGGCTCCCTCAGCTGCTGTAGGCAGATGTAGTAGTGTCAGGCCAGGTGTGGACCAACTGCCATGAAGCCTTAATGGTACAATATTACATAGGTTTGAATTCCCAAGGTAAACATGTCTGTATTTAATCCCATTATTCATGAAGGTAATTAAAAAACATAGCATCCTAAGACAGAGACATAACTCATTCTTCACTCAAACTTATTTTTTTATCTAAGTGCAGTTTGGTTCCAAGCTAAATTGTTGTGTTTGGTTAGAGATGTTGATGTCCCTGCTGAGGTCAGGTCTTGAGCGAGTAGAATACCCACCAAGGTCGAGTAGAGCACCCAAAGAGAAGTCTCCACGAACTTTGGGTGAATAGCTCCAGTTTATTAAGTGGAACAGGGATATTTAAGTTGGGGAAAGTAGGGCATGGACTGTATCAGCCAATCAGGTAGTCGGGTAGAAACTCTGTCAGCCAGGTATGTAGGGTGAGAGAAGGGATTAAAACGAGGAATTAGGGCAGGGTGTGTGCTTAGTCCTAATAGGGAGAGTGGTGCTTCTCTGCAGGGTATGTGTTTAGCTACACCTCCCCCCTTTTCAGTTTGTTAAATAAAAATTGAGATGGTTTGCTAAACACAAAAATTTGAGAAGGGCTTATCAGCCAGGTGTTAGAGGTGGCTGTTATTTTACATGGATGCAGCAAAAGCTGGGGTATAAACTTTGTAACCTAGATTAGATTTAGAGCAGGGTGGCCTTTCCCAGGGAACATTTGGTTGTACATTTCAGCTGCAGACTTCAGGCCAGTCTTTAGTTAGCCTAACTTCAGGGTCCTTGTGCTGAGTTTTGGGAAAGTAAAGGTGAGCTCTTGGGCTCTCTCAAGCCCAGGTTGTTTCAAGGATGACAAGGGGCTTGTCCTGGTTCCGTGTTACCAGGGTGCCACAAAACCTGCCCCGGTTCCATCCAAGGCCCTCAGTGGTACCCATATTTTTGGGGGGTGTGGCCGATCTCAGAGCAACTTAAGTTTAAGTCAGTAGTACAAATATTTATGGTTTAGAACCACCCACTATGTTTGAATTACTGAGTTCCTAAGTCTAAAGAATGGAAACTCCTTTCTTTCTATAACACTCCTATTTTACTGGGTATATGCAAAAAGGAAAAAAAATATTGCCACGTAGTACTGCTGGGGCACCAGGGGATTATGACTAAGTAGTAGTCCACTATCCCTAATTAATAAGTATAGTAACAACACAGCTTCCCGAGAAATACATGTAAGGAAATACACCCGTCACCTCTGGTCTGTTAAGAGCAAGTCCAGTATAGGTTAATTCTGAAGGTCATCAATGAGGTAATCAATCTGTTGCTTGAGAGTAGCCGGGAAGGCAGTGGGACTGTCAGTGAATTCTTGTAGCTCCTGGGTGGAGTCATGGGCCAAGATTAGTCCTTTAGCCAGGGCTCATTAGAAAACACAGATCAATGTGGTTATTCGGTAGCTGGTTGCAGTCCACTGTGACGTGAGGAGGGCATGGGAGCACAACAGGTGCCCTCAATGATGCATGAGTGGGAGAACAGGAGCACAGCAGATGTAGACGGCAGTCTTCTTTATCTGGTATTATGAGTCTGAAAGGGACGGGGTGGCAGTGCTCCAGGGCACAAGGGTGTTGGGTTGCAGGAGTAGTGGGGTTAAATAGGGAAAGTAATGAATCTGGGACATGACAGTGGCCAAGAAGGGAAGAGTAAGGGGAATAGCTTAGGTATAACAGGCATAGGAATTGACTACAGACATAAAGGTGGCCACCACACTCACATGCGCACACACACAGTTGATTGATCAATATGTTACAGATCAACATCTAGCGTGGTAAATGGATCAAAGTGCTTCGTTAATATAAAGTATGGTGGTCAAGAAATGTATCCAATTCTTTGAAATCACTGTTAGTGGCTGTAAAAAGTCATGGGTTAGATTGAATATACATCATACTCAAGCCAATCAGCTTTTCCTTATCCTTGTCTTATACTTAGCACAAAAGACCCTTTTTCATAAATTGTTAAACATTCTAGACTAAGAACTGTAATAAAGTCTAGAACACTGAACATTGTGACACAGGTCTATAGCATCCAAGTTCCTTTTCCATGACTCCTGTAAATAAAACTATTAGAATATTAGAAAAGAAGAGGGTTCGTCTTGGTCTTGAACTGAGGCATCAGTAGCTGTAGGACAATATTATTTAGGGGTGACCCAGGTGCAGGGGGTTATGATAGTATTTTTTCTTCTTTGGGTTAATTTCTTAGTGTAGATTCATGTTGAAAGAGCTAGACATCTTCTGAGTCTTGATGGACTCGACTTCTGACAAGGCATAATGGGACCCAGAATTTCTTGGTGGGGCTGCCCTCAGTAGAAATATAAACATAGCCTTTTCTGTGAATGAGGAGGTTACCCACTATCATTTTTTTGGTCAGGTTTCACCTAGATAGGTGAACTAACTGTTTTTTGAGCCTGTACACCTTGAAAGTGTCCTTCAGCAGCTGTATAAGATTCTCCTTGAGGTAAGTTTAAGATATTTAAAGAGAATAATGTTAAGATATAAGTCAAGTGGGGGCATACTCCTTTTCTGTTTTTCAGTAATTGAGTTTTGATGGTCCTGTGGGCACTTTTTTAAAAAAAATATTTTATTATACCACTGTGAGATATACAATTACAACATTGTTTGTGTTTGGAGGTTTCTGTCACATAGTGTTCCAGCACCCGCCCTCCACCAGTGCCCATTTCCCACCACCAATGTCCCCAGTTCCCTCCCACCTCCCATAGCCTGCCTCCATGGCAGGTTCTTTATCTCTTTTCCATCTCTTTTCCTTCTCTAACATATTGTGGATTGCAATACATACACTTAGAGGCCATCATGTGCATTTTTTTGCCTGTATTTAATGCTCAGTTCTAGGTTGGTATTAGCACTTTTGACATTTATTCGCACATGTTCCCTTCTCTGTCTTGCCTAACCTCTGACTTCCACACGTTTGTGGTAATTTCCACTTTTGGTAAGACCTGATCCTGTGGACACTTTCAAAAAATACCTTATCCCTGAGGATTATAGGGGATACCAGTGATACGCTTTGGTTTGTCATTCATCACAGAAAGATTGGAAAATTTTAGTACTGTCTTTGGGTACTGTTATCATACTATTCAATCCCACAAATGAGTGCAGTCATTCTGTGCCTGTCCCTCTTCCTCTGACTCATGTCACTCAGCATGATGCTTTCTCTGTTTATCCATGTGTAAGCAAATTTCATGACTTCACTTTTTCTTCTTTCTTTCTTTTTTTTTTTTTTTTTGGGTCACACCTGGCGATGCTCAGTGGTTGCTCCTGACTCCGCTCAGGAATTACTCCTGGCAGTGCTCAGGGGACCATATGGGATGCTGGGAATCAAACCCGGGTTGGCCGTATGTAAGGCAAACACCCTACCCACTGTGCTATCGCTCCAGCCCCGACTTCATTTTTCTTAATGGCTGCATAATATTCCATCCTACTCCTTTAAAAAAATAAAAATATATGGTGGGTTGTACTCAGGAATCTCAGAACCACTCCTGGCAATACTGGGCCAACCTGACTGGATGTTCAGTGCAAGGTACTGCTGCTGTCCTATGGTGTTGGGGATAGAATCAGGCTCCTTTCATGCAGAGTGTTTTTCCTTAACCCCTGTGCCCAGCTCCATACCCACTGCATGATACATTTCTCAATGCCTCTTGCTCACCTTCAGCTTGCTGGGCTTAGGCTGTGATGCCCTCCTGACCCCATTCCTCCAGGTACATTGGAAAAGCATTGTCCTCTCCTTTGATACTCCTGCTTATTTTGTCCTGCTATTCAGATCCCTTTGATTCGAATTTTTCCCAAAGTAAGTGAATTAAAGCTAAATTGTAGCTGAAGTCTTTGTGGAGATGAAGTGATTTACTGTCAGGGAACTCCAGATTGGTGAGTGGGAATTAGGTAATGTGTAATTACAGATTTTATTTAGTTTCTAAGTCTAGACTCGCTTTTCTCTTCACAAAACTTACATATCTGATGACCATGGAGAATCTCCAACTTTTTCTTCCCTTTAATTAGTTTCTCCCAGGCGGTCCTAGAGCTGGGGTCCCAATAGTTACGTGAATCTCAGGCCCCTTGTGGGAGAATCCGTTCAGCCAGTGTGGTATGGCATAGTGGAACCTGCTGGCATCTGGGTAGTATTACAGGGCAGTTTTAGAAGTGATAAACTCTGAGCCCCTAGCATAGTTGGGAAGCTGGCTTGCTCCCGCATTGAAGTATGGGCGGTGCTTGGCATGGATAAATCCTGGTGCTACTGAGGCATGGAAGAGAGTGTGGCATGGGTTTGTGATGAAGTGGCTGGGGTGTCATGGTGTTACAAGACTCATCCACTTGTCTCTCTGCCCTCAGTGGGCTGACTCCCTGTTTAACCTCTTTCCTATTTACTTCTTTCCTCCTTAACTCTTTATTTTCCTCCATTTCTATTTTTTTTTTTTTTTTTTTTTGCTTTTTGGGTCACACCGGCCATGCTCAGGGGTTACTCCTGGCTCTGCACTCAGGAATCACTCCTGGCGGTGCTCGGGGGACCATATGGGATGCGGGGATCGAACCCGGGCCGGCATGGGCCGGCCGCGTGCAAGGCAAACGCCCCTACCCTCTGGGCTATGGCCCGGCCCCTTTTCCTCCATTTCTTGAGGAGTTATTTTAAAATTTAAAATACAGTTGCTTAAAATATTTATTGTGGAATCTGCTAAGGAGCTCCTCCCATTGATACTTAGAGTGTGGTAGTAAGGCCCCAGCAGGGCTCTGGCGCAGTTAGGGCTACATGGTGTAGTGTTAGGGGTGAGTATGTTGTACCAAGGATTAAAGTTGAGGTCTTATACATTCCCTATACAATAGAATTTTACATCAGTTTTAGGGGAATCAGTTTTTCTTACTATGTAAAAATACCTTTTAAAATACTATGTAAAAATACCTTTTATTGAAATTCATCATTGTCTAAGGCATGAGAGCCTGTTTCAGCCAGTGTTGAGAAGCCCAGATTGTGAAGGGATCTTAAGAAGGGACTCTGTCGGGCCGGAGCGATAGCCCAGCGTGGTAGGGCGTTTGCCTTGCACGCGCGGCTGGCCTGTGCCGGCCCGGGTTCGATCCCGGCATCCCATATGGTCCCCCGAGCACCGCCAGGAGTGGTTCCTGAGTGCAGAGCCAGGAGTAACCCCTGAGCATCGCCGGGTGTGACCCAAAAAAGCAAAAAAAAAAAAAAAGGACTCTGTCGAGGTTACCTATCAGAACCCATTTCTTGTTAATAGCAAAAGGTGGATTCAGAGAATTAAAATGTAGTCATAAATGGCAGGTGCTTAACTCACTTAGAGGTTGTAATTTTGTCATTCAGTGCTCTGTATTAAAGGGCCCACTGTCTTGCTTCAAAAAATTCTGACTTAGACCTGAGATTATGGGAAGGGTGCATGTTAACAGACTGCCTTGTGTCTTCCACTCTTTCTGGGTCATCTTCCTGCTTTGACCATCTGTTCTGAATATGGAGTGTTAGTATAGATTGATTGCTCTTGAAATTGTGGTATGAAGTAGATTGCTCCAGGGAGGTGTGCCTTATTGTAAAATTGGATTTAAAGTCAGCATTTATCAAGCGATTGATAAGTAAGTTCTTTGGGAAATTACTTAAATTGTCATAAAATCTAGCGAGAAGACAACTTCTTCCCTGGCTCACACTGTCCTAGACCCAGACACTCTCCACAGTAGGCTCCAGTCTGCCTACTCCTAAGTCTTCCAGGGTGACCTCGCTTCCCTCACCTCTCTATGCTTTCCCTTCTGTTGCACATCCACCTCCATTTCTTTCTATTTTTACTTTTTAAAGTTTACCAGAAATTGTTAATTGGATCACTGTGATTTACAAAGTCATGTATGACTGAGTTTCAGGTGTTCAGTGTTCCAACAGCACTCCCTTATCAGTGTCAACTTCCCTCCACAAATGTCCCCAGCTTCCTTCCTGCCCCCTCCCCAGCCTACCTCTGTGTCAGCATTTTTCTTTTTCCTTTTTTTATTATAACACCGTGAGATATAAAATTACAAATCTGTTCATGATTGGGTTTAAGTCAGTGTTCCAGCACTCACCTGTCAGCAATTTTTCTTGATTCTTTTTTTTCCTTCCTTTTGTTAGGTACTGTGGTTTCAAATACTGTTACTGATAGATATCATGCATATCACTTTACCTCCTTTCAGCACCCTGTCCTCATTCTGAGTGACCACTTCCCTTTAGCATAACCCCAGGTCTCTTGGACCACAGTCTTCAGCCTCTAGTGCCATCTTTCAGATTCGTCAGCTTATGCCATAGAAAAACCATCGTGAGTTAATTATAGTAAGCACCTAGAACCTTGAATTGCTGACTGAGAAGAGACCACAGAAGAGACCAGGCCAAAGTAGTTCCATAATCCACACTGGGAAAAAGCTATCAGCGGTGGAAAAGAGCAGCACTTAGCTGAATCCATTATAGTACTCACATGGGGGCAAACTACAAAGATTCATCCTCAGAGCAGGCACAGTGGGTCTGCTATGGTCCCAGCAAACAAAAATGAGTGAAGATAAATAGCCCAAAAGGGTCTACCAGTATCAACTAGCGTTATAACCTTTCAGATAATGACTGTAGATACTGCGATGAGGATCTATTTCACTGTACTGGTGAAATAGTACAGTGGCAAATTCTTTACATACAGCTGACCTGAGTTCTCTCCCTGGCATCTTCCTCTATGGTATGTTGAGCCCACCAGAATGATCCCTGAGCACAGAGCCAGGAATAAACCCTGATGCACTGCTGGGTGTTACCAAAAACAGTCTTTAAAAATAAAAAAAAAGAAAATATGATGCTACAGGTACGAAACAGTATAGCAGAAATGAGAAAACTACAATCAGAAGTGACCAAACTGAGAAGTATAGTGAGTAAAGTTAAAAAAATAATAATGGAAGGTCTCAGAAGGGAGAGAATAGCAGCTAAGGGAAAAAATTGGTGAACTCCATTCAAGGTGTGAGATGCAGAAAACCTCTAGAAAACAACAGAAGATTAAGAAAAATAAGTAACACATCAGAGAACTGCAGGATGAGTTTTAGAGGCACAACATAATCATTTGGAGTATTTAAGAAACAATAGAGATAGAAGAAACAGTGAGATAGAAGAATGCCTGGTCAGTGAGAATCATAACAAAATTTCCTTGAGTTGAGGAATACATGCACCCAAATTCAAGAAGCTTAAAGGGTCCCAGACAAAATAGACCCAAGTAGGAAAGTTCCAAGACACATTGTAATCAGCACCATCTTGAGGAGCCTGTGTACATTTTCAACACCCAAGGGAAATACTCACTCCCTTTTGAACCCTTGGGTTATATTATCAGCAGTGGGATTTCTAGCTCTTTTGGAAGCTCAATTCCTAGTTTTTTGAGGAATGTTCATATTATCTTCCCAAAAGACCAGACCAGTCAACATTCCAACCAACAATGAATGAAGGTCCTTCCCGCCACATCCTTGACAATACACATTGTTGCTCTTTTTGATGAGTGTTTGCCAGTGTTTCTGGTGTGAGGTTCTAGCTGATGGTTGTCTTGATTTCCATTTCCTTGGCTATTTGTTATATAGGGTGCTGTTTTCATAGGCGTTCTGCCATTTGTATTTCTTGGTGGAAATTTCTGTTGATCTTCTCTCCCCATTTTTGATAGGGTAGGATTTTTTTTTATATAGAATTCTATGAGTACTTTATATAACCTGTATATAAACCCTTTATCAGATGAGTGTTGGCAAATATTTTTTCCACTGTGAGCTGTCTTTCGTATTCTGGTCATCATTTCATTTCTCATTTCTGCTCATACTTTTTAAAGTAAAACCTGAATTTAATGTAGTCCCATTTATTAGCTTGTGTGCTCATTGCATTTGATCCTTGAAAAATGCCTCTAATTTCAGTGCTACTGGAGAGTTCTGCCTATATTCTCTATGTATCTTTTTGTCAGGTATAATATTGAGGTCTTTAATCTATTTTGATTTTATTTTCGTGTATAGTGTTAGAGGTCTGAAAGTTTTTTTGGGGGTATGTGGCCAATTAGTTTTCCCAACACTAATTGTTGAAGAGACTTTCATTTTGCCACTTAATATTTTTGTTCCTTCTATTAAAGATTTTTTTTGTTTTTTGAGACTTTTATTATACTATGTGAGATATAACCTTCTATTAAAGATTAACTGACCGTATACCTGAGGTTCTGTACTTGGTTTTCTATTTTATACCATTGATCTGAGGTTCTGTCTTTATTCTAGTATACCATACTGTTTAGTTACTACCACTTTACAGTATATTTTGAAGTTGAAGAAAATGATGCCTCCATCTTTTTCCTAAGGATTGCTTTGGCTATTTGTGATGGAAGGGGTATTGTTCCATATGAATTTGAGGAGAGTTTGATCTATTTCCTTGAAAAATGTCATGGGTATCTTTATTGTCAATCTAATTCCTAGGTATGTGATTTTCTGAGGCAAAATTATGGATAGTATTCTTTTTCTATTTCATTATTTGCATATACATAGGAAAGCTAGGGAATTTTGTAGTTAATTTTATGACCTGCCACTTTACCAAACTGTTGTTCCCAGGAGCTTTTAAGTAGAGTCTTTAGGATTTCTAGACTTAGTACTGTATCATATGCAAGTAGTGAGAGATTAATTTCTTCCTTTTCTGTGAACCCTTAATATATTTGTCTTGCATAATTGCCATGGCAAGTACTCTCCAATACCAAATTGAATAGACGTGTGGTGAGATTGGGCAATCTTGTCTTGTGCCTGATCTTTGTAGGAAGGTTTTAATTTTTTTCCATTGAATATAATGTTTGCTGGGGACTTGTAAATAGCTTTGACTATGTTGAGGAAAGTTCCTTCGGTTCCTATTTTGTTGAGAAATTTTATCATGAAAGGGTGTTGGATTTTGCTGAATGCTTTCTTTGCACATATTCCTATGATCATGTGATCTTTGCTTTTCTTTTTTATTGATACGGTGTAT
The DNA here is from genome assembly GCA_021461705.1 of Cryptotis parvus. NCBI lineage: Eukaryota > Metazoa > Chordata > Mammalia > Eulipotyphla > Soricidae > Cryptotis > Cryptotis parvus. Next base: position 37,884 of record JAJIBD010022519.1, read on the forward strand.
TATGTTGATTGACTTGCATGTGTTATGCGTCTTTGCATACCTGGGATGAATCCCACTTGGTGATGGGGTATGATGAGTTGTTGGATTCCATTTGCTAGTATTTTATTGAGGATCTTAGCTTTTTTGTCAGGAAAATGAGTGTGTAACTCTCCTTTTTTTGTGCTATCTTTGTCATTTTAGTATCTGTATGTTTGCGTCATAGAAACTGGAGTGTTTCTGTTTGATTTCCTTTGGATTGGCACTAGATCTTTTTAAAGGTTTGAAGGAACTTATTAGTGAATCCATCTGGGCCTGGGCTTTTGTTTGTGGGTAAACTTTTGATTACCATTTCGATTTCTTTGACAGTAATAGGTCTGTTCAGTTATTCTGTATCATCTTAGTTCAGCCTTGGGAGGTTATAGGAGTGTAAGAACTTACCCATTTTCCCCCTAGGTTCTCTCATTTAATGGCATAAAGATTTTCAAAATAATCTTTGAAATTCCTTTGAATTTTTGTGGTGTCTGTTGTGACATGCCCTCTTTCATTTCTGATTTGGTTAATTATGAGTCTCTCTGTGAGTCTTGCTAGTGGTTTATCAGTTTTGTTAATTCTCTCAGAGAATCAGCTCTTGTTTTTTTAACCTTTTTGGACTTTTTTTTTTTAATTCCAATTCATTAATTTCTGCTTTAAATCTTAGAACTTCCTTCCTCCTGTCTGCTTTGGGATCCGTTTATTAGTCATTTTCCCGTTTCTTGAGCTGTGCAATCAGGTATGTGGCCCTTCCTTCCTTCCTGATCAATGCTTGCATAGCTATGCACTTTCTTCCTAGCAGTGCTTTTGCTGTGTTCTACAAATTCTGGTAGTTCATTGTCCTCATTCTTGATGGCTTCAGAAGTCTTTCGATTTTCCCTCTAACTCACTGATTTTTAATAGTGAACTGTTTGAATTTTTTCCTGTTTAAATATTTTTTTCTCTGTTTGTGGTTAACCTCTATTTTCAGTGCATCATTGCCTAGAAGATATTAATAAAATTTCTATCCTCTTCACTTATAGAGGTATGTTTTATGGCATAGTATATGATCTATTTTAGAGGATATCTCACGTATGATGGAGAAGAAAGTGTATTCGGCTTTAAAATACATTCTTAAGCCCTATTATATTTGCTAAGGCATTTCTCTCTTCAAATCCAGTATGTCCTTGCTGAGTTTTAGTCTAGTTGATTGATCTATTAAGTGGTGATAGAGCGGTGTTAAAGGTCATATCTTCCTTCAGCTGTCTGTTAGCAGTTTTAAATATTATGCTGGCCTTTCATTAGGTGCATGTATGCTTAGGAGTGTGAGTTCTTCTTGATATAAATATTCCTTGATAATTAAGAAATGACCCTCTATCTGTTAGAACCTTTTTTCATCCTGGAGTCAATATTGTCTGATACCAGTATCACCACTGCAGCCTTACCAGTTTTTTTTTCTTGATGTATTATCTTCCAGCCTTTGACTTTGACTCTGTGTTTACCCTTACTGTTCATATGTGTTTCTTTAGGGCAGTGGAAGGTTGGATTCAATTTTCTAATCCATCCTGGCACTCAGTCTCTTAATGGTGCCTTTGTGCCATTGACTTTGAGAGAGATTATTATGGAATTTTGTGCCATCTTTCTGTAGAAGTTTGGTTTGTTCGTGGGATTCTTTTGTCTTAAAGTAGCCCCTTTATTTCTTATAGTTATTGTGCTGTCACGGAGCCACATATGTGACTCTGCACTGCAGGATCTGTGAATCTGGGACATTTATGTGGTGGAGGAGGTAGGCTCTGGAGGCCTCTGTGCCTGACCAGAAGGGAGGGAAATCTGCCCACCACTATTCTGAAACGTCCTCGGAGTTTTCAGCCACATCAGTCTTCAGGGAGTGGAGATAACAGTTTGAGCTTCCCATGACATGCTTTAAAGACATAGATCAAATAATATCGTTGAAATTTACATGGCATTTTATGTAAAACCATACCTCCACCCCTGCATAGCGAAAACAGTTCTAGAAAAAAATGAGAAAATGGTATGCTTTTCTTTCCACAACTTTAAATTATACCACAAAGCCATTATATAGCAGTGTGTTACTGGAATAAAGATAGACTTTCAGACTAGGAATAGAATTGAGAGCTCAGAGACAGAATCAAGATATATGTATAGCTAATCTTTGACAGTGGAGCAGAGAGTATGAACTGGAGCAAGGAAAACCTCTTTAACAAATGATGTTGGGTAACTGCTCGATTGTAAGTAATATATGAACTCAGTTCCCTATCACATCATGCACAAAAGTCAACTTGATATGGATTACAGACCTTTAAATTAGACCTGAATCCATAGATTGTATCAAGGAAAACATAGGCAGAAGAACTCTTGATGATACAGAATCTAGACACATCTTCAATGTTCCAGTCCAAGCAAACTGAAGCAAAGGTTAATAAATGGGAATATATCAAACTAAGTAGCTTCTGCACTGCAGAAGAGTCAGTGAACAGAATTCAAAGATACCTCACACACTTGCAGATAACTCACACACTTTGCCCACTATTCATCTGACAAAAGGGTCAGTAACTACAGTACGTAAAGCACTTGTAAAACTTAAGAAGAAAAATATTACTCCCCCCCCCAAAGGGGAGAAGAGATGAACAAAGACTTTCCCAGAGAAGATATACAGATGATCGGTAGGTCTATGAAAAATGCCCTGAACCCATTATCATCAGGGAAGTACAATCAAAATGAGATATAACCTCTCATCAGAGTGGCAGACATTAAAAAAAATTAAGAGTATCTGGTATTGGCATTGATACTATTCCTTCCCAAACTGAACCCCAGCTTCTTTGTGAAGAAAACAGTGGGCAAACCCCAAATGAAAGATGTTGTAGAAGTCTTGTCCCCACACTCAGGCAAGATCAAGACCTGTAGCACAGCATATGATTCCCTAAGCCCTTGCCAGAAATGAATCCTAAGCAGAGTTGGACGTGACCCAGATATTTTTCCCCCCCACTTTCCAATCCCCCACAAAAGCATCAAGTTTGAGAAACTCTTAAAGCCAAGGGAAACCAAACCGGTTATGGAGTAAATGTAACATTGTATCTAAGTGGGATCTTAGAACTGGGAAAAAGAGACATGAGAGAAAATTTTAGGAAATACTGATCAAATCGAGACCTTAGTATTAACATTGATATTGGTTCTCTAATTTTAATATAAGTATCATACTTTATTGATAGAAGAAAATAGGCAAGGAATTTGGAAACCTCTCTCCACTGAGCTCTATATTTTCTGTAAATATTGTATTCTTACCATTAAAAAACTTTAAAGTAAAATGTGAATGTAGCCTTTATTTACATAAAATCAACATTCTTAAACATTTCTGGGCGCCTGTATATCTACACCTTAATGTGTTTGATGAGATGCTGGAGAGTGCAGCAGGTAAGGTGCTTGCCTTGCATGTGGCCAACCTAGGTTCAATTCCCTGCACCACATTCGTTCTCCTGAGTATCACTGAGTGATCCCTGAGCACAGTTCAGTATAGCCCAAACACCAGCCAAACAGAAGAAGTTGGATGAATGGAATTGGAAGGAAGGAAAAGAGGAATGTTAGCATAACTAGAAGGGAGATGAAAACCGAATTTTGGATTGATAGAAAGCAAGTCTATTTTTTTTATGATGATACCCAGTTTAGTAATACAGTTCCTGTGGAGCCACATCATTTCAAGGAATAGGATACAGATGTTTTCCATGTTGCATATTGGAAAGCTGAAAGGCAGCTTGAGTTGCCCAGAGTGAAGAAGTAGACTCAAAACAATTTCCGTGTCAGCAATTTTATAGCCTTTCCTGGTTGGTTTCCTAGAATGCAGCAGACTGGGCCATTGAGAGACATTTCCTTTGCCTGTGGCCAATGAATGAAAGGATTAAGATGAAACATTTTGATTTAGCTCATTGATTGCCCATGGATGGAAAAACATAAAATGGTACAGTAAGTGCTCTAATTATTAGCAAAGTTAGCATAGTTATGTCACTGTGATTCAAGACTCCACTTGAGTAATGGTTACAGCTTCTAAGTATGGAGAATTAGTATAGTGTCATTGATTTCCCATTCACCCTGAGCCACTTTTCCTGAGGGTTCCAAGAAGACTAAATCAAGGACTGACAAAAAATAAGTCTTCTAGTTTGTGATAAAGAGATTAAGTTTGAAGCAGTCTGTGACTTTGAGCTCATAATAGAAATTTTTCCTTCTCGCTTGGCAATCAATACTCAGTTTCATGAACCGAATTTGCGTAATAAATAGGAAACTAAGTACATTCCTAGAATCAGAAGTTTCAGGGGTCTGGACTTTAGAGCTGTCTGGGAAGCTTTTAGAGAACATCCAGGAGTTTTTGATCAGGATTGGGAGACATGACCAGGCCTTGAGAAAGTCTTTCTGTCGTTTCATTCTTCCCTCTCAGTTCTATTGAGGTTTTCATTCTTACCTGTTAAACCTTGATTCCTATCTGAGTAAATTTTTTTTTAAACTATTCAAAGGTCATCCTAAACTTTCCCCATTTCTCCAGTTTATTCAACCAGTTCTCCCTAAGTGATAAAATAGAGGTGGGGCAGTTGGAATGAGAGAATCTTTCTGTGCTGGGGTGTTCAGCACAAAAGTGTTGAGAGGGCCAAAATGATATGGTCTCTAAAGAGTTGTCATTTCCCTAAGTCGCTGCTTTTGCTGAAAACTGTTAAAAGCAAAACCAGTCTCTTTTGTAATGCCTAGATACTGGTGTTTGCAGAGTATATGGGCTTTTCATTTTAAGAGAAGTTGTTCTATAGTTCAGTGACCTACTAGTCTAGTCAAGGGAGACCTGGATATTAGGGCATTGTTGTTTTGGCTATACCTTGTTGTTCTCAGGGCTTGCTACGCAGGGGACCTTATATAGCACCAGGGATTGAACCTAGTTTGGCTGTGTACACGGAAAGCGTCTTCATTACAAACTCTCTGGTCCATGGACATTCTTACTTACCATATAAAAATTATCTTTATCAGCTTGTTAATGGATCACATATCCTCTTTCAAAAGCCATATATTGGCCAGTTTCTTTATCCTCTTGTAAGAAGACCTGGGGATTATTGTGCCCTTAAGGAACTACTACTCTGGAGAAATAGGAACAATGAATAGCCCTTATAGTTACTCTGTGAACCAGTTTATAGTAAAAGTGCTGGCTTATGGTCTTTATCAGAAAACTGATAATGTTTACTCTTTCTGTTTATTTTGATTCTGGGCCACAGCTGGCAATGCTTAGGGTTTCCTACTGGCTCTGCACTTAGCAGTCACTTATGGCAGGTTTGGGGAACCATGTGGGGATCAAATTATTGGGTCGGCCACGTGCAAGGCAAGCACATTAGCTGGAGTACTAGCACTCTGATCCCCCCATAATGTTTACCCTAAAGTATGTTCTTAAACGTTTGCATCCAAGTATGTACCCGTGTTTTATTTGTTGTGCCAAAAACTAGTAACAATTATGGACTTCAATTCCTTGACCTGAAGAATGGTTTGAGGTTCTTCCTGTCCCTGGACCAAGCAGATGCCCATGGGCTATACTTGCTTGCAACAGGACGTATGGAGATGTTACTGGTGTCCACTGAGCAATTCGATGAACAACGGAAGACAGTGATTCAGTGATATAGTGATGTAATTTAGTTAGATTTTAGTGTCTTTGCAATATGGTGGTAAGAAATGAGCTGTGGAAACAGAATTTTTTAACTTATCTGGCAACTTAGGGTCTTCTCCCTCTCTGTTGAATATTATTGTCTGAATTCATGATGATAGTAGTGATTGCTTGACATTCATTAAGCAACATTTGAACATCAGATAATTGAAGAAAAGGAATCAGGTAGTCATTCAGTTGGTGTTATCAGCAGCCTAATCTGCCTGTGAAACCATGTAGTCTAGTCAGCTGAAGTAATTTACTTTTGGGTCACACCCAGCAATGCTAAGGGGTTACTCCTGGCTCTGCACTCAGGAATTAATCCTGGCAGTGCTCGGGGCCCATATGGGATACCAGGGTTCGAACCCGGATCAGGCCACAAACAAGGCAAACACCTTACCCACTAGACTATCACTCTGGCCCCAGCTGAAGTAATTTAGCAGTAACAAAATGTATTTCAATAAGAGGAGATTTTTTTTTAAAGAAAATTCTTTCTTCCAGTGATATTTATATCTTTCTTAACAAATGTTAGTCGTTTAAATTTTTTTTTTTTTTTTTTTTTTGCTTTTTGGGTCACACCCGCAATGCTCAGGGGTTACTCCTGACTCTGCACTCAGGAATTACTCCTGGCGGTGCTCGGGGGACCATATGGGACACCGGGGATTGAACCGGGCCGGCACAGGCCGGCTGCAAGGCAAACGCCCTACCCGCTGGGCTATCGCCCGCCCTAAATTTTTTTTATAATTTTCTTTTTGGGTCACACTCAGTGATGATCAGGGGTTACTCCTCTGCACTCAGTAAATATTCTGGTGATGCCCGGGGGACCATATTGGATGTTGGGTATTGAACCCTGGTGGGCCGCATGCAAGGCTAACTGTACCCACTGTACTATCCCTCTGGCCCATCATTTAAATTCTCTAAAGGCTTATTCTGATGATAAAGCAATATGTTTATTATTTGATTTCTTTACGTAAGGTTATTTATTTTAGTGATTTCATTATTCAAACTTTTCAGTATAGATGGTACTAATATTAAACTGTTGACCAAAGATGAGAGATGAAATTTTTTTTCTCCGTTATTACCCCTTTTGTGACTAACTCTTGAAGTCTCATATCCTCTTAGCCTCCTCATGTGAATAACTGGGATGATAGTAGTGACTGCTTGACATTCATTAACTACTTTTTAATATCTGGCCTAATATTTCTATATCAATTATTTTTTAAAATATTATATCACTGTGAGATAGACAATTACAAAGCTGGTTCATGATTGGTTTTCAGTCATGCAGTGTTCCAGCATCCATACCCATCCCTCTGCTAGTGCACATATCCCACCACCAATGTCCCCAGTTTTCCTTTTCCCCCAAGCCCCCTACCTGTCTCTATAGCAGACACCTCTCTCTCTCTCTCTCTCTCTCTCTCTCTCTCTCTCTCTCTCTCCTTTTTGCACATTATGGTTGCACATTATGGTTTTTAGTACAATCACTGAGGGATTAAGTGTATATACCTTTACCTACTTTCCATACTAGTTTTAGTCTAGGGCTACCATTTACAACTATATTTGGCAAATTTGTCCCTTCTCTGAGTGGGATACCTTGGTATTCCACACAATTGTGGTAGATTCCAACCATTGACAATCCCTCCTGACCCCTGTTTTGCCTGGATATTAGTCTCTTTTTTTTTCATATCACACAAATGAATGCAATCATTTTAGACCTGTCCTCCTTTTCACTAATTTTACTTGGCATGATACTTTCCATGCCCAATCTTTGTAGTCAGATTACATGACTTTTTTTTCTACCTGCTCCATAGTAGTCCATTGTATAGATGTACCATAGTTTCTTTATCCAGTCATTTGTTCTTGGACAATCAGGATGTAGCTATTGTGAATAGTGAGTGACTATAAGTGCAGAGGGTGTTTATGCTGTGTGTTTTTGGCCTCCTAGAGTATATTCCCAGGAGTGGTATTGCTGGGCCAAATGGGAGCTCAATTTCTGTTTTTTTTTTTTTTTTTTAAGAACATCCATATTGTTTCCAAATTGGTATTTTAAAAAAACAATGAATGAAACTCTCTTTCTCCCTGCATTTGTGCCAGAACTGATGTTCTTGTTCTTTTGGACTTGTGTCAGTCTCTGTGGTATGAGATGATATCTCATTGTTGTTTCAGTTTGCATCTCCCTGATGAATAGTGATGAATTGCATTTTTTCATATGCTTTTGGCCATTGGAATTTCTTCTTTGAAGAAGTTTCTGTTGATTTTCCTCCATGTTCTGATGGGCTTGGATATTTTATTCTGGTAAAGTTCTACCAGTGCTTTATGTATCTTGGATATTAACCCCTTAGACGAGTATTGGGTAAATATCCCTTCCCAGTTCATGTGCTGTCTCTGTATCTTGGTGACCATTTCTTTTGAGGTGCAAAAGCTTTTTAGTTGTTCATGTAGTTCCATTTGTTTATCTTTGCTTCCACTGACTTTGTAAGTGCTATTTCATCTTTGGAAATGCCTTTATCTTCAATGTCAAGGAGGATTTTGCCCATGTTTTCTCCGATGTACTATGGATGCAGTTCTGATAATATTGAGATCTTTGATCCATTTTGATCTAACGTATGTTCATGGCGTTAGAGGCTGAGTTCATTCTTTTTATAGTAGCTGCACAGTTTTCCAGCACCTCTTGTTGAAGAGGCTTTCTTTGCTTCATTATGTAATTTTTGCTTCTTATCAAAATTAAGAGATCAGGGGCCGGAGCGATAGCACAGCGGATAGAGCGTTTGCCTTGCATGCAGTTAACCCGGGTTTGATCCCCAGCATCCCATATGGTCCCCGAGCACTGCCAGGAGTAATTCCTGAGCGCAGAGCCAGGAGTAACCCTGAGCATTGTCAGGTGTGACCCAAAAAGCAAAATAAATAAGTAAATAAATAAAATTAAGAGATCATATATTGAGGATGTGTATTGACCTCTATTCCAGCAGTCCACAGGTCTGTTTTTGTTTGTTCCCAATACCGTGCTGTTTTAATTACTATCAGTTTGCTGTACAGTTTGAAGTTAGGGAAAGTGTTGCCTCCCATCTTTTCTCAAAGAATTGCTATAGCTATTCGTGATGGTTTGTTCCATACTAATTGCAGGAGACTTTGGTCAATTATTTGAAAAATGTCATGGGTATCCTTATAGGGCCTTATAGGGACTGCACTGAATCTTTATAATGCTATAGGGGTATTGCCAATTTGACAATGTTAATTTTCCCAATCCATGAGCAAGGAATATGTTTCCATTTCCTCATGTCCACTTTTATTTCTTGAAGCAGCATTTTGTAGCTTTATTTGTACAGGTACTTTACGTCCATAGTTAAGCTGATTACAGGGTACTTGATTTTCTGAGTTAGAATTGTGAACAGGATTTTTTTTTACAATATCACTTTCATCTCTTTCATTATTAGCATATGGGGAAGCCACAGGGGTACTGATTTTGTAACCTGTCACTTTACTATGTATATCTATTGTTTCTAGGAGTTATTTTGGTAGCGGTAGTGGTTAGAGTTTTCTAGGTCATCTTCAAATAGTGTTGGTTTGGCTGCTTCTTTTCCTATCTGGATGCCTTTATTGTCTTTTTACTAATTGCTATGGCAAGTACTTCCAGTACTGTGCTGAACGAAGTTGTGATAGTGGGCAACCTTGTCTTGTACCCGATCTTAGGGGAAGGACTTTCAGGTTTTTTCCCCCATTGAGCATAATGCTTGCTGTGGGCTTGTGGTAGATGGCTTTGACTATGTTGAGGAACGTTCCTTCTATGCCCCTTTTTGTGGAGAGTTTTTATCATGAATGGATGCTGGATCTTGTCGAATCAGATGCACATGCTTTCTCTGCATCTGTTGATAATGATCATATGGTTTTTATTTTTTCTTTTATTGATGTGATGTATTATGTTGATTGACTTGCAAATTTTAAGACATCTTGCATCCCTGGAATGATTTCTACATGGTCATGGTGTATGATCTTTTTGATGAGTCTTTGGATTCTGCTTGCTAGTATTCATTAAAGATCTTTGCATCTGTGTTCATCAGGGATGTTGGTCTGTAATTTTCTTTTGTGTGTGTGATATCTCTGTCTGCTTTGGGTATCAGGGTAATATGTGCCTTGTAAAGTTGTTTAGGAGAATTTCTGTTTCTTCAGTTTCCTGGAAAAGCTTGAAAAGGACTGGCAGTAGGTCCTCATTAAAGTTTTGGAAAAATTCAGTGGTGAATCCATGTGGACCTGGGCTTTTGTGTTTTGGAAGACTTTTGATTACCATTTCAGTTTCCTCAGTAGTGATAAGCTTGTTGAGGTATTCCAAATCTTCTTGGTTCAGTCTTGGGAGGTTATAGGAATCCTGTCCATTTCCTCTAGGTTCTCTTGTTTCATGACATACAGTCTCAAAGTAATCTCTGACGATCTTTTGAATTTCTGTGATTTCTGTTGTGATGTTGCCCTTCTCATTTCTGATTCAGTTTATTAGGGTTCTGTCTTCCCCTTGCTTTGTGAGTCTTGCAAGTGGTTTGTCGATTTTTATTTTTTAAAGAATCAACTCTTGGTTTCATTGATCTTTTGAATTTTTTTTTTTGGGGATTGCAGTTCATTGATTTATGCTCATTAAGTTTTTTTTTTTTGTTTTGTTTTTGCTTTTTGGGTCACACCCAGCAATGCTCAGGGGTTTCTTCTGACTCTGCACTCAGGAATAATTCCTGGCGGTGCTCAGGGCACCATATGGGATACTGGGGATCGAACCTGGGCTGGCATGGGTCGGCTGCTTGCAAGGCAAACGCCCTACCTGCTGGGCTATTGCTCTAGCCCTGATGCTCATTAAGTTTTATCACTTCCTTCTTTCTGTTTGTTTTGGGCTCCTTTTCTTGGTTGTCTTCTAAGATCTTAAGCTGTGAAGTTGAATTAGTTATGTGGGCTTCCTTCCTGATGAACGTTTGCAGAGCTATTGATTTAGCTGTTGTCCCACAAGTTCTGATAGTTTGTGTCTTCATTCTGATTTGTTTCCAGGAATCTTTTTATATCCTTTTTGATTTCCTTTATGACTTACTGGTTGTTAAGCAGTGAGCTGTTTAGTTTATAGGTGTTTGATTTAGTTCTTCATTTCTGTATGTGATTACTTTCTATATTTAGTGCTTCATGGACTGAAAAAATAGTTGATACAATTTCTATCTTCTTGATTTTATTGAGGCATGTTTTGTGTCCTAGCATATGGTCTGTCTTGGAGAATGTTCCATGTGCCCTGGAGAAAAAGTGTATTCAGTTTTTTGTGATGAAGAACCCCATATATATCTACTAGCCCTGAGTCTTCCACTTCTTTCTTCACAGCCAGTATTTCCTTGCTGAGTTAGTCTCATTGATCTATGAAGAGGTGACAGAGCAGTGTTGAAGCCTCTAACTCCAATGTGTTGCTGTCAGTGACTTTCTTGAAGTCTTTTAGTTGTTTTAAGTATTTTGATGGCTCTTCTTTGGGTGTTCATATGTTTAGGAGTGTAATTTCTTCAGATATCCCACCACTATCTTTTGGGTTCAGAGGGTTTTGTCTGCTAAGTCTGCTGTAAATGTAAGGGATGCTCCTTTGTATCAAATATCTTTAATCTTGCTGCTTCTAATATTCTGTCTATCTATGGCATTCATCATTCCAGTTAGGTTATTTCTTGAATATTAGGGTCTCTTTGAGCTAGTACCCTTCGGATTTCTTGAATCCAGATGCCTGCATCCTTCAGCTCTGGTAGTTTTTCAGCAATGTTTTTAACTGTTCCTACCTCATAACAGTTGCCTCTCTCTCCCTCTGGAACTTGATAATTCTTATATTATTCCTTTTGAATTCATCTCAATCTTCTCTTCCCTGCTGCTCACTATTTTGAGGTATTTGAAAATACAGAAGATTCCCCATCTGCAGCTCAACTTTCGTACTTACTGATTCTGTCTTCAGTGTTGTTGTTCTGCTGTTGAAGATCACCCAATAAGTTTTTCATTTCATCTACCAAAGTTTTCAGTAATGACGCTTTTTGCAGTTTTCTTATTTCTGCTCTCATTTTCTCCTGTCTTTATTGGCTGTCTGTTCCACTGTCTCTTTCATACCTCTTGTATTTTATTGGAACATTCCACTGTTTCTTTGAGCTCGTTAAGCATCCTCACCATCTCCTCTCTGGATTCTTTGTCAGAGAGACTATGTATTGTCGAAAACTGCTGGTTTCCCCTGACAGAATCCAGGAGCAGGATAAGGGATCCCCTTCTGCCCCAGGGGATTGGAGGTGGCAAACAGACAAAGACACGAGAATACAGCAAAGTTTTGAAAGGCTGTACTCACACTTGTTCTGGTATAATTCAATAATAGGAAAACCCCAGACTTTAGGTTCCTAGCTGGGTACCAGCCACGTGTAGGCCTGCTCATTCATTCATTCATTCATTCACTTATTTACTTACCCATCCGTCCGTCCGTCCATCCATTTATTGCTTTTTGGGTCACACCCGGCAGTGCTCAGGGGTTACTCCTACCTCTTCGCTCAGGAATTACTCCTGGCAGTGCTCAGGGGACCATATGGGATGTCTGGAACCGAACAAAGGTTGGTCCGCCACATGCAAGGCAAATGTCCTACCCGCTGTGCTATTGCTTCAAACGACCCCCCCCCACGTGTAGGTTTAGAATCCTGTGCCAAGATGGCCACTACCACATGCTAAGGCCCAACAGGGCAGAGAATGGCAAGGAGGAGAGGAGAGGCAGAGAACGAAGAGGAAGAGCCAAAATGGCCCAAAAACCCTTTCTCCTTTCTTTCTAGCATATCTTATAGATAGAAGTCTGCCAAAACTTCCAGCCCAACCCATTGTGGGTTGGGCTATCTAGAGAGGAAGCCAGGTAAATGACCGTATTGAAATGCAGATCTTGGGGCCAAGGGATAGCACAGCCGGTAAGGCGTTTGCCTTGCATGCGGCTGACCTGGGTTCGATCCCAGCATCCCATATGATCCCCTGAGCACCGCCAGGAGTAATTCATGAGCGAAGAGCCAGGAGTAACCCCTGAGCATTGCCGGGTGTGACCCAAAAAAGCAGAAATAAAAGAAAAAGAAATGCAGATCTTCAGGTGGGCCCTTTAACTCAAGATTCACAAATGCCAGAACTGACTTCCTGAGATACAGTCTCCCTAGCAGAGCAGAAAGGGGTTGCATCTCTGAACCAGAAAGCAGTTCAGAATGTAATTTGTAGAGGATGGTACTAATACTTCTTACCATGAATATATAGCCAGCTGATTCCAGACTAGATCCCGCTAAGGTCCAAAATCTGTCAGATAATTCACTTTGCATTACCTTTAGAATCAGAGACACTTCAGTGTTCCCAGACAAGCACTGATATGTCTCTTTGAACTAGAACTGATTACACTATGATCCAACATGGCCAAGTACTCTTGGAATATTTACATGTCTCTCCCTTGTGGGGACCTGTGGGAGTAGGAAGGGTATAGAACTGGAGCAGGCAAGATTCATAAGATTATTTTTGCTGTATAAAATTATGAAATCAATCCAATACTGCCCAAGCTCTCATCTGGAGATTCCCTAAAGGCATGACTCTTAACATAGTCATGACTCAGTAGCTCTTAACATAAACTAAATGTAGCCAGAACCTAGAGCTCAGTAGGGTGGGTCACCCAACAATGTATGTGGGTATTTGATGTTACGGTTTCAGGACTCTTCATCTGAAAGAGTCCACCACTCCTCATGGTGGGAATCTGCATTGTCTCCCCATGATGCTGTTGTAGAAAGGAAGCCACGCCCTCGATCATGATTCTACCTGGCCTGAGAAGGGATCTTTCATGTTGATGTTGCTCTCATTGACTCTGAAGTTCAGAGGTTATTTGTGTGTGTATTTCTGATGAGATGTGGAATGGTGAAGAAATGCAGGGCCTCAGAGCAAAGTGGAGCAGCCTTGATCTTCATGGCTTCATTTTAGTGTCACGTGAGAAGTGTTCCTGCCTGTCTGGAAGATTGTTGCACTCCCCAGGTTCTCAAGCCTTTTCAGTCTGCATTTTACAGGGAGAGCCCCAATGCCTTCCTCTGGCTGCATCTCAGTGTTACTGAGGAGAAGTGTTCCTCCTGGCTGAAGGCTAGTGCTCTTGCCCCTGTTTCCCTCATCTCTTCTGTATCAGTTCTTATAGCACTAAGAAACAGACTGGCTTTAGATTATGTTTACCCTTTTTGTTAGTTCCTTTTTTAAAATTTTATTTTTATTAAAGTACAGTGGTTTATAAAGCATTTTAGCTGAGATTTATCCATTTAACAATTTATTAAATCACCATGAGATACATAGTTACAACGTTGTTCATAATTAGTTTTCAGTCATACAATGTTCCAACACCCATCTCTTCATCAATTTACTTCCCTCCACCAGTGTCCCCAGTTTCTCTCCTGCCACTCACCCTCCCCCCCAACTGCTTCTGCTTTTGTGGCAGGTACTTTTCATTCTCTCTCTCTCTCTCTCTCTCTCTCTCTCTTTCCTTCTGAGCATTATAATTTGTAACATGGCTACTGAAGGGTTGTCATGTATATCCCTTTACCTACTTTCAGCACTCAGTTCTTGTCCAGAGCGATCATTTCCAACTATCATTGTCATTGTGGTCCCTTCTCTATCCTAACTTCTCTCTCTCCACCAGTTGTGGTAAGCTTTCAACTGTGGACAACTGTCCTTGGGTAATTAGACATACAGAGTTTAGTTTTAGACATACAGTATTGCAGCACTGATCCCACCACCAGTGTCAACAAGATGTGTCAGAAGTGGGATTTGAGACCATGGTTCCATGCAGAAGTCGAATCACCAGTGTGCAGAAACAGAGCTGAAGTCAGATCCCTTAGAGCATTCTGCCATCCTGACCAACCTGGTAGTCTCTTTCTATTTTTAATGTGAAGTTTAGGGGCTAGAGAGATAGTACAGCAAGTAAAGCATTTCCTTGCATAGGACTGGCTCAGGTTTGATCGCTGGCACCTCATATGTCCCCTGAGCCAGTCCTTACCAGTAGTAAGCCCCACGAATATTTGTGTGGCCCTAAAATTGAAATAAGAGAATAAAAAATGAAGTCTAATTCCCTTTCCCTTGATTATGGGTCAGATATAGTGACTTGTTTCCACTATCATGACATTAGAAATCATTTAACATTAGTAGGTTGACAATATGTGATTTCCTAGATAGGATCATAAAAGGAATCCCGGCATTCTCTGTCTCTCTTCCCCTTTCCCTTGGGTTATTAATGATTGACTGCCACTCGAGCAACTCTGGATGTGTCTGTAGCATAGTGAGGTGTGGTGTGGTAAGGTGTAGTATGTGGTGAGGTGTGGTATGTGGTGTGGTGAGGTGTGGTGTGTGGTAAGGTGCGGTAAATTGTAGAGTGTGGCGTGGTGTGTGGTGAGGTGTGTGTGGTGAGGTGTGAAGTGTAGTGTGTGGTAAGGTGTGTGTGTGAGATGAGATGTGGTATGATGAGGTGTGGTTTGGTGAGGTATGGTGTGAGTTGTGTGGTATGGTATGTGTGTGGTAAGGTGTGGTGAGGTGTGGTGTGTGGTGTGGTTTAGTGAGACTGGTGAGATTTGCTGTGGTGTGGCGGTAGCCTGTACACATGTAACTGAACATTACTAGAAGCCCCTTCACCTCGGTTAAACCTTAAGATGTGGCACCTTTGCCTGATACTCTGATGGCATCCTCGTGGGAGGATTGGCCAGAGCTTTGCAGATTTCTAATCCTCAGAAGCTATGTGGAAAAAAAATAAGTGTCTTTTGTTTTGAGGACAGAAATTTAATTAATTTATTTATTTATCTATTGATTGATTGATTGATTGATTGCTCTTTTTTGTCACACCCGGCGATGCCTAGGGATTACTCCTGGCTCTGCACTCAGGAATTACTCCTCGTTGTGCTCAGGGGACCATATGGGATGCTGGGGACCAAACCCAGGCCAACACAGGCTGGCTGCGTGCAAAGCAAACGCCCTACCCGCTGGGCTATCACTCCGGCCCCAAGGACAGAAATTTTAAATCACACAGCAAATCTTTTTAGCCATCTTGAATCTCGCCTCATCTGGAAAATGAAGGAGTGCTTGAAGAAGATGATGGAAATTGTACTTAAAAGGGGCTGATTTAAAGCCAGTCTGCTGCCTTCGCAGTAACATACCCGCCTCCTTGTCTGACCCTCTTTAGAGCTGCTAAACTTCTGACTTGGGCTAAAACCAAGCTCTTTTTATTCTTATTTTGAAGTACAGGCAGATCATATTGGGCATGTTCTTCCAATAACTAGACCCACATTTATATTTGAAAGTGCCAACAGCATTCAGTAAACTAAGCTAATGTTTCCTGGTTTTGGAAATAATGTCATTTTATTAAAAATCATATTTTCTCTTCTTGGAAATAAGATTCAGGCTGCTATTAATCTCTAATTATGACATTGTCATAATTGAAGAGATTCCTATACTCATCTAATTTCACTTGGGGTGTGATTTGCTCCATCTGTGGGTCAAGTAGTAGACTTTGTTCATTTCCGAGAATAAAGTGGGCAGCAGCTTTTAGACTATAAGAACTAATTAAATGCAAATAACTATAATAATAGCGAGCAACTTAAGTATCATAATAGAAGAATGGGATTGGATTATTTGGCTCAATTATTGTTTAACAAGGGAGATAGAATCTCAGGGTCATAGTGCAACCTGCAGATCTTTCTGTGTGTGTGTGTGGGGGGTGCCAAAGACTATGAGAAAAAATGGAAACGTTGATGTTTTTGATATGGTTAATAGAGAATCCTAGACTTTGGTTACATTACTCTTGACAGATTTCAGTTTCCTATGAAACCCGCCTGTTTCTGTGATGCACTGTCCGTGTGTTCTTTTCTCCTGGGCTCACTGTTTTTCCTAGCTGCAGCCCCATATGACCTCTTCCCTCTCTTTCCGGCTCTAGTCTGCTCTTAATCACATAGCCAGGGCAATATTTCTGGAACACAGATCTCAAATCTCAGAATATTTTGCCTCTTCTGTGTCTTTCCATCTCCTCACTTTCATTTTGTTCTCTCTCTTCTGAATCCCCACTCATTTATTCCCTCATTATTTCACCTTGCATGTGAATCTTGCGTCCCTCAGATCTCTTCACATAGTCACGTCACATGCGTAGTCTTCTAGGGGCCACTCTGGTGCTGCTACTGGTGCCCTGCCCTTGCACCTCGAGGCACCAGAGTTGTGCTTTCACTACCACGTGATTTCTGTGCTTGGTGTGGACACTCAGGACAAATGCCTGGTCCCCAGTCTCTCTAGCGACGGACTTTCTTGATGGTGAATGTTAGGTTAAAAAAGAATGGAAGGGGGCGGGAGCGATAGCACAGCGGTTAGGGCGTTTGCCTTGCATGTGGCCAACCCGGGTTCCATCTCCAGCATCCCATATGGTCCCCCAAGCACTTCCTGGAGCCATTCTTGAGTGAAGAGCCAGGAGTATCCTGAGCATCGCCGGGTGTGATCCAAAAAAGAAAAGAAAATAAAGAGAATGGAAAATGATAAAATGACAAGTGTCTGGGAGGGTGAGCTGCTAAGGCAGGTGGTTGACTGTATTCAGGAATCATCAAGAATTTATAATCAAACATTTTCAGGTTAAGAGTTAATGTGTTTTATTTTTTATGTTGATCATTTAATTTGGGTAAGGGAAGTTATTCATCTATTGCAAAGTAGAAATATTAAAGCCACGAATCCAAAACTAAATTACCTGGGGATCAAATCAAACAACATCTGTACTTTGTTATTTAAACTAGCAGTGTCTCAGCCCCTAATCTATCAGATGGAAAGGATGATTCTTTTTCATCCTCCTCATCGTACTCTCTTTACCCTCTTCTTCCTCTTTTTTATCCCCACTGCCTTTAACTGAAGCCACTCAGACTGCATTCTTTCCCTCTAACTCTTCCAGGGGAAGAGAATACAGTCATCGGTGCCAAAGGCAGTTAGTTGCAAAAGCAACACCAAGAACCAGCTACACAGTCATGAGAGGATGCTCTGGTTCCTCCTTGTGTTCCAGGTGCTCTACACAATCAGAGACTTCTCTCATAACAAATTATAGAAACGATCCCTAAAAGGATAGTCCACTGCCTCTGGATTTTTACTTGCTCTTAGTTAGCATGTAGCATGTAGTTAACTTGGTAATCTGTATTGTTTGACTTGGCGGCCCAGCGCAATATGGTCCTCTGCGAATGACCAGAAGTGGTTTTTTTTTTTTTTTTTTTTTTTTGCTTTTTGGGTCACACCGGGCGGTGCTCAGGGGTTACTCCTGGATATGCACTCAGGAATTACTCCTGGTGGTGCTCGGTGACCATATGGTATGCCGTGGATCGAACCCAGGTTGCCTGCGTGCAAGGCAAACGCTCTACCCACTATGCTATTGCTCTGGCCCCCAGAAGTGTATTTTTATGACATTGTAGAAATTACCTGACTCTTGTAACTTAAGTTTTGGTTTATCATCTCCTTTCTGAATTATGAAGGGGCGTTGCACAACCTGGACAAAAAGTTTATCCAAACTTCGTTGTGAGATGGGATTAGTGCATCATGGGCATCAATAAATGGCATTACTTTATTTCATCTGCTTAAGACTTTTTCGTGCTCAAAATATGTAGAGTGCCTAAAGCTCAGACTTCCTTTTGGTGGTAGACATATTTTTGAGGAATATGACATAAGCACAATTCAGCCTTGGTGGGGAGAAATAAACATTTATTGTTGAGGATTGACTCATGAATATCCATTTAGTAAACACTACAGGGTGTTATACAATGTAAACCTACAACTTCACCAGCAATGTTCAGTTTTTATTTTGAGTAGAAGGTTAAATGGTTTGATTCATTAGCTGACAGAGTAGGTCAAATTCCTGTGTGGCAAAAATTAGTAGACACAATAGACCGCTATGAGGAAGATACCAAATAAAGATGAAATGTGTTTAATTAAAAGCCTGCAGAGGGTTTGGAGCCAGTGGCAGAAAGTTAGGCACTTGCCTTATATATGTTCCACCTGGGTTTAATTGCTGGCCCTGCTTGTGGTCTCTGCACCACCAGGAGTGACCCCTGAGCTCAGATCCAGAAGTAAACCCTAAGCACGGATAGGTATGTACCTGGTGACTTCATTACTTCTAGGATTTAGTGCTCACACATTTCCCTATAACATGGGAATGCTTAATAACTTCTATTCTTTCCCACAGTTTGCCAAGATTGCCTTGAAATCATTGCCAAATACTAAATTGGAAAGTACATATTTTAACCAAATGACTTAAGAGCAAAATTAAATCTCTCAAAAATTCATTTATAGACAAACCCCCACCACAAAAACAAAATAAACCAAAAAGCTACTTGAGTTGGATTTCAGAGTAATCCTTTTGTATTTTACTATATTTGTTACATGAGATATGATCTTTCAAGTCACATTACTTGGACTCTGGCAAAAGACTTTAGGACAGGTTGGTGATTGACTAGGACCACCCAGCACAGACTGGAGCCTCTGCAGACCTGTGACTGCAGCAACACCATCTTCTGCCCAGTGGTACTTCCAACCTTCATTCCCATAATTGCTTTAATTTGATCAATCTGGCTATATTACCTCACCGTTGAAGCAACCAAAGGAAAAAAGAGGGTGGAATTTGAGTAATATCTGTACCTTTGGAGTAAAACTTAGTGAGTAGTTAATGTACCTTTGGAGTAGAACTTATTGAGTAATTACTGTACCCTTGGAGTAGAACTTACTGAATTATTACTGAGTAATTACTGTACCTTTGGAATAGAATTTATTGGCTTATTGGCAGAACAAGTTGCATTTGGGAAACCATGTGTGACTTAGGCCAGCCCTGAGCATTCCCTTCTTGCAAGGTCTCAGCTTACATTTTAGAGCCAGCGTCTCCAGTGGTCCGCCTTTGTACAGCATGCAGCCCAGATGGTCATGGAGGAGTCCTAACTGGACAGATCTGTACAGATCTGTTGGGGCTCTGCCAAGGGAAGCCAATCATCCTAATAGTGTCTGCTCAGAAAATGACCAGTGGATAGTATTTAACTTTGAGAAGTTTGCGTGAGATAATAACTAGCCTTGAGATGTTTCTGATTTGGGTTGTACTTTATTTTCAGTCACTGAAATAAGATTTCAGGTGTTATAATGGCATAACTCTGTGGTCATGGTATCATTAGTTTGATTTAATGTTGATAGATTAAGATGAACTGTTTGTTTAGATAAGATGAATAAATCCTACCAGAGCTTATATTTTATCTTGGTTTCACATTAAGCCCTTAACTTGCAGCTTTATTGTATTGGCAGCTCTGTTTATTAGAGAAAGCTTCAGAAAAGCTTAGCTGTCCTTTTCCCTTCCTCCACTGTTATTCAGTAGAATTAAATCATTTAACAACCTGAGGAGGCTGAAAGGGGCCTTTAAGGAGAATCCAGAGTCTTAGCCATCTAGAGAGCTACCGTGATTTTAATGGCTTTAATTTAACCATTATTGAATTGTTTCATTTAATTTGCTTTCCCTGTTTCTCTTTCCCAACTACACAGATCCTGAAAGACCTGGGAGTTCGCGAAATATTTTCTTTCAATATATGTGCAAATATATATATGTAAAATAAGAGAGAACTGAAAATCTTGCCCTGGAAAAGAGCCGCATGTTACACTTGTCCTTCTTGCATTATTGGGCCCTAGAAGTTCTAGGATGGAAGTCTAGATTTCATAGGAATTCCCTAATGATCATGTCCTGAGCCACTGGCATTCTAAGGCTAAATGATTTGAACCTACTACTGAAGGAGTGCTTGAAAACCAATCAGCTCATGTGGTTTCTTTGTTTCCCCTAGGAGGACTGGAATGAAATTGACCCAATTAAAAAGAAAGACCTTCATCACAGCAATGGGGATGAGAAGGCACAAAGCATGGAGACCCTCCCTCCAGGTACTGTGGCAGCCAGAGGCTGCTTGCTGATGGTCTGGAAGTCATCTTGCTCATTAAATGAGCCGAATATGGGTGATTTTGGAACATATTGATTATAGGGTAGAGATAGGGGTACTGGAGACATTGCCCCAGAAAAATGCTATCCTTCCTTAGTTTAGGGAAGGTGATCAAAATTTGTTGAAAAAAAATATGGATTTAAAAAATACAGGATAGGGGCCAAAGAGAGTACAGCAGGTAAGCTGCTTGCCTTGCACACAAGGCAACATGCATTTGATCCCCAGTACCGTATATGGTCCCCTGGCCTTACAGGAGTATCCCTAAGTGCAGAGCCAGGAGTAATCCCAGAACACCTCTGGCAACTACAACAAAAAATACAAGTGATGTGACCTGTTTTTAATAGTTCTCTGACTGCTTTCTTGCTCAGCAAAATGGAGCACACAGATGCCCCAAAGAGATTTCTCATCTGCTCACTGCCTTCATCATACATTTTGTCCAGTATTAATATCCCTACGGAGTGGGATGTTGGTTATAAGCAGTGATCACCTTTGGCATATTATTATACACAATGCAAAGGTCACATGAACAACTGGATTAAAAAGAACTTAATCGACCAAAACAACCTGGAAAGTAAATCCGCTCATCAAGGGCTGTAGTAGCATTCTCTGAGGAGAAAAAAAATCTGACTTTATTTCAAGTAAAGGTAGGGTAATACAGCAGTCTGTACATATTTAGGAGTTTTCTCTGGAAAACAATCGTATTTTTTCTCTCTTTCTTTCTTTGTTTTTTCTTTGGGCCTTACCCAGAAAGGCTCAGGGTTACTCCTGGCTCCGCACTGAGGAATTACTCCCGGAAGTGCTTGGGGGACCATCTGGGATGCCAGAAATTGAGCCCAGGTTGGCCATGTGCACGGCAAATGTCCTACCCACGGTATTATCACTCTGGCCCCTAAATAATGCCGATTTCTGAGAGGGGAACGGCGGGAATGCCAGTTGAATACATTCTATCCATATATACATGGTGGTCATGGAAATTGGAAGAGAAATGTTATCAGGAGTATGTCTATTCATAGAGGTATAAGGGAAAAGTTGACGTTTAGTCAAGGAGGACAGTATCCACTGACCAGTTTTTTTTCAATAAGGGGACTGGGGAAAAGTTAAAAGATATGTATGGTAAGTAGTGAAGTGTACTTATCAGTACAACGATGAGTTTTTGTTTTGGTCAATTCTAAGGAAAAAGAATGTAACAGTATGGCCACTCTCACGGGGTGTCATATCCTTAGAGCTCAAGTCTTCAGCCAGTTTGGGTCACAACCAGCAATGCACAAGGGTTACTCTTGGCTCTGCACTCTGGAATTACTCCTGGTGGTGCTTCAGGGACCATATGGGATGTAGGGGTTCAAACCTGGGTCAGCAGTATGAAGGCAAATGCCCTACCCACTGTGCTGTCACTCAGGCCCCTTCAGCCAGTTTGTATTTTTCATTTTATAGTTGTGGAATCATACCAACAGAGTTCAAGAATCACTTCTGGTCACAGACACGCTATCTCTCTGGTTCTGGTTTCATTTTATCAACATCAATAATAAAGAGTTTGTGCCAGTTCAACAGTAAGGAAGCTTGTGGTGTAGCTTACCCATAGAAAACTTGTCTTGGGGTTGTAAGGCCCTAGGTTTAAACCTTGGCACCACACAACACACACACACACACACATATGCACACGAAGTAAAGGGAATACAAAGTTTCTGTAGAATTGCTGATTAGTGTTTTGTTGTTGTCTGAATTTAGCCCATTTTATTCATTTTGCCAGCTGAGGACATCTGTTTGCTTTGTTTTTTTGGCTATTTTATTTTATTTATTTTTTATAGCATCATGAGAGAGACAATTACAAAGCTGTTCATGATTAGGTCTCAGTCATACAATATTGCAGTGCCCATACTTCTACCAGTGCCTGTTTCCCACCATCAGTATCTTCAGATGCCCTCCCCACCCCTCAGCCTGCCTCTGTAGCAGGCACTTTCCTTTTCTTTCTTTCTCTCTCTCTCTCTCTCTCTCTCTCTCTCTCTCTTTCCTTCTCTCTCCCTTCTCTTACACATTGTAGTTTGCCATACATTTAGGGGTTACCATGTTTATCTCCTTGCCTACATTCAATGCTTAGTTCTGGTCTGGCGTTATCATTTCCAACAATTAGTAGAACACTTGTATATATTTGTATCCCACAAATGAATGCAGTCATTCTATATCTGTCCTTTTCCTTCTAATTTCTTTTTTTTAATTTTTATTTTTACAATTACAAAGATATACAATTAAAAAGTTCATATTTGGGTTTTGGTCATACAGTGTTCCAGCACCCATCCCGCCTCCAGTACCCATCTCCCACCACCAACATCCCCGGTTCCCTCCCCCTCCCCAGTCCTCCTCCATGGCAGGTTCTTTATTTCTTTCCCTTTCTCTCTCTTTCTCTTTTCCTTCCCTTCCAGACTATGGATTATAGAACATACATTAAAGGGTTGTCATGTGTATCTTTTTGCCTCTATTTAATGCTCAGTTCTAAGTTGGCATTAGTACCCTCGACAATTGTTAGCACCCTGTTCCACTTTCTGTCTTACCTAGCCTCCGACTCCACACGTTTGTGATAATTTCCACCTTTGACAAGACCTCCTGATACAAGATCATGTTTCACTTGACCTTGGATATTGGTATCATAATATGTACATATATATTTATGTTATGCAAATAAATGCAGTCATTCTGTGTGTCTCTCTCCTTCTGGCTAATTTCACTCAACATAATCTTCTCCATGTCTATCCATTTATAGGCAAATTTTGTAACTTCATTTTCCCTAACAGTTTTATAGTATTCCATTGTGTAGATGTACCAAAGCTTCTTTAACTAGTCCTCGATTTTCGGGTACTCTGGTTGCTTTCAGATTCTGGCTATTGTGAATAATGCTGTTATGAACATAAAAGTAGGGATGGTGTTTCTGCTGCGTATTTTTGGTTTCCCAGAGTCGATTCCCAGGAGTGGTATGACTGGGTCAAATGGGAGTTCAATTTCTAGTCTTTGGAGGAATGTCCATATTGTTTTCCAGAAAGGCTGTACCAGCCGGCATTCCCACCAATAATGGATGAGTGTCCCCTTTTCCCCACATCCACGCCAGCATTTGTTGTTCTTGCTCTTTTGAATATGTGCCGGTCTCTGTGGTGTAAAGTGGTATCTCATTGTTGTTTTGATTTGCATCTCTCTGATGATTAGTGATGATGAGCATTTTTTCATATGTTTTTTGGCCATTTGAATGTCTTCCTTGCTGAAGTTTCTGTTCATTTCTTCTCCCCATTTTTTGATGGGGTTGGATTTTTTAATATAAATTTCTACCAGTGTCATAGGAGTGAGGTCTATAATTGTTACTGGCTTTTAGCATATCAAATATAGCATGGGTAGCTTGCCAGACTCTGCCGTGTAGGTGGTATACTCTCAGTCGTAGACTCTCATCTTGTCCATTTACTGATGAACCTCAACGGGGAGAGATCACCTTGTCTCTTGGATGGAGTCCTGAGGAGCTGTGGAGTCTGGATGTTGAGAATGACTGACCTCATGGTGTGAGGTTCCTCTGGCTTCTTGCTAGGCTCACTACTGTGAACAGTACTGCGATAAATATGTAAGTGCAGATCGTGTTTCTGTTGTGTGTTTTTTGGGTCCCCAAGGTATATTCCCAGTATTGGTATTACTAGGAATATACTCTGTATATATTCCCAGTGGTATATATGGGAGCTCAGTATCCAACTTTTGGAGGAATGTCCATATTTTTTTTACAAAAAAGCCAGTCAACATTCCCACCAACAATGGATGAGAGTCCGTTTCTCTCTGCATCCACTCCAGCACTGGTTGTTTTTACTTTTTTTTTTTTAAGTATTTTATTATACCACCGTGAGATATACAAATAAAAAGATATACAATTAAAAAGTTCATGTTTGGGTTTTGGTCATACAGTGTTTCAGCACCCGTCCCTCCACCAGTGCCCATCTCCCACCACCAACATCCCCGGTTCCCTCCCCCTTCCCCAGCCCTGCTCCATGGCAGGTTCTTTATTTCTTTCCCTTTCTCTCTCTTTCTCTTTTCCTTCCCTTCCAGACTATGGATTACAGAACATACATTAAAAGGTTGTCATTTGTATCCTTTTGCCTCTATTTAATGCTCAGTTCTAGGTTGGCATTAGTACCCTCGACTATTGTTAGCCCCCTGTTCCATTTTCTGTCTTACCTAAACTCTGACTCCCACACGTTTGTGATAATCTCCACCTTTGACAAGACCTCCTGATATATGTTTCACTTGACCTTGGATATTGGTATCATAATATGTACATATATATATTTATGCCATGCAAATAAATGCAGTCATTCTGTATCTGTCTCTCTCCTTCTGGCTAATTTCACTCAACATAATCTTCTCCATGTCCATCCATTTATAGGCAAATTTTATAACTTCATTTTTCCTAACAGCTGCATAGTATTCCATTGTGTAGATGTACCAAAGCTTCTTTATCCAGTCATCGATTTTCGGGCACTCTGGTTGCTTCCAGATTCTGGCTATTGTGAATAATGCTGTTATGAACATAAAAGTAGGGATGGTGTTTCCGCTGCGTATTTTTGGTTTCCCAGAGTAGATTCCCAGGAGTCGTATGGCTGGGTCAAATGGGAGTTCAATTTCTAGTCTTTGGAGGAAAGTCCATATTGTTTTCCAGAAAGGCTGTACCAGCCGGCATTCCCACCAACAATGGATGAGTGTCCCCTTTTCCCCACATCCACGCCAGCACTTGTTGTTCTTGCTCTTTTGAATATGTGCCAGTCTCTGTGGTGTAAAGTGGTATCTCATTGTTGTTTTGATTTGCATCTCTCTGATGATTAGTGATGATGAGCATTTTTTCATATGTTTTTTGGCCATTCGAATTTCTTCCTTGCTGAAGTTTCTGTTCATTTCTTGTCCCCATTTTTTGATGGGGTTGTTTGTTTTCTTCTTGTAAAGTTCTACCAGTGCCTGATATATCCTGGATATTAACCCCTTATCAGATGGGTATTGGGTGAATATTCTTTCCCATTCTGTGGACTGCTTTTGTATCTTAGTCACTGTTTCTTTTGAGGTGCAGAAGCTTTTCAGTTTCATGTAGTCCCATATGTTTATCTTTTCTTCTAGTTGCTTTGTTAGTGATGTTTCACCTTTGAAGATGCCTTTAGCTTCAATGTCGTGGAGGGTTTTTCCTATATTTTCTTCAATGTACTTTATGGATTCAAGTCTGATATTGAGATCTTTAGTCCATTTTGATCTGATTTTTTGTGCATGGTGTTAGACACAGGTCCAAATTCATTTTTTTACACGTTGCTGCCCAGTTTTCCCAACACCACTTGTTGAAGAGGCTTTCCTTACTCCATTTTAGACTCATTGCACCTTTATCAAAGATTAAATGATCATGTGTTTGAGGTTGGGTGTCAGGATACTCTATTCTATTCCATAGGTCCACAGGTCTGTTTTTATTCCAATACCATGCTGTTTTAATTACTACTGCCTTGTAGTACAGTTTGAAGTTGGGAAAGGTGATGCCTCCCATCTTCTTTTTTCCCGAGGATTGCTTTAGCTATCCTTGGGGGTTTATTGTTCCATACAAATTTCAGGAGCGTTTGGTCAATTTCTTTGAAGAGTGTCATCGGTATCCTTATAGGGACTGCATTGAATCTGTACAGAGCTCTAGGGAGTATTACCATTTTGACAATGTTGATTCTCCCCATCCATGAGCAGGGAATGTGTTTCCATTTCCTTGTGTCCTCTTTTATCTCTTGGAGCAGTGTCTTGTAGTTTTCTTTGTACAGGTCCTTTACATACTTGGGTAAGTTGATTCCTAGGTATTTGATTTTCTGTGGCACAATTGTGAATGGAATTGTTTCCTTAATATCCCTTGGAGCAGTGTCTTGTAGTTTTCTTTGTACAGGTCCTTTACATACTTGGGTAAGTTGATTCCTAGGTATTTGATTTTCTGTGGCACAATTGTGAATGGAATTGTTTCCTTAATATCCCTTTCAGGGACAAGACAAGGTTGCCCCCTCTCACCTCTTTTATTCAATATAGTACTGGAAGTACTTGCCATAGCAATCAGAGAAGAAAAAGGACATCAAGGGCATCCAGATAGGCAAGGAAGAAGTCAAGCTATCATTATTTGCAGATGACATGATATTATACCTAGAGAACCCTAAACTCTCTACCAAAAAACTCCTAGAAACAATAGACGCATATAGTAGAGTGGCAGGATACAAAATCAACACCCAAAAGTCGGTGGCTTTCCTGTTTTTACTCTTTTGGATGTGTGCCAGTCTCTGTGGTGTGAGATGATATCTCATTGTTGTTTTGATTCGCATCTCCCTTATGATTAATGATGAGCACTTTTTCATACACCTTTTGGCCATTTGAATTTGTTCTTTGTCAAAATTTCTGTTCAATTCTTCTCCCCATTTCTTGATGGGGTTGGATTTTTTTTATATAAATTTCTACCAGTGTCTTATATATCTTTGCTATTAACCCCTTATCATATAGGCACTGGGTGATAATTCCTCCCATTCTGTGGGCTATCTTTGTGTCTTCGTCACCATTTCTTTTGAGGTGCAGAAGCTTTTCAGTTTCATATAGTACCATATACTTATCTTTGCTTCCATTTATTTTGTCAGTGGTTTTCTTTTAAAGATACCGTTAGCTTAAATGTTATGGAGGGTTTTGCCTATGTTTCCTTCAATGTACTGTATAGATTCAGGTCTGATGTTACAATCTTTAATCCATTTTGTTCTGACCTTCGTCTGGTATTAGAAAGAGGTCTAAATTTTTTTTACATGTAGCTGCCCAGTTTTCCCAGCACCATTTGTTGAGGCATTCTTTGCTCCATTTAATATTTTTTGCTCCTTTATCAAAGATTAAGTGATCATAAATATTTGAGTGTGTGTCAGGATATTCAGTTCTAGTCCACAGGTCACAGGTCCATAGGTCTGTACCAATCACTTGATCATTTGACTTCCCATACATAGATCATCAATTACTTGAGCGGTCACCAGTAACATCTCAATATGTCCTGTCACATGCGAGATAGCCCAAGGGCATCTGCCCACTCCAGGAATATAAAGAGCCTCAAACCATTCCATCAAGTCATGGGAATGAGGTCTATAATTGTTCCTGGTATTTGGCATGTGAAATACGACCACGGCTAGTTTGCCAGGCTCTGCCATGCGGGTGAGATAATCTTGTAGACACCTCAAAACTTGAGCATTTATTGATGAACCGTGAGGCTGCGCAAGCCGGGCTGTGATCAGCTCTTCTGCTGAGTGGAGTTTTGATGAGAGGGAGTCCGGATGTGGAGCTGCTACTTGCAGCTAGCCCTGGCCTGCACCCCAGCAAAGCCTCACAAGAAGCCAGAGGAACCCCCACACCATGAAGGTCGCCATTTTCCACATCCGACTTCTCTCTCGTCAGAACTCCACCCAGCAGAAGAGCTGTTCACAGCCTGGCTCGTCACCGACTCACCTGAAGCAGTTTTTCCAAGCCCGGCCCAGGTATGCCGAGCCAGAGACTCACACACACGGGGCAGAGCTGCTACTTGCTGTCCCTGTGCCCAGCTGATCACGAGGCATCTGGGAGGGATGGTGGGTTCTAGCCCTGGCCTGCCACCCCATATAGAGGCCTCACAAGAAGCCAGAGGAACCCCCCCCACACCATGAGGGCCGCCATTTTCCACATCTGTACCAATACTGTGCCATTTTAATTGCTAGTGCTTTGTAGTACAATTTGAAGTTGGGAAAGGTTATGCCTCCCTTCTTTTTCCCAAGGATTGCTTTAGCTGTTTGTGGGGGTTTATTATTCCATACAAATTTCAGGAGTGTTTGGTTAATTTCTTTGAAGAATGTCATGGGTAGCCTTGTAGGAGGAACTGCATTGTATCTGTACAGAGCTCTAGGGAGTATTACCATTTTGACAATGTTGGTTCTCCCCATCCATGAGCAGGGAATGTGTCTCCATTTATTCAGGTCCTCTTTTATTTCTTGAAGCAGCATTTTGTAGTTTTTCTTTGTACAGGTCCTTTACAAGATCTTAGTTAAACTGATACCTAGTTATCTGATTTTCTGTGACACAATTGTGAATAGGATCGCTTTCTTAATATGCCTTTCTTCTATTTTGTTATTTGCATATAGGAAAGCCACCGACTTTTGGGTATTGACTTTGGATCCTGCCACTCTACTATAGGTATCTATTGTTTCTAGAAGCTTTTGGTAGAGAGTTAGGGTTCTCTAGGTATAATAGCATGTCATCTGCAAATAGTGATAGCTCGACTTCTTCCTTGCATGTCTGGATGTCCTTAATTTCCTTTCTTTCCGATTGCTATGGCAGTACTTCCAGGACTATATTAAGTAGAAACAGTGAGAGTGGGCAACCTTGTCTTGTCCCCAATCTTAGAGGGAAGGCTTTCAGTTTTCCCCCATTTTTAATCTTTTATATATACATCTGTATTAATATTTTCATGTTCTTTTTTTCATTTGGAGGGCAACCAATGAATGCAGCGGTTAGAATCATATGGTGAGGACATTTTTTTTTTTATAAGAAATCGTACAACTATCCTCCCGGTTCTACCATTTTACCAACAGTGAATGAGCGTTTCATTTGCTCTACCTCCTTGATTAATTGATTTTTATTAATTGATTAATTGATTTTTTGATTTATCAGTGTAAGGTTGGAGTGTGTTAGTATTCCATATTCTAAGTGTTGAATCTTAGATGTGTTCAAGTATGTGACAGAGCTTCAGGTCAAATTGGTAAGAATTTGACATCTCCACAATAAGTCTTCATATCCATGAGCATCAAATGTTTTCCTGTTTTATCTTTTTTTTATACTTTAAACAGTTTTTGAGTTTGCTTCTATAAATGTGCACCAATTTCTTAGATTTATGTATTTTATTTTGGAAAGTGCTAATGCAAATATCTTTTTCATTATCTTTGTTCTATTTCTTTCATTATTAGTAGAAATACAATTGATTTTTTATAAATTTAATCTTCTAAATAGTTTTGGAAGAATTTTAACCTGTAAGTATTGGTTATATGTAGACATTTTGTATTCAGATTTTTTAAATAATATTTTATCGAGTTACTGTGATTTACAGCTTTGTCAATTCGACTTTTCATACATGTCTCATCCCAGTACCACACCTATCACCCAGAGGCCCGTTTCCCTCTGCCTGTTTCCCATGAGCCTCTCCCATCTGCACCCTCTTCTATGTTCAATTCTGTAGACCAGTAGGCAGCATCTTTGTTCTTTTGATTTTGATCATTTCTACTATTTGATTTTGATCATTTCCCTTACTTTTTTTTTATTCCATACACAAGAAAGAGCATGTTTATTTTTTAAATTTTATTATATCTTCATGAGATAGACATTTACAAAACTGTTCATGATTATTTCAGTCATAGAATATTCTAGCACCCATCCCTCCACCAGTGAAATTTTCCACGACTAATGTCCTCCGATTCTCCGCTTCTCCTAGCTTGCCTCTATAGCAGGCACTTTTCCTCTTCTCTTTCTCTCCCACCCCCTCACCCTCTTGTCCTCACCCCTCTTGCCCTTCCCTTACATATTGTAGCTTGCAGTATATACATTTAGGGATTATTATGTATATCCCTTGCTTTAACTCTCAGTTTTTCGTCTGTGGCATTTTCATTTCCAGCGATTATTAACACACTGGTCCTTTATCTATCTTACCTAACTTTTGACTCCCGCACTCTTATGTTTTGCCTGACCTTGGATAGTTGTATCATAATTTTTCTCTCTCTCGAATGAATGCAGTCATTCCTTATCAGTTCTTTTCCTTCTGACTAATTTCACTCTGCATGATATTCTCCATGTCCATTCATTTATAGACAAATTTTATAGACAAATTTCATAGCTTTGTTTTTTCCTAACAGCTGCATAGTATTCCATTGTGTACCTAGATGTACCATAGTTTCTTTATCTAGTCGTCTGTTTTCAGGTACTCAAATTGTTTTCATATTCTGGCTATTGTGAATAGTGCTGCTATGAATATGGAGGTGCAGATAGTGTTTCTACTGTGTATTTTTGGGCTCCCAGGGTATATTTCCAGGAATGATATTGCTGGGTCAAATGGGAGCTCAATTTCTAGGTTTTGGTGGAATATCCATATTGTTTTCCAAAAAGGCAGGGCCAGTTGACTTTCCCACCAACAATGAATGAGAATCCCTTTCTCCCTGCATTCATGCCAGCACTGGTTGTTTTTGCTCTTTTGGATGTATGGCAGTTCTTTGTGGTGTGAGATAATATCTCATTGATGTTTTATTTATTTATTTATTTTGCTTTTGGGGGGTCACACCCACAATGCGCAGGAGCTTCTCCTGGCTCTGCACTCAGGAATCACTCCTGGCGGTGCTCGGGGCCATATGGGATCCTGGGGATTGAACACTGCCACCATGGGCTGGCCACGTGCAAGGCAAATGCCCTACCCACTGGACCATCGTTCTGGCCCCCTTATTGATGTTTTGATTTGCATCTCCGTGACGATTAGTGATGAAGAGCATTTTTTTCATATGCCTTTTGGCCATTCGATTTTCTTCTTTGTCAAAGTTTCTGTTCATTTCTTCTTCCCATATTTTGATAGAGTTGGCTGTTTTCTTCTTATGAAGTTCTACCAGTGCCTGATATATCCTGGATATTAACCCCCTCATGCTGTAGGCTTCTTTATATCTTGGTCACCGTTTCTTTTGAGGTGCAAAAGCTTTTAGTTTCATGTAGTTCCATATGTTTATCTTTGCTTCCAGTTGCTTTGTTAGTGGTATTTCATCTTTAAAGGTGCCTTTAGCTTCAATGTCTTGGAGGATTTTGCCTGTGTTTTCTTTGATGTACATTATGATTTCAGGTCTGATATTGAGATCTTTAATCCATTTTTGACTGACTTTTTAGACATAGGTCTAAGTTCATTCTTTTACATGTAGCTGCCCAGTTTTCCCAGCACCATTTGTTGAAGAGGCTTTCCTTGCTCCACTTCTTATTTTTTGCTCCTTTATCAAAGATTCTGGGCCCCAGGCCCATATTCTGGGCTGGCACCATCACCTCACAGGGGGCAGTTGCACCTGCATGGGTGGCAGCTGGCACCTTATTGGCCAGCAGCATGTCCCAGATCTCAGTGAAGCCCTCCTTGGTGAACCCGAAGCCCACGTTGCCCGGCATGGGGCAGCAACACCCACCCTGCAGCAGTTTTTTTTTTTTCAATCCGCCCAGGTATGCTGATCCAGAGATTCACAGACATGGGACAGAGCTGCTACCAGCTCTCCCTGTGCCCAGCCTCTCGCGAGGCACCGGGGAGGGGATGGCGGGTTGTAGCCCTGGCCTGCCACCCCTGCGGAGCCTCGCAACAAGCCAGATGACCTCCACCCCCTCCATGAGGGCCGCCATTTCCACATCTGGACTTCCCTCTCATTAGAACTCCATCCAGCAGGCGAGCCTGTCACAGTCCAGATCATCGACACCCACCCTGCAGCAGTTTTTTTTTTTCAATCCAGCCCAGAACTCCATCCAGCAGACGACCCTATCACAGTCCAGATCATCGACACCCACCCTGAAGCAGTTTATTTTCAATCCGGCCCAGGCATGCTGATCCAGATTCACAGACATGGGGCAGAGCTGCTACCAGCTCTCCCTGTGCCCAGCTGCTCACGGGCGCCCAGGAGGGATGGCGGGTTCTAGCCCTGGCCCACCACTTCAGCAGAGCCTCACAACAAGCCAGATGACACCCCCAGTCCATGAGGGCCGCCATTTTCTATATCCAGACCTCCCTCTCGTCAGAACTCCATTCAGCAGGCGAGCCTATCACAGCTCAGCTCGCATGGCCACTTGTGGCTGTGCGGTTCATCAATAAATGCTGTATTTAGAGGTGACTAGAAGAGTTTGCCACCTGCACTGCAAGCCTGGCAAGCTGTCATATTTGATATGCCAAATACCAGTAACAATTATGTTAGGTCATTCCCATGACCTAATATAATGGTTTGAGGCTCTTTATGTTCCTGGAGCAAGCAGATGCCCGTGGGCTCTACTAGCATGAGACAGGACATATGGAGATGTTACTGGAGCCTGCTCGAGCAAATTGATGATGAGCGAGAAGATAGTGATCAAAGATTCACTTGATCACTTGACATCCCGTTATTCATCGATTTGCTCAAGCGGGCTCCAGTAACATTTCCATTTGACCCTATCACGTGCCAGTGTAGTCCGATGACATCTGATTGCTTCAGGAATATGGCGAGCCTCAAACCGTTCATTCAGGGTCTTGACAAAGAAGTCTGACCATCATGTAGGTGGGCGGCCACGTGATCTTTTGACATCACATGGGATCCAGTCGGTAACTCCAAATCGCATAACATGCCCAGCCCATCTGATTTTCGATGCCTTGGCAAGCGAGACAGCGTCCCTGACTCTGGAGCGGCGACAGAGGAGCTCCGATTCCTTCTTTCACTTGAGTGAGGCGTGATATTCCAAGCATAGCTATTTTGATTCCTCTTTGGGGAGACCCAAATAGCATTCTCATCCCTCCTTTTTATAGGGCCCAGGTCTCTGAGGCGTATGTTAATGCAGGGAGAACGGTGGAGTTGAAGAGATGTGCCCGGAGTCGGAGGTTCTGCATCTTTTAGCTATTTATTCGATGCTTTTGAAGGCATTTTATCAAAGATTAAATAATATATTTGAGGTTGTGTTATTCAACTCTATTCCAGAGGTCTGTTTCTATTCTAATACCATGTTTTAATTACTACTGCTTTGTAGTACAATTTGAGTTGGGAAAGGTGATGCCATCTTCTTTTCCCCCAAGGATTACTTTGGCTATTCACAGGGGTTTATTGTTCCATATGAATTTCAGGAGTGTTTGGTCAATTTCTTTGAAAAATTCCATGGGTATCCTTATAGGGATTGTACTGAATCTGTATAATGCTTTAGGGAGTATTTTTTATTGGGGGCAGCTCTCCCTGTGCCCAGCTGCTCACGAGGCATCCGGGAGGGATGGCGGGTTCTAGCCCTTGCCCGGCGACTCTCAGGGGGTTTTCTTGGCTCTGCACTCAGGAATCACTCCTGGCAGTGCTTGGGGGCCCATAAGGAATGCCCGGGATCAAATCCAGGCTGGCATGTGAGCAAGCTGGCTTCCAAAAATTTTTTATATCTGCATTAATAAAAGAATACAATCAAAATCTCTATATATTTAAAAATTTACTTGAGCAGATATAGATTATTCAATGAAACACCAATTCATTATTGAAAAGTATAAAATTCCTTAGCAAGCCAGGAGTAAAGAACCCTTTATAATCAGTAGAGACCAACTGTAAACACCATGAGTGACTGCCACACACATGCCACAGAGGCATTGTGCTCTGTGGCATTTTCCTGCTGTGAAGTTTGTCTTGACTTTTAAAGAGGCTCTTTCTATGCTGCTTGTAAGATTAGTTTCACTGCTTTGAACTGAAATCATCCAATAGTTCTCTGGCATACAATGTTCAAGCATACCGCCAGTGTCACCTTCCCTTCACCAGTGTCACCGGGTTCCCTCTCACCCAGCAGGCAACCTTCTTGGCAGGCCACATTTTTAACTTTAGTTTTTGCAGTTTGAGTGTGATGCATACATTGTTGTCATTGTGGTGTGTAAATATGAATATATATTTACACCACCCTACACCAGAGGACCCTGGTCCGGCCTCTGTTACATGCCCCTGTCCACATCATCTCCTTTCAACTTCTCTTCTTCAGTCTCCTCATTTCTGTATTTTAAGTTCTACGGTAAACTAGGTATTCCCTTCTCTGATGCCTAGTATTCCTTTGTTGTGTTATTCCACTTACCACTGATAAGTGGGATCATCCAGTTTTGTCTTAATTTAAGGTTTACTGTGGTCTAAGAATATTATTAACATATATTCTTTCAAATTTGTGGAAGGTGATTTCCATTGTCCAAACTACAATTTCCCATAATGAATGTTTCATGTGAACTGGAGAATATAGTTTATGCTGTTATTGGATGAGATAGTCTATAGATATCAGTTATCTCTAGTTAACTGATATTATTGTTGAGTTCAGCAATGCCCATGTTAAGGGACTGCCTGATGATCTGTGCATTCCTGGTTAGAGGGTACTAAAGGATACAAGTGTAAGAGTGAATCCATGTCTTGTTCCTAACAATTACACAAGCCTAATGTTTAAGTGTTCTTTTGTTAGGCATGTACACATTGAACATCTCGACTTTCTGGAGAACTGATCCCTTTATTTACTTATTAAAAATGTTTCAGTAGGCATAAAGTATTTCTCTTTTTACCAGGCAGCTAGCCATAGATGCTATATTTGCAGCAGGATTGGGTTCAAACCCTGGCACTTCATGCTTCTCCAAGTACCACTGGGACAAGCCTTGGGCATGGAACTGAAGTGTGGCTCTTCTGCAAATTTTTGTACATGATATATTGTTTATATATATATATATGTGTGTGTATATCTATGTATGTATATATACATATATATATATATACATAGAGAGATACTATATTGCTAGCTAAGTGTCTTATTTTTATGCATCTGTAGAAATTTTGATCTGTCTGTACATTGTTACTACTAGGTCAATTGTTCCTACAATAATATTAGTGTTTGAGGTATTTATTACTCTTTTGTTCCTTACCTTGTTTTGTGTTACATTTGACTTCCATTCTTTGTTTTCCCTTAAAAGTATCATTATTGAGCAAAATCAACCTTGACTAGCATGGATGTGGGGAGAAAGGGACTCTCATTCATGGTTGGGGGGAATGGCAACTATCCCAGCCGTTTTGGAAAACAATATGGACATTCCTCCAAAAACTAGAAATTGAGCTCCCATTTGACCCAGCAATACCACTCCTGGGAATATACCCTGGGGCCCAGAAAACACACAGCAGAAACACCATCTGCACTTCTACATTAATTGTAGCACTATTCACAGTAGCCAGAATCTGGAAACAACCTGAGTGCCTGATAACAGACGACTGGTTAAGGAAACTATGGCACATCTACACAGTGGAACACTATGAAGCTGTTAGGAAAAATGAAGTAATGATTAAATGCTCAGATTTATGACAGTTAATCTATGACAAAAGTAGCTAATACATAAAGTGGAACAAAGGAACTCTTTTCAACAAATGTTGGGAAAACTGATTATATATAAGAAAATGAAATTAGAGCATTCACAAAAATGAACTTGAGATTCAACTCTAATTTTTTAGAATATATTGAAGAAAACATGGGCAGAACTCTTAAGAAACTAATCTTAGAGGTGTCTTCTATGATATGATCATAGAGGCAAAAGCAATAAAAATAAAAATAAACAAGTTATACTACATCAAATTAGAAGGTTTGTGCAATTCCCTCTCGCTGCACTTTTCCCTCTCTCCACAAATGCCCAGGCAGACTGTGGAATCAGGCCCAGACCGATTAAGCATAGACCACCTGGTTGCCACAACCATCTGCACTCTTGTGTTCATTGCAGCACTATTCACAATAGCCAGAATCTGCAAACAACTCAAGTGCCCCCCAAACGGATGACTAGATAAACAAACTATGGTACAGCTACACAATGGAATGCTATATATCCATTATGAAATTTATGAGACAGGACATATGGAGATGTTACTGGTGCCCGCTCGAGCAAATAGATGATGAACGGGAAGATAGTAATAGTGATAGGATAGACATGTAGAATATCATACAAGTGAAATGATTCAGAGGGAGAGGGACAGATGTAGAATAATTTCATTCATTTGTGAGTGAAACAATAGAAAAACCCACTGTAGTATAATACCCAAAGATAGTAGAAAAGAGGGCCAGGAGGATTGATCCGTGAATGGAAGCTTGCCACAAGTTGTGATGCAGTACAGTTAGGACAGAGAATGGACCACTCTGACAATGGTAATTTGAAATGATCACTCTGGACAAGAACTAAGTGAAGAAAGGAGGAAAAGTAATATAAATGATAACCTTTCAGAAACAGTATTTTCTATATTAGGCAAACCACTGTGCCTAAACGTGTGCATGCGTGCGTGTGTGTGTGTGTGTGTGTGTGTGTGTGTGTGTGTGTTTTAGTAGAGAAGAAAGAGAATCAATATCCCTCATAGAGACAGGCTGTGGGGTAGGGAGAACTGGGGATATTGGATATTGGTGACGGGAAATTTGTACCGGTGGAGGGATGGGTATTGGAGCATTGTATGACTGAAACCCAATTATTAACAGCTTTGTACTTTGTAACTGTGTATCTTAAGATGATTCTATTAAAGAAAAAGAAAGAAACCTTTCTGCATGGCAGGGAAACACAGGCTAAAATTAAAAGACACTCAGTTGAATGGGAAAAATATTTGCATACAATATGTCTGTTAAAAGGTTAATATCTAAATATTCAAAATATACAAAGTATTCACAAAATCCATATCAACAAATCCAATAATTTCATATAAATGGGAGTTGAATGAACAGATACTTCTTTGAAGAAAACAGATGGATAGATTTGAGACATTAAAGAGTATTCGTTGTCATATGATCAGAGAAATTCGGAGTTAGAGGACAATGAAACTGGCACATATCAAATGTCTGGAAACAGCCCGTCTTGGCAGAGTTGTGGTGAGAAAGGAAACCTCATTCACTCTTCTCAGATGTTCTTTTCTTTTGTTTTTGGGGGTTATTTTTTATCTTTGCTTTACAGTTTGTAACTTAACTGTTGTCATATTCTCAAGCTCAGAGTCTTTCCTTAGACATTCCTTAGCCACTCTGCATTAATGAGTCTGTTAAAGCCAGTCTCCAGTTCTGTTTTGGTGTCTTTGTTTTTTCATTTTTTTCCCATACCCAGCAGTGCTCAGGGCTTGTTCCTGACTGCGTTCGGGTCACTCCTGGCAGGGTCACGGGACCATACTGGATGCTGGGGATCTAATCCTGGTTGAAGGCATGCGAGGCAAGCAGCCCTTCTGTAATACTACTGTGTATGTTCTATTTTTTTTATTTTTATTTTATTATTTTCCCCAAAAAAATATTATTACACCATTTTAGACATACAATTGAAAGATGCTCATGTAGAGTTTTGGTTCTACAGTGTTCCAACACCCATCCCTACACCCAAACCCATCACCCATCACCAATGTCCCAACCTCCCCCCCCCTCCCATACCTCAACTACTTGGCGGGTTCTGTATGTCATTTCTCTCCTCTTTATCTCTCCCTCCCGCCAAACTTTCCTGCTCTTCATGGAATGCAGTGCATAAAACGACATTACTGTTTCCACTATTTAAATGGACTGTGCGGCCGCTTCGTGAGGCAGTTTCCCAGCGTCCGGACAGCGAAAATGGTGGCTAGTGTGATGGGCGAGTCTTATCTGGCTGCTTCCGGGACCCCCAGAGGTGATGGGCCCTCCCAAAACCCATCTGCCCTCCATAGTCAGCTGGGCCCAGGGCGAGCCGAGTTCCAGCCTCCCCAGCCGCTTGTGAGACTCTTCATGCTATGGCTGGTGGCACCAGGGCAGCTCCTGGGTGGGGCCACCAGGCTCGACAAAATAGAGGGGGAATGGCCGACCCCTGACTCCATCTGACGAATTCCCAGTGATTCCGTTTCTGGGAGGTGCCTACCTGGGCTCGAACTGGTTTTGCTCTGTTAATCTGGTCGTGAGGCAGTTTCCCAGCGTGTGGACAGCGAAAATGGTGGCTAGTGTGATGGGCGAGTCTCATCCAGCTGCTTCTGGGACCCCCAGAGGGTGATGAGCCCACTCCCAAAGCCTATCTGCCCTCCTAGGGGCCCCATAGTGAGCTGGGCCCGGGGCAAGCTGAGTTCCAGCCTCCCCAGCCGCTTGTGTGTATGTTCTATTTTGGTATCATTGATCACTAGCATATTTTTCTATTTATGTCATCAGTGTGTTAGTACTCTTACCATATTAACCGTCATTAAACTTCTGGTTTGATTATAATTTTTTTTTCAATCCGGCCCAGGTATGCTGAACCAGAGACTCTTAGACATGGGGCAGAGCTGCTACTTGCTCTCCCTGTGCCCAGCCGCACATGAGGCACCTGGGAGGCATGGTGGGTTCTAGCCCTGGCCCGCCATTCCAGCAGGGCCTCACAACAAGCCAGGCGACCCCCTACTCCATGGGGCCCACCATTTTCCATATCCGACTTCCCTCTCATCACAACTCCATCCAGCAGACCAGACTATCACAGCCCGACTTGCGCGGCTGCTAACGGCCGCAGCGGTTCATCAATAAATGCTTTATTTAGAGGTGACTACAATAGTATGCCACCCTCATGGCAAGCCTGGCAAGCTGCTCGTGTAGTATTTGATATGCCAAATACCAGTAACATTTATATTAGGTCATTCCCATGACCTAATATAATGGTTTGAGGCTCTTTGTGTTCCTGGAGCAAGCGGATGCCTTTGGGTTCTACTAGCATGAGACAGGACATATGGAGATATTACTGGTGCCCGCTCTAGCAAATAGATGATTAACGGGAAGATAGTGATAGTGATAGATAGTGATTATAACATACAGAGTTGAGACTGATTTTGATGCTTGCATTTTTTCCTCTATTTTTTCTCTTTTGAACTATATTTTGTCTGCTAATATGCTCTGGGATGTTTTCCTTAAAGGCTAGAGCATTTCAGTCCTTTGGTAGATGTCAAGTTATTAGTCACCTTGTGCTCTTGGTCCATGAACTTCATAAGAGTGTCCCAGATTGTCTATTCCTTAGGTCGTACAGGGAGGCTTGGCTTGACTGGAACTGAGTATGTTCTTTTGCCCAAAGGAAGGCTGGGGAAGTTTAGGTATTTCCCTTCCTATTCCTAGTAGAGTTTCTAAGCAAGAGCCTTTTACCTGTAGGGGAGGCCTAGTTTAAGAATACAATATTCTGGTGTATATAAAAATGATTTGTTGTTCTGCTTCCTCTTCTGGAAGGCTGGGGGATTGTCCTCCATTTATTGTAAGTAAATTGGTCGAGCTACCGGAGGTAAAACTCATAAAGTTTGCTGAATCTCACTTGAAATGTTTATCTCCTCAACTTGGCCACAGACACTCTCTAGCAGTTTATCAGTTACATGTCATGCTATACTCCCCAGTTTCTGCAGTTTGGGGCCCAGTAAGTTGTGATTCTCTCTTACCACTGCTGCCACTCCCAGGTTGTAGAGTAGCAGATTCCTCTTGTTTGCTTTCCAGAGACAGCTAGTTTTTAGGACGGTGCGATGACTTCCAGCCTCGTGTCATGCTAGACCCGAATTGGAAGTTGGTTTGTTGGATTTTGGCTTTCCCGTGACAAGTTTGTTCATTCATAGGTCTTATAGAGGATAGACATGTATCCCCTCAGAGAGTGTAGCCCTCCATTGCTTACATTCTTTTCATTGTCTCAGTAGCACCAGACATGGGAAAGTTTAAATGCTTCTGTTAATCCTTCTGTTAACTCTGTGGCACCCAACCCTACTTTCTTAGCTCCTGGGTAAGTCAGTGAACCTTAAGCCACAGTTTCTTCCTGTAAAAATAATGAAATAGTCAGATAATAGTCTGAGGTCTGGATTAATGTGGACATTCCTGTGGGTTTTTTTTTGTTGTTGTTCTAGTAGATTTTAAGACGTCTGTAGGGGAAAAGAGGGAAAAAGCTATCTTAAGTTTTTTTTGCTTTTTTTTTTTTTTTTTTTTTTGGTCACACCCGGCAATGCTCAGGGGTTTCTCCTGGCTCTGCACTCAGGAATTACTCCTGGCGGTGCTCGGGGGACCATATGGGATGCCGGGGATCGAACCGGGCTGGCACAGGCCGGCCGTGTGCAAGGCAAACGCCCTACTCGCTGGGCTATCGCTCCGGCCCCAAGCCATCTTAAATTTTTATACTAGATGTGACTTAAAATCCATCCATTGTAAGTAGGAGTCTAATATTCAAGGCCAGGGTAAACAGGGACCAGGAGAACTTGTCAGTGGTTGGAATCTACCACAAGTATGTGGGGAATAGAGGTTAGGTAAGATAGAGAAGGGACCAGTGTGCTAATAATTGTTGGAAATGGTAATGCCAAACTAGAACTGAGAATTGAAAGTAGGTTAAGGGATATACATGATAATTCTTCAGAGTCTATATTGTGAGTCATAATGGGCGAAAAGAAAGGAGGGAAGGAGGGGAGGGAGAGAGACACAGAGAGACACAGGGAGAAGAAATGACCTGCCATAGAGAGGCAGGTTAGAGAGAGACAGACAGAAGAAGAAATGTGCCTGCCATAGTGGGGAGGAAACTGGGGACATTGGTGTTGGGAAATGTGCACTGGTGTTGAATGGTATTGAACAGTGGTGTTGAATACTGTATCACTGAAACCCAATCATGAACAGCTTTATAATGGTTTATCTCGTGGTGATACAATAAAATTTTAAACCCATTCAATGTGGCATTGATCCCAGTATTCATTTAACAGTTGTATAGCTGTTTTTGTCTTCAGAGACAATATAGATGGTAAGGTGCTTGCCTTTTATGTAGCCAACCCAGATTTGAGCCCTGGCATTGTATATGTCCCTTGAGTACCATTAAAGGTCACTCTTGAGCACAGGACCAAGAATAGCTGCTAAGCACTACCAAATGTAGCACTCTCCCCACAACCGCCCAAAACCAAAACAACCTCAAAAATTTCCCTTCAAAATCATGGGTACAGTCAGAACCGCTTGAATCATTGGTCACAGAATTGTCCACTGTGTAAGGTACAGAAGCTTAGAGTGTCATCATCTTGGTGTTGGTCATAGAGCTACTCTGTGTTAGACTTATGGGAGGAAGAAGCATAAGCCAGATACAAGAGCCTCATGTCCATTCAGCATGGCCA
Organism: Cryptotis parvus; assembly: GCA_021461705.1. NCBI lineage: Eukaryota > Metazoa > Chordata > Mammalia > Eulipotyphla > Soricidae > Cryptotis > Cryptotis parvus. The sequence continues at coordinate 79,367 of JAJIBD010022519.1, forward strand.
CAAAACCCACAGATAGCTGTGGAGGCCAGCTCTAACAGCATGCTCCCCCCAAGTAATGGCCTCCAAATTTTTTGACTATATGCCCAGCCACTCACAAAGGCGCCTGGGAGGGATGGCGGGTTCTAGCCCTGACCCGCCACCCCAGCAGAGCCTCGCAACAAGCCAGGCGATCCCCCACTCCATGAGGGCCTCCATTTTCCACATCGGACTTCCCTCTCATCAGAACTCCCACCCAGCAGACCAGCCTATCACAGCCCGGCTCCCTTACGGCTACAAGCGGCTGACGGTTCATCAATAAATGCTGGATTTAGAGATGACTACAAGAGTATGCTACCCCCATGGCAGAGCCTGGCAAGCTACCCGTGTCATATTTGATATGCCAAATACCAGTAACAATTATAGACCTCATTCTCATGACCTGATGGAATGGTTTGAGGCTCTTTATCTTCCTGGAGCAAGCATATGCCCTTGGGCTCTACTTGCATGAGACAGGACATATGGAGATATTACTGGTGCCTGCTCAAGCAAATCGATGATGAACGGGAAGACAGTGATGCAAACAAATAAAAGTATTTTGTTTGTAACTAAAACAAAAGTATCTTGAGTACATGTCACCTTCCCACAGTATATTAAAAATACTCAGAAATCATACATATACTATCATTTTATCTGTTGCTATATTCTAAACTTTTTAAATAAAATATTATAAGGGATCAGGAAAATATCTAACAATACCCATTTTCTTCCTATACTCCAGATGATTATCTTGTATAGTGTCATTGTGGAGCTCATGGCACATGGTTCAAGTCATGGCTACAAACTCCCGGGTTATCATTTTGATTTAATTCCTTACCCCTGCACATCTTATTGTATGGTGGGATCAGGAATTTGATTAAAGTCTGCTAAGAAAGTGGCAGTCCTTCCTGGGGAGACCTGGAGGCTGGGGTCGTGACCTTCATTTTCTTTCATATCCATAGTGACTTTGTAGGACTTGAGGAGTGCAGCCCAGTTCTGTCCTGAACCAGAAGGGACTTTTTTTTTTTTTTTAAATTTCATTATAACCATGAAACGGACACTTACAAAGCTGTTCGTGATTGGGTTTCAGTCATACAATGTTGCGGCACCATCCCTCCAGCAGTGCACATCTCCCACCACCAATGTCCCCTGATTCCCTTTCCCCTCCCAGCCTGCGCTTTTCATCTCTCCCTCCCTCCTCCCTTCCTCCCCTCCTTCCTTCCCTCCCTCCCTCCTTCCCTCCTTCCCTCCCTCCTTCCCTCCTTCGCTCCCTTCTTCCCTCCCTCCCTTCCTCCCTCCCTCCTTCCCCCTCCCTCCTTCCCTCCCTCTCTCCCTCCCTCCAGAAGGGCTTTTTGACAAAATGGTGCAGGACCAAGACTGTGATGTGAACATTAGTAACCCAAATCTGTAAACACCAAGCCACACCATTTTGCGTTTTATAGGCCTGTGAGTTCATTCCCATGACCCTCTGGAAACTCAGACCATCTAAAAAAGGCTTGTAATAGGTGTGAGAGCTCTGGTTAGTATCATTCTCAGTTTTATTTATTTGGGTCCCTTTGTGGTTGGGGGGAGACTGGGTATTACTCAGTAATTTGGTAATTGGATGGGATTTGGTTTGATCGTTTCTGTTGCAACAAGGTCCTTTGTGAAATAATGAATTCCCATATTTGGAACTACATAAGCTATGGCTGGGTTAAGGGTTTTAATAAAAGAGACTTTCCCATTTGGAGGAAGAGATGGTTTCCCTGCTTCCTTTTGACTCCAGCATTCCAGCAAGTCACCTCCAGTGCCAGTGACTGGTTGGAATTGGGGAAGGCCTGGCCATGTCTGGCACCTTCTAAAAGGGGGTGTGCTATGGGGAAAGAGACCTGCAAAGAGTGTTAACTTGCTTTTGGAGGCATCACTTAAACTTTGCCCACTTACAGGTGAGTCCTCAGCACAGTGAGAACTAGAAGAAGCTAGGTTCAGCAAGAGAGAAATCTGGATTTGAGCTCTGCTTCTTGCATTTTATAGCTGCATTATGCATAAGTTTAACTTCTGAGTTTTAGTTTCCATTTTACTTGTGGTTGCTGTGCTTTGCATCAGTGTAGAGCAATTGTCTTGTAGTTCTTGATTTTTTGACACTTTTTCCTTCAGTCTTCATGGATTGATTTCATTTGGGTGATAGGTTTACTTTGATACCTGCGCTAATATTTCATACAAGAAAGATTATATATGACAAACATGTATGACAAGTTAAGTTTATTGTAGTTAGACTGTCACTAAAGAAGGAAAAATGGTTTCTGTTTAAAATTTGGAGAGGAAGTATGTGAATAATCTTTTACTTCAAGCCAGATGTAGCCCTCAAAGTGTAAGTCAGACTGTTCAATAGGTGGGGTTATTTTTTCACTATTACTAGCACAAATCATTAAAAGTAAATAGTGTATTTACCCTATAACATTATAAAAAAGACATATGTCTTTTTGTCATTCTTTGAATATCTTTGTTTTTTCCATTTTGAAAATGGATTGCAGAGGATGTCAAACGATTTCTCCAGGTTAACAAAATTCACTGTCATACCAGATAGCCTGTGACAAATAGTAAAGTGTTATTTATCGTTCTCATTTGAATGCACATATGTTTGCTCCTAATCCTGGCCTTATCCTGCTTTCCCCTTTCACAATGAAGCATTATGACCTTCTAGAGGAAAGAAAATTAGGACTGTTTTTTAAGCCTAGTAAAATTACATTCAATTTGAGATCAAACAGGAGGTTGAAATAAATCTGAGAGCTTTGTCCTTTGATTTAAAATACATTTTATTTTCCTACTTGGCTGCATTCCCAGAAGGGACTGCTCACCTTCCGCAGCCAGGCTTTACTTTTGTTTAAGCTATCCTTAGAAGGATTGGAGTGAAAACTTGCAGGGCAGCCTGAGACTCACAGAGCATCAGGAAGTCGCCTACCTACCCTCTGCGTGCACTGGTGGAGGGCTGGTGATTGGGCAGTGGGCAGCTGTTCCTTCAAAGGCTCCTCTGTCCCCTGCCCACCTGTAGGGCAGAGGGTCCTAGGGCCTTCTTGGGAGTTTGTGTTAGTACCAGCGCTGTGCCCCAGACCACACCCCTGAAAGTTTGTTAATCTGGAAATTGCACGTATCTTTGAGTGCTGGAGCTTTTCTCTCTTCTGTGAGCTACTCTGGTGAAAGTTTATTTACATAGATATTATGTCTTCTATAATGTGAGGATGAATAAAAGCAAAAAAAAAATTTTTTAAAGTGATGATGCTGTTTGGAATGCGCTTTTACTTGGGCACGTGGTCCCTGCTCGCACCAGGACTGTGCAGGGGGCAGGACTTCTGACTCCCCAGTGCTCTGAGTTGGAGCCTGCTGTGGACCTTAGCTCCTGCCGGCTGCTCTAGCAGCTCTAGATGCTGCGTTATTCTGCTTCCAGGCATCAAGGGGGAAGAAATCTCCAGATCTCACCTAGCAGGAGAAAAAATCTGAAAAGACAGAATTCAAGAGCTCCCCTAGCTGACTAGAGGAACGCTGAATTTGAGGGTGCATGGTCTTGTTCTCGAGCTATTAAAAGAGGAAGAATGTTAGTCACTACGCTGGCCCAGGAAGTCAGAGATGGGGAAAGAAAGCAAGAAGGTGGAGGTCAGTGTGCAGTACTGACAGATATGTGTCCTGCTGATGGCATTGGTACATAAAAAGCAGCAAGACTTTGTCTTTGCAACACCCCCACCCTGCAGGAGCTCCGTGAGACCTCCGTGCGGGCTTTGGTCTGTGTCCAGCTCCAGGCTTTACCTCACAGGTCGCCTGTGCTGCGTTCTCCCGTGCTTTGGAGTATGTTGTTCATGGCTAGAGGGACACAATGGGTGAGACGGCACACTTACCTGTTGGCCTGCAGTGCTTGGGAGATGCTGGCGTTCTGGTGTATTCTATCCCATCAGCTGAGCTGATCCAGGTGTAACAAGAGTGTAGATACAGCTAAGACTGTGGGTTCAAAGGGACCTTGCAGGTTGTTCAGTTTCACACTTCCGTGTTTCAAGCTCCAGGCCCCTGCACTCTGGGAGGCAGAGTGAGCAGTGGGCAGTGCTAGGGGTTACAGGAGAGCTGTGGTCACAGTGCTAGACTCAGTGCTTTTGGCAAATGTGATTGGGAATACCCTGAGGGGCACCATGGGGGTGGGACCTCGGGCTAGCAGAAGAAGGCCAGAACCAGCTTGTGTTTTAAAGACGCTCATAACTGGGAAAGCTTGCAATTAGTTTCTGTCTTCTTTATCTAAACTGATCTCAAATAAGGCACAGTAGAGGTGTTGGGAGGATACTGAAGGCTAGATCCATTAAGAGATGCTGAGAACTCATCCTGAGTTGCTTACATTAATGTGTCTCTGAGTCCAGGCCAATATAAACATAGGCCTTTCAAGAACATCCAGGGCTCTGTGACATTGCCTGTAATTCCTGGGGAGTTGCTTGAGTGAGGAGGTGCCTGCAGGACAGTGACAAACATGGCTATGAACAGCTGCAGATGAAGTGGGAGAACTAACTGGTGCTCAAACTCTGGCATATTTGAGTCCCATGATTAGGTGGAGGACAGCAGGAACTTTGAGGGCTTCTCAGTAGTGCTTGGATTCTGGAATTGCCTCCTGAGAATTCCATTCCTCAACCCTGTTTTCACAGGGCGAGCCTGCACCCCACCCCTTCTGAACAGAAGTGTGGTGCCTGTATGGTTTCTGGACACCATGTAGCCTGACTGGCCCTGCTGAACTGGAGTGTGGTGTCTGTATGGTTTCTGGACACCATGTGGCCTAATTGACCCTCCAGGTGCTAATGGTGTTTCAGCCCCAGTGCTACCTCACATTTTTAAGAAATTCTAAAAACTACTAAAATGACAAGTTGGTGATCCTCATGTCGAGCTGAGTTTATCTTAGAATAGGCCAGTAAAATGGACTCCACCCTGTTTCTATCTCTTGATCAAAGCCATGGTTTGCAATACATATAGTTAGAGGTTATCATATGTATCTTTTTGCCTGTATTCAATGTTCAGTTCTAGGCTGGTATTATCCCTTATGACAATTATTAACACACTGTTCCCTTCTCTGTCTTACCTAACCTCAACTCCCACCCGTTTGTAGTAGATTCCACTTTTGACAAGACCTCCTGATCCATAAGTTTTAACTGACCTTGGATATTGGTATCATGATGGATAGATATATATATATATCTATATATCTATATATAGATATATAGATATATAGATATATATATATACACACACACACACTCACCTGAAGAATCTGCCATCAGTACTCATCAATACACTGGCACACTGGCTCGGCTCTTCTGAGTCTGCTTCCTGTCTGAATGCAGGGGTGCCCTCCCAATGGAAAACCGGCAGGACAGTTCTGTTTAAGAAGGGAGACATCCATGACATTGGCAACTATCGCCCCCATCTGCCTGTTGTCAGTCATCTATAAGCTGTTCACTCGAGTCATCCTGAACAGGACTGGCAGAACATTAAATGAAGGATAACCATACGGCGCAAACTGTCTTCAGAAAAGTATTCCGCACAATCGACCATATCCACATGGTAACCAAGCTCATTGAGGTTTGTAGGAACTTCAAGATGCCAATCTGTTTCACATTCATTGATTTAAAGAAAGCCTTTGATTCTGTTGAGGCTGAAGCGGTCATCAAAGCCCTAGCCAAACAGGGCGTTCAAACCCAATACATCAAGATCCTCCGTGAGCTGTATTACGAATTCACCACCAGGATCTCACCATTCTACAAGGAAGTGATCGTTGATGTCAAAAGAGGGGCTCAACAGGGTGATACCATTTCACTAAAGCTCTTCAGCTCCACCCTCGAGAACATCATGCAACAATTAGAATGGGAAGGAATGGGAGTGAAGATAGATGGTCAGCAACTACACCACCTCTGCTTCACTGATGACATTGTTCTAATAACACCAAACATTAGCCAAGCAGCACAAATGCTGGCTGACTTTGACTGAGAATGTGGAAAGATAGGTCTACAGCTGAATCTCAACAAAACAATATTTATGAAAAATGAACTCGTTCCAGAGCCTAAAACCTGAGTTGAGCAGGAGGAAGAGAGCAGCATGGAACGCCTTCAAGTGCCTCGAAGAAATAGCTAAAAGACAAAGAACCTCCGGCTCTGGGCACATCTCTTCGACTCCACCGTTCTCCCTGCAAAACATACACCTCAGAGACCTAGGCCCTATTAAAAGCAGGATGTGAACGCTATTTGGGTCTCCCAAAGAGGAATCGAAAGAGCTATGCTTGGAATATCACACCTCACTCAAGTGAGGGGAAAAAATGCAGAGTTCTGACCTATATCCACAATACAGAGTCAGGGACACTGTTTCGTTTACCAAGGCGTCGAATATCAGATAGTTTGGACATATAATGCGATTTGGAGATGACCTCTGAACTAAAGCCATTACTGACTGGATCCCACGGGACGTCAAAAGATCACATGGCCGCCCACCTACAAGATGGTCAGACTTCTTTATCAAGACCCTGAACGAACAGTCTGAGGCTCTTCGTATTCCTGAAGCAAGCAGATGCCATTGGGCTACACTGGCACGTGATAGAGTCAAATGGAAACGTTACTGGTGCCTACTCGAGCAAATTGACGAATAACGGATGTCAAGTGATCAAGTGAAGTGATTATGATATTGGTATCATAATATGTATATATGCATATAATGCAAATAAATGCAGTCATTCTATGTCTTTTTCCTTCTGGCTAATTTCACTCAACATGACCCTCTCCATGTCCATCCATTTATAGCATTGAAAACAGGCAAACGATACACATGATAACCTCTAAATGTATGTATTACAATCCACAATGCGTAAGAGAATGAAGAGAGAGGGAGATAGAGAGAGAAAAGAGATAAAGAACTTGCCATAGAGGCTAAGGGAGAGGGCGGGATTTGGGGACATGGGTGGTGGGGAAATGGGCACTGGTGGAGGGATGAATGCTGGAACACTGTATGACTGAAACCCAAACATGAACATCTTTGTAATTGTATATCTCACGGTGGTATAATAAAATATTAAAAAATTAAAAAAAAAACTTTTACAATTAAAAATAAATAAACATTAAATAATTTTTTTTTAAAAAGCCATGGTTTCTGAGCAAATCTCTCCTTCCCTGGTCCCACATTGCTGTGTGACATGTTGTCGGGGAACGCCGCCAGGGTCCCCGACAGTGTCAGGACAGAAGTTCTCTTCTACCTCCGAGGACGCCGGAGAACAGATGAAAACTCACGAGTCCGGTGCAGTTCCAAAAATGGCTTTTAATAGTACAAAAGCTCTTCCACAGCAATCCAATATAATGAACAAACTCTAGCTCTGGTCTGAATTTAGACCATACAAAAAGAGTCTAAGTCTCCCACCAAAGAGAGAGGATCTCACCCAAGCTGAGTCCTACCCAGAAGATGGAGCAAAAGGCCAAAGAGCAAAAAGCCAAAAGCCAAAAGCAAAAGGCTGAGGAGCCAAAAGCCACAGGAGCCAAAAGCCGCAAGGCTGAAAGGCCCGAAAGGTGAAGGGGCCTCAAGTCAGCCCTTATATACACCAAAGTAATCCAACCGGGAGGGGCATGTCAACAAAGAACTCTACACAGAGTGTAGTGCCACACCCTATTGCAGGTATAAACAAAGGTTATGCCAATGACTAATCCGAGATTATCTCTTATGTAAAACACTGGAGAGAGGGCTGATATAAAGTAATACATCTTAATTTCATGAGCTTCATGTAATCTAGATGGTACCCACAAGGTCCTTCTTATTATTATCTGCACCAGGGTGATTCTGAGTATCTTGTTCTTGTGTACTGAAAGGGTCACACTCATCTGCTTAGAGCAAACTAGTATGATCCTTCCTATAGTCTTCCAATAGTCTCAACGTAGCCAGGGTGGTAGTTTCCTGGTAAATTGTAACTGTCCTTCGCTGGGTGCAGTGGGTATAAAGAGGAGCTGTGCCCAATCTAGAAAACATAGAAGTCTTAGTAGATGTATAAATCAGAAGTTACTCAATCAAGGTGACTTCTGTAACTGCCACACCCTCTAGCAGTGTTTACATAGAAGAGAGATCCCATTAGAATGAACCTTGGCTTAAATAAGATTAAGCTGAGAGTGGGCAAAACAACAAAGCTCCCAGGTTAGCTAAACCTGTACTTCAACAACATGTCACACATTGTGCTCCTGTCTGAAGCAATTAGAATAACAATTATGTTTTCCAGGTGTTTCCAGGAAACAGCAGGCAGGTGAGGAAGGTGGAAGTGTAACTATAGGATGACCTTTGCTCTTCCAAGCGCTTGAAGACAGAGGTGGTCCAGGTGGTTGTGTGAACTTGGTTACGTGACTTCATTGTGCCTGTGTGTTCCTGCCATTGCTCGCCCTCGCAGTGCCTATCAGAGCCTAGAAGAGAACGTGAGAATTCACTGTGGTGCTTTCTGCTTGTCTCTCAGGGTGGGAGCACAAGTGTGAGTAGCTTCATGTGGAAGCAGCGGAATACCCAAGGGACTTACTTGGCATTGAGAGTTAATTTGTTAACCCCTGTTATCCAGGGCTTAGTTGTCTTTATGTTTGGCTAGTTGTGCATGTTAGGTCACTTGCTTGGTGATAGTCAGGGACTTGGACATAGGAATTTGCTTTAGCTGTCATGGTTTTGTTTAACATCATCACTACTCTGGGAGTAGCATAGTATTTAGAGATTTACAGGAGGCTGGAGTCACAGTGCTAGGCCAGGAACCCTTGCTCTCTCCAGGAGAGCTGTGGTCACACTCCTAGGCTGACAACCATTTTTCTCTGCATTGTTTCAACTGCTCCCCTGCAGTTGAACCTGGATTGGCCATGTACCAGGCAAGCTTCCTATCCAGTGTATTATCTCTCTGGCCTCCTGGAGTTGGATTGCTTTCTATAATATGAGGAACCTGGGGTGCCTTAGACCCAGGATAAAATAATCAGATTAGCAACAAGTCTTTGTAAGTAGCACACACAGGGTATTGGGGGTCTCTGGGTGAAAAAGCAGCAAAACTGGAGGCTTGGTCCATGCGTATCGGAACTACCAGATGGGAATAGAATCTTTGCTAGAGGATTGTGAGAGGCCATACTGTGCACAGTACCTTATAGCAAGGGGAAGCCTTGGCTTGACTGCACTGACAAAGAGAACAGGAAACCCATGGATGCTGCCTGAGGGCTTGGCTGGAATGAAGTGTTTGTCTTCTTAACCCAGCAAGTCTACATGAGGACACAGACAAAGGCTTGCCCTGCCCGCACAGAAGGAAGTAGAGCGATACGGAAAGTACAGGAGGTAAGGCCCTTACTTTTTTGCATGCAGCCAGTCCCAGTTCAAATTCCTGGCACCATATATGCAGTCTCTTGAGCACCACCAGGAGTCACTTCTGAGCAGAAAGCCATGAATAGCCCACCAGTTTGACCCAAATCCCTGCATCACGCCCCACCCCTCAGAAAAGAAGTGAGGGTTTTTAAGTAGAGTTGATCCTGAACAACTGTGCTTGAAGCTGCATGGAACTCCATGATTCCACTTACTCTGATACTGGTTTGCTGTATCTGTGGGCGAAGAACATGCATAGGACCAGGACCAACTCTTAAGTTAGATGTATGTAGGTTTCAACAGGAATAGTGTGGGGAGTTGGTGATGCTGACCTTTGAGTTGCTCAAGGACCGTCTGTAATCGCTCAGTAAGCAACTCCTTTACTGAAACAGTTTTGAAACTTTCAAACTCAAATGACACTGCTCATTTCCAAAGACTCCATCCAAGAGAAGGCTCTCGTTTGGAAATACATTTTCTTATAAATACTTTACTGACCTCATTTAATTAGTGAGATGTTTCTACAGTCCCTCATAGAGTAATCTTCTTTTCCCTTCTTCTTTAAAAATTTTGTGAAGTCATTTAATAAATGAAAAAAAAAACTGGTTTTCAGACTTAATTCTTTTGTATCCATGTATAACACCTACAACTCAATAATATAAACATACAAATTAACATCACAATTTTTTCATCCAATTTCTTTTCCCCTTCCTCTCTCTCTTTGGGTTTCTGTCTCAGGTTCTCTTTTTTTTCAGCTTTTATTTTGAATTGAATCACTGTGAATCCCAAGGTTACCAAGATAATTGTGATTGCGTTTCAGTATATTGTTCTGACACCAATCCCATCACCATTTTTATCTTTTTGTGCCATCTAAAGGTTTCATTGGTAATAGAAGTAGTTTCTGTCTTCATTGCAAAGTTTTATATATCTTTTGGGATATTTTCACCTTTGCTTCTGCTTATACCAAGTTCATTTTCACTGATTTTAAAGTATCTTTCGTTTTCTAAAGCATTTATTTCTAAACATTTTGAAGAAGTAGAAGATGAATTCCAGATGTCATTTTTGGCAGTCCATATGTTCAGACAGAATCTGTGATTTTGATTGTTTCTTTCCAGTCCCTTGCTCAGGCCATTGAGCTTGTCTGGTTATCTGGCTTCTTCTCTATCTGCCTGGGCTTGTGCTTGGTAATATGTCCCCTCTTAGAACATGGTTCTCTACCTCTACTCCTATTATATTATATATTATTATTATTAGATATAATATAATTATATTATATTATAATTATATTATATCCTATATATTATTAGAAATATATAGGATTATAATTATATCCTATATATTATTAGAAATAATAATCAGAAATAATTAGAAATAATCAGAAATAGCAATACATCAAGATCCTTCTTGAGCTGTATTACAGATTCACCACCAGTATCTCACCATTCTACAAGGAAGTGATTATTGATGTCAAAAGAGGGGTTCCACAGGGTGATACCATTTCACCAAAACTCTTCAGTGCCACCCTTGAGAACATTATGTGACAATTAGAATGGGAAGGAATGGGAGTGAAGATAGACGGTTGGCAACTACACCACCTCTGCTTTGCCGATGATATTATTCTATAGCCAAGCGGCACAAATGCTGGCTCACTTCGACCAAGAATGTGGAAAGATAGGTCTACAGCTGAATCTAAACAAAACAATGTTCATGAAAAATGAACTGGTTCCAGAGGCCCCATTCACTCTCAATGGAACAGACATCTCTGAATGCAGCAGTTATGTGTATCTAGGTCAAGAAGTCAACACGATGAACGACCTAAAACCTGAGCTGTGCAGGAGGAAGAGAGCGGCATGGAATGCCTTCAAAGGCATTGAAGAAATAGCTAAAAGAACAAAGAACCTCTGGCTCGGGTACATCTCTTTGACTCCACCGTTCTCCCTGCATTAACATACGCCTCAGAGACCTGGGCCCTACCAAAGCAGGATGAGAATGCTATTCGGGTCTCCCAGAGAGGAATCGAAAGAGCTATTCTTGGAATATCATGCCTCAATCAAATGAGAGAAGGAGTCCGATGTTCTGACCTCCGTCGCTATTCCAGAATCAGGGATGCTGTCTCGTTTGCCAAGGCATCGAAAATTAGATGGGCTGGACATGTAATGCGATTTGGAGACGACCACTGGACTAGAGCCCTTACCGACTGGATCCCATGGGATGTCAAAAGATCACGTGGCCACCCACCTACAAGATGATCAGATTTCTTTGTCAAGACCCTGAAGGAATGGTTTGAGGCTCTTCATATTCCTGAATCAACCAGATGCCATTGGGCTACATTGGCATGTGATAGGGTCCAATGGAAATGTTGCTGCCACCCGGCCGAGCAAATCGATGAATAACAGGATTCAAGTGATCAAGTGATATTTCTGCCATGCAAATAAGTGCAGTCATTCTATATCTGTCTTTTTCCTTCTGGCTAATTTCACTCAACATGATCCTCTCTATGTCCATCTATTTATAGGCAAATTTCATATCTTCATTTTTCCTAACAGCTGCATAGTATTCCATTGTGTAGATATACCAAAGTTTCTTTATCCAGTCATCAGTTCTCAGACACTCTGGTTGTTTCCAGATTTTGGCTATTGTGAATAGTGCTGCTATGAAAATAGAAGTGCAGATGGAGTTTCTGCTGTGTGTTTTTGGCTTCCCAGGGTATAGTCCCAGGAGTGGTATGGCTGGATCAAATGGGAGCTCTATTTCTAGTCTCTGGAGGAATGTCCAAATTGTGTTCCAAAAAGGCTTGACCAGTTGACATTTTCACCAACAACGGATGAGAGTTCCCTTTTCCCGCATCCACGCCAGCACTTGTTGTTCTTTCTCTTTTGGATATGTGCCAGTCTCTGTGGTGTGAGATGATATCTCATTTTCATTTGCATCTCTCTTATGATAAGTGATGATGAGCATTTTCTCATATGTCTTTGGCCATTCGAATTTCTTTCTTGTCGAAGTTTCTGTTCATTTCTTCTCCCCATTTTTTTAATGGGGTTGGCTGATTTCTTCTTGTAAAGTTCTACCAGTGCCTGATATATCCTGGATATTAACCCCTTATCAGACGGGTATTAGATGAATATTCTTTCCCATTCTGTGGACTGTCTTTCTATCTTGGTCATTGTTTCTTTTGAGGTGCAGAAACTTTTTAGTTTCATGTACTCCCATCACAGTAGAGCCTGGCAAGCTACCCATGTCGTATTTGATATGCCAAATACCAGTAACAATTATAGACCTCATTCCCCTGACCTGATGGAATGGTTTGAGGCTCTTTATGTTCCTGGAGCAAGCAGATGCCCTTGGGCTCTCCTAGCATGAGACAGGACATATGGAGATGTTACTGGTGCCTGCTTGAGCAAATCGATGATGAATGGGAAGACAGTGATACAGTGATTTCCATAGTGGCCTGCAGGAGGTAACTCCAGGCAAGACGCAGAGACTCTGGGCAACAGTGTACTGCAATGGGGAATTTCATCCCAGTTCCAGGGATTGAAATTTAAAGAGCTCGGAGAGGTCTTCCCTTATAGTCTCTGCTGCCTTCTGATGCAGACCACACTGATCAGGGGTAGCCTCCCTTCTCATCTTACCGTCCCCACTACTTCAATGAGAAACAGTTGGAATGGAAGCAGAATTTTAGACAAAAACACCTCCCACATCATGATATCTTACAGGCCATTAGGCAGTGAATTGGAGTAAGGTCCTTTGAATCTCTGGAGAAGTTACTGCTAGCTTAGACTTAACTGAAGCTCCCCTCTGTGTGTGAATAGAGGGAGCTAACTTGATGAGGAGGAAGGCATGAGTGTTACCTGTCCAAGTGCACAAGGGCAAAGGCACGAAGGTGCAAAGAGATCAGTGATCATTTCTGGCATTTCTCCACGTCAGTGAGTCTGCCTTCGCATGGATAGCATGTTTAGAAACAGTTTAGGTAGAAGATAATGCTGACACCCTGACTGGCTCACAAAGCTAGATGTGTATGGGGCTGTAAGCTCATTGCCATAATTTGAGAGCTGGTAAATTGTGGAACTGCATTCCCATTTGAGAGGCCAGACCTCTCTGACCCGGAGCATCATTTCCACGGCAACCAACGATAATCACATAAGGGTTGTGACCTCGTACAGTAATTCTAACAAGAAGTAGATGAGCTTTCAAATAGAAATTTTATTCTGTGACCTTGAACAGATCCCTGTAATAATCTCAGTTTCCTCATCTCAGAAATAGGGAAACAAATAGGACATTCTTTTTTTTTTTTTTTGTAGTACATTTAGTTTATTTCCTGGGAAATTGTGAGTACAATAGCATTGAGAAAGAAAACGACTATGAAAATGCAGTAATTTTCAAACAACTTTTCTTTCTTTTTATAAGGACTTTTTTTCCTTTTTTTAAAAAATATTTTATTATACCACTGTGCGATACACAATTACAAAGATGTTCATACGATGTTCATATTTAGTTTCAGTCATACCGTGTTCCAGCACCCATCCCTCCACCCATGCCCATTTCCCACCACCAATCTCCCGATTACTCCCCCTCCCCTAGCTTGCCTCTACAGCAGGTTCTTTATTTCTTTCTCTTTCTCTCTATCTCTTTCTTTTTCCTTCCCTTCCACATCGTGGATTACAATACATACATTAAAATGATGTCATATGTATCTTTTTGCTTGTATTTAATGCTCTGTTCTAGGTTGGTATTAGCACTTTCGACAATTATTGGCACACTGTTCCATTCTCTGAAGGACATTCTTTTTGATTATGTGTAAGGAACCCATTTTGGGAAGCACATATGCAGGTCCACACATGGTCGCACTGGGTACTGATCTTAACTGACTAGCATAGTATGTGACCTGCTGTACAATTGCTGTAGCCAAATCTTGCCTATTCTGAATAGGGCTGTGTGTGTGCGTGCGTGCGTGTGTTTGTGTGTGTGTGTGTGTGTGCGTGCGCTGTTTCTTTTTGCAGGGGAACTGTGGGGAGAGAGGGGCAGGAGGGTTGGACCACACCCAACCAACCCTGATCGGCAGCATGCATGGCTTATTTCTTCAGCCCCCTTACAGGTAGTTGTTTTTTAGACCCTTCCTTCACCAGTGGCCAGAACTTCTTACACTCTCCTTTTCTGGCTAACCACTCAGGTTTCTCCCTCATTCTGAATGAGTTCACTCCCAACCCACAGCCTTTTCGTCTTGTTTATATGCTTTTACCACTATGGGATTTGCTCAAAGTCCGTGTATCGGAGAAGCCCCCACCAGATCACCCCATATAAAATAGCACTTCACAGCGGTCTGTTCCATAATGGCTTATGTTTCTTCCAGCACTGAGTTTGTAAGTTTCATGTGGACGAGGTTGTTGTTAATTTTTTGTTCTCTGGGTGGAGGGTGCCATACATACAGAACTGACACATGGTAGTACATTAAATTCTCCTTGAAAATTTCATTTTCATTTTATTCATTTTATTTTTATTTCAGGGGATCACCCCTGTCAGTGCTCTAGACGTACCCTGTTGTGTGTGTAGAGATCACTCCTGGTCTTGCTTGAGAAACCAGCCATATATGGTGCTGGGGATTGAACCCAGGTCCGCTGTATTCAGACAAGGGCCTCCATTGTTCTGTCACTCCATTCCCTATTCATTTTATTTTAAGAAAACTTCCCCAAGGTCATAGATATAGCAAATGAGTGGTAAACCATGATTTAAACCCAGAGTGAGCACCAAGTCCTGAATTTCCTCTTTGCTCCAGTCCATTTGTTCTTTCACATGTTTCTTTCTTTGGTGTTTTCTGTCTCTTCCTCCCTCATGCCCAGTCCTTTCCAAACTTACCTCAGCCTGCAATGCCTGAGCTCTAAATACCATTCTACCACCATGTCGCTCCAACCCCAGAACCTAATAAAACTTTCTAGCTCTGTTTTTATGGTCTTGGAAAACATACCTTTGCATTTGAAATGGCAACAGCAGATCTGGTCAGCTGATTTCAGACAGATGGATCAGGCCACCCAGGCTTTCTTTCCTTCTGAACAGAAGCTGAGTGTGCCCGTGTGTGTTTGCCAGGAGTGATCTCACTTAATCATGTAACAGCTGTAGAAAGCTTCCCTGATCATTCTTCAGGAGGACACTTTTAATGTTCTATTACTAGGGAGTATTATTTTTGTTTGATCAGTTAAATTTTGTCTCCTAATGTTATATATTAAATTATACAGTGTCTTTTTTTTGGGAGGGGGAGCAGGTTACACCCAGCAGTACTTAGGCATACTCTGGTTTTGTGCTCAGCAATCACTGTTGGTGCACTTTGGGGACCTTATGGGGTGTTAGGGATTGAACCCCTGGTCAGCTGCATGCAATACAAGGCCATACCTGCTGTACCATTATGGTTCATATTGTTCTTTTCTTTTATATTTATTTATTGAATCGCTGTGAAATACAAAGTTACAAAGTTGCTCTTGATTGTCTTCCAGTCGGTGTTTGAGCACAACCCTTCACTAGTGCCTACCTCCTTTTATCAGTGTTCCCAGTTTTTCCCTTGCTCCCAGCCTGCCTCCATGGCAGGCAAATTTGTGTTTTTCTTTTAGGCATGTTGGTTTGCGAAACTGTTACTGAATGGGTATCATGGTTATCACTTTAACTCCTTTCAGCACCCTGTTCTTGTCCAGAGTGATCACTTCCACTATCGTCTTATTGGTTCCTTCTCGGACCTAATCTCCTTCCCCTCCATTGTGACAAGCTTCCTACTAAGGACCAACTTCGCCCAGCCTTAGTTTGTATTACCTTTGGGTATTATGCATCAACTGTGTTTCTCTATATCCCACAAGTGAGTCTATCACTCATTTTACTCAGCATAATACTCTTCATGTTAATCCTTGTATGAGCAAATTTCATGGTTACATTTTTTTTCCTAAAGACTGCATAATATTCCATTGTGTAGATGCACCATAGCTTCTTTATTCATTTATGTGTTCTTGGGCACTGGGTTGTTTCCAGATTTTGACCATAATGGCCATATTTGAGATACTTCGGGGCATTGGTTTATTTCCTAGATAGGTGGGACAAACAGTTCCAAGTGTGAATGGTTCCATACTTCTGGATGTTGTGTTTGAGAACTTCAGTCACTGAACTAGGATTTGAGATACATTCCTTTTTCATTTTCTTGAAATAAACCAGTAGAGTTGTTTTCCATGTCAGGTTGGTGTTTACTTACTGTTTTCAGCTCATTTATTGATTAGGATTGTCCTGAAAAGTAGCCCTAGAGCTTTCCTTGAAGTAACTGGCTGAAGCTGGTGTACTGAGCAGCCTGGCTTCTCTTCCCCACATCCCACACCCCTCTGCTCTGCTTGACTCTTTCCAGGGAAAGTCCGATGGCGGGACTTCAACCAGGAAGCTTACGTTGGAGGGACGATGGTTCGCTCTGGCCAGGACCCCTATGCCCGCAACAAGTTCAACCAAGTGGAAAGTGACAAGCTGCGAATGGACAGAGCCATCCCTGACACCAGGCACGACCAGTAAGTAATACACAGCCAGGTGTCAGCCTTTCTTATTTGTCCAAAACCCCCCAAGTAACAATGTTTGTTTTGCCTTTATGGGGTAAGAAACTTTGATAAAATACTGTGGCATGTAGAATTGGAACTTAACCCATTAGAAAGTCAAAGAACTAATCTAGATTGAATCAGGCCTTTCACATACTTGAATGACAGTAGCTGAGGACTGATCAGAGACTAAGAGTTGGTAAGGAAAAAAATTGTGTGACTGGCTTTTTGTTCACTGATCATATGTGATTTTTAAAATCCACTTACAAAGAAAATATGGCTTTCATTGTGTACAGCCATGCTTGGAAGGAACTAATGCTTTCTTAGTAGTATGACATAAGTTCAGAATATGTAACTACTAGAAAAGGGAAGGAAGGGCTGTAGCTGTAGCTCAAAGGGCTTATGTACTTGCCGTGCATGCGGAAAGGCCCAGACCGAGTCTCAAGCATTGCTTATTTCCCTGAGCATCTTTGGAGCACCCCTTAGCACGGAGCTGGGTAGCTCCTCTGCACTGCAGGGTGAGGTCTAGTAACAAAACAACAACAAAAGGAAGGAAAAATGAAAGAAAGCTCAGTTTGAGTGATGCTACATGGAGCCAAACGGTAGAAACAGGAGGAACAGATGGTGTCTGTGTATTCAAGAGAAAGGCAGTTGTCTGTCCTTTTGATGCTTAATTTATCTGCGACTCGACAGTGCAGGGCACTAAATAGCCGTGTCACCCCTTAAGAAAGTGGTATCTACAACCCTCATGGCAACTCAGCACCTGAACCTTGTTGATAAGAATCTTTGATTGGGAGACTGTTCATATTGAGATTAATAGAGGGTCAGTATTGCTTCATATTTAAAAATATTAAGAATCCACATTTAGGAGGCAGCCATTTGCCTGGGAACTAGGAGCCTTTGTGCTCACCAAGTCACTTTCAGTAATTTATCCTGCGTGTAGGGGAACGTGGTTTAAACATCTACAACTCCGACACTGTGCTCAGGTCTTGAGATTCCAGTTAGAAAGTCTTGTCCCAGTGTGGCAGGTGGGGCATGACAGGTGACCCGGAAAATGAGGGCACACAGCAACCAGAAGTGTGAGTCAGGAAAGACCCAGGAAGCATGAGCCCTGAGCTGGAGACGTCCAGGAAGATGGAAAGTGAAGCAGGCTGGCCCGCCATCCAGAGAGCCAGTGAAGAGTCTTGAGAGGGAGTTAAGCAGGACAGCAACTGAAAAATCGATGCATGAACATGTGTTAAAATTTTGCTTCTCATTGTGAATTAATGACATACATTATGAGCGCACTTTCTCCCCCATCTTCTTTTCAAGAGGAAGGGAAGTCAGGGAGCTTCTACACCATGCTCAGGAGGCCTGGGAGTGCCAGCACCTAAGTTCTTGGCAATGCTTGAGGGAACTCTAAGATTGCACCTGTTTGGGTATCTGTGTAGTGCTAATTCTTGAACCCTTGTTTGTATACAATGACAGGCATGGTCCCTAACCACTGTTTTATCTCGCAGTCTCTGCACTCCCTTTTAAGGACTTTACTAACAGTGTTATCATGAATTAAATGCCCAATGTTTGCTCTCATTTCTTAATAACTTTCTTTGGGTTCTGATAACTTCTCTTTTCCCATGTCAACAAATGCATATGTAGTAGATTCACAGTTCTTTTGGGTCAAGAGAGTGTGTATAAATGTGTGTGATATTTCTAATATATATAACTTATGATGGGTATGGGTCATTGTACATTATTATGTTGTACATATTAATACAAGAATCTAATCACTTTTCTAAACCTAGTCCAGAAGATTGTCTTGCACGTGGCCGACCCGGTTCTTATCCCTAGCATCCCATATGGTCCCCAAGCACCATCAGGAGTAATTCCTGAGTGCGAGCCAGGAGTAACCCCCTAAGAAACGCCGGGTGTGATCCCCCCAAAAAAAATACTGAAATAGGAGTTGCTAGGTGAACATCGACAGGTGAATGGATTATGATGTGGGACATACACACAATGGAATACTATGTAGCTGCAACAAACAATGAAGTCATGCAGTTTCCTGCAACGTGTTTGGAACTGGACAATATACAAAGACAAACATAGTATGATCTCACTTATCTGTGGATAAAAGATTAATGTATGAGAAAGTGTAGTGCGATAAAAGGGAGATGCTTAGATCATCGTCAGCCCCAGTGTCTAGAGAGAGGAGACAGCAGGAAACTAAGGGAGAAGAGAATAAGATGTAATGGGTTTACAGGCCGCAGAGCATCAGTTATACCGTGATATGATGAGGACGATAGCGAAACACATATTCAGCAGAACTGAAAACATGAGATTTAAGCTGTTAACACTGAAACTCTGTAATGTGCTCGCCAGTTCACAGGCGTGGTGCAGGGTTGGGATGGGGAGGGAATCTGGGAACACTGGTGGAGGGAAGTTGACACTGGTTGAGGGATTGGTACTGAATTATTGCATGCCTAAAAACACAGCTATCAGTAGCTTTGTAAATCATTGCTTTTTAATAGAAAATTTAAAACAAAGCATGGCACTAAAAAAAAAGTGGGGTTGTTGACTTGGGCGCCAAAGAGAGCTATATATATTCTCTGAGACTTGATGACAGTTTTGTAGCTATGTGTCCATCAGACTTATACGAAGGTATGTCTGCACATCTACAATGAAAGTCCCAGGTGAGTACATCCCCACTGCCCTGTATCCCTTTTACCCAGCCAGTGCTCCTAGGCCCTACTCAAAATCCTCAAATTTACTGTGCTAAACACCAAGACTAAGCTCACTGCACAGAGAGATATAGAAGCCCTCAGAGTATTAACAACTTGCCGATAATTAGGGGCAACTGAGTAAGACCAGTAAAAGTTCAGACAGAACTCTTCAGAGGGCTTTGGACTAACCCCTAAAGAGTTGTTAAAGCGTTTAACTTAAAAGTCTTTATCTGGTAACTTGAATTGTCTGCTTAGAAGTACAGCTCCCGAGAGTTTAAACTGTTTGGTTTAAGAGTTCATTCTCCTGCTGCGACTTTGCCTCTACATGCACTCTCCCTAAGAGCTGAGAGTGAGAGTGCCCTTCCTGCTGGCCTGACATGCCTTTAGAGCTGAGAGCGAGAGTGCCCTTCCTGCTGGCCTCTCTTGTGGCCTCTCAGGTGGACCTGTTCTGCCTACAGTACAGGTCCCTCAAACGATCC
Organism: Cryptotis parvus; assembly: GCA_021461705.1. Classification (NCBI taxonomy): domain Eukaryota; kingdom Metazoa; phylum Chordata; class Mammalia; order Eulipotyphla; family Soricidae; genus Cryptotis; species Cryptotis parvus. The sequence goes on from JAJIBD010022519.1 coordinate 99,443, forward strand.
CTCAAATTATGTCTTTATAGTTTAGGATTTTGAAATATGAGTTTGAGCTAGTTTGAATATTCATCCCAGGATGTTTTGAGAGAGAAATTTTTCTTCCAGTGACTGTGTCATGTCCATCCCATGGTTAAGGAATAGCTGGCATGACTTCACTGATATTGAATTTGGAATAAAAGGCCATCCAGATACAGGGAGGGACCTAGATCCCAGTGTATGATCAGCTGCGCACACTTTGCAAGAGAGAACTAGGAACACGCTGGAGCTTCCACTGGAAGTTGTGGCAGCAGAGATGTAACTGGGCCTCAGCTCTTCTTTGTCCCCGGTCTCAGCTCTGAGTGCAGCCTGGCAGTGCTGAATATCCGACTGGATAGGATTCTGCGTGACTCTGCTGCTAACGGGCGTTCTTACCATAGAGACCTGCTTTCCCTGGGCTTCAGGGTCATTGTGGGTACATGTGTGATCCCAGGACAAGTTTCCAGAGACTGCAAGCACTGAACTCATCCACAAGCCCAGGAGTAGATGCTGCTACATACAGTCTGCCTTTTATTTTATTTTCTCTTTATTTGAAAGTGTCAAGAGTTAGCACCCTGAGTCACAGCTCAGCCCAGATACTTCTTTTCTATTCTTTGGGATAAAAGGGATGAAGATCTTTTTTGATTTGACTTCTGTGCATGGCATTATCAAAACAGCAATGAGATATCTCACACCACAGAGACTGGCACGCATGCAGAAGAACAAGAACAGCCAGTGCTGGCATGTTTGCGGGGAGAAAGGGACTCTGATCCACTGTTGTTGGGAATGTCAACTGGAACAGCCTTTTTGGAAAATAATATGGACATTCCTCCAAAATTTAGATACTGAGCTCCCATTTGACCCAACCATACCACTCCTGAGAATATACCCTGGAGACCCCAAAACAGAAACGCTGTCTGCACTTCTATATTCACATATATAGAATATATATATATACATATATATATATATTCACTTCTATATTCTATATTAAAACGTAGCACTATTCACAGTAGCCAGAATATGGAAATAAGTTGGGTTCCCGAGAACAGAAGACTGAATAAAGAAACTGTAGTACAGGGTACACAATGGAATTCTATGCAGTTCTCAGTAAAAATGAAGTCATGAAATTTGCCTACAAATGGATGGACATGGAGATTATCATGCTGAGTGACATCAGAAGGAAAAGGACAGATATAGAATGACTGCATTCATCTGTGGGATATAAATATATACCAGTGTTCTACTAATTATGGGAAATGGTAATGCTAGACTAGAACTGAGCATGGAACATAGGTAAAGGTATATACATGATAACTCACTCCTAAATGTATGACAAACCACAATGTGTAAGAGGTGGGAGAGAAAAAGGAGAGAGAGAGAGAGAGAGAGAGAGAGAGAGAGAGAGAGAGGGAGGGAGGGAGAGAGGGAGGGAGGGAGGGAAGAAGGGGGGAGGGAGGGGGAAGAGTGCCTGCTATAGAGGCAGACTGGGTTGGGGGAGGGAATCTGGGGACATTAGTGGTGGGAAATGTACATTGGTGAAAGGATGGGTGCTGCCACATTGTATGACTGAAACCCAATCATGTACAGCTTTGTAAATGTCTGTCATGGTGTTATAATAATAATTTTTTTAAATGGATTAAGCGTTTGGGACCTTGTAAAAATAAGCAATATGCTTTGTTTTGAAATAAAACAAGTTTATTTGGAAAAAAAGGATAAGAGGAAGTAGAAGAGGAGAAATTTATTTTAAGTAATTGGCTCATGTTACTATTAAAACTGACAAATCTCTAGAACAGGCCAACAGCCTGGGGACCTAAGGAGGTATATAGAAAATTAAGAAGGAATTGCAAAAAATCCTGTCGATAGCTTGTAGGACCCAAGGAAAACTGAGGACACAGGAAGCTAAGTAAGGAGGGAGCTTTAGGAAGATGCTCTGCAGTGACCGGTGCTGCAGCAAGAGCAAGGAGGAGCAGAGAGGAGAGAGGCAACACACTGTCACGGGAACTGTGACATCTGCATTGGAATTGGTGGGGATATTTCCCACATTGAATTATGATTGAATACTGGATAAAGAATCTGTGGTACATCTTCACAGTGGAATACTACACAGCCATAAGGAGAAATGAAGTCATGAAATTTGCTTCTAAATGGATGGACATGAAGAGTATCATGCTGAATGAAATGAGTTTAAAAAGGAGAGAGGCAGATATAGAATTACTGCTCTCGTTTGTGGTATATAACATACAAGTTATTAGACTAATATCCAAGGATAGAAAAGCAGGAGCCAGGAAGACTGGCCAACTATTGGAAGCTTGCCACAAGTGTGTGTGACTGTGTGCCTGTGTGTGTGTGGGAGGGGGTGGGCGGGGGGTGGTGGGACGGGATATGGGAAAGAGGAGCTGGTGGGGGTACTCAGAATAGAGAAGAGACCACCATGACAATAATAGTTGGAAATAATCACTCTGGACAAGGACTGAGGGCTGAGATTAGGTAAAGGGATACATGATGACCTTTCAGTACCTATATTGCAAACGTAGTGCCCAAAAAGTGGGGAAGAGAGACGGAGGAAGGGAGGGGCGCTGTTGCCATAGAGGCAGGTGGGGGCAGGAGGGAAACAGAACATTGTATGACTGAAACCCAATCATGAGCAACTTTGTAACTATCTCATGACGATTCAGTAAATAAATTAATAGAATCATGGTTGAACAATTAAGACAGGAGGAAGATGAGAGAAAACTAGGGATTGATGAACACTTTGATTTTCAGAAGTGCTTTGAAGGGAAGGGGAAAAAACTTTACCAAGTAATATGGCTCAAAAAGCACAGTGCCTCCCTCAATACCTTTTGTTTGTCTTTTCTGGCAAACTCAGCCTGGCCAGTAATAAAGCCTAAATTCATTTTTTTTGTCAAATCCCTGATTATAGGAGCTAACCTCAATATCTTGAATACTCGTGGAGAAGATTTAAGCCAGATTTTGGATTCATCAGTCCTTGACCACTTAACAATGCTGTGATGCAGTCCTACTTTCTAGGAATTTGTCCTTCAAAACATATAAAAAATATTATTTAATGATTTCTGTGATTTTATGTACGGCTTTCTTATGTAGGCAATAAACAGAGTACTGGTGAAATCTGAGACGTATGTCATTTTTGGAGACCATATCATGTAATTAGAAATGAACTGCTTTTGATTAACTACACAAGAAGAATGTTTGATTATTTAAATTCCTATCCAAAACCATATATAGTTGTATCTACTTGAGAGTAAATTACATTTAGAGTGACAGATTAGCTCTGGAAGTCTTTTCTGAATATAAAGTCCTGTTTGTCTTTAATACGTAGAGGTGTAAGTCAAGGGAAAACTATTTTGATCCCCAAAAAATGGTCTCTCTTATGATCAAGTTGCAAAACAAACTTAATTATAAAAGTAATTGCAACATCACCCCCAATTTTGTGGGTTCCGATACGCTTTTTCAATTTATCTATTTAATTATTGGAGTCGGAGCAATAGTCCAGCAGGGAGGGCATTTGCCTTGCACTCAGCCGGCTGGGATTCGATCCCTGGCATCCCATATGGTCCCCTGAACACGGCCAGGAGTAATTCCAGAGCGAAGAGCCAGGAGTAACCCCTGAGCATTGCCGGGTGTGACCCAAAAAAGGAAAAAAAAATATTTGGCATTTTGGGTACTCTGTGATGCTCAGGATCTACACTTATCTCTGCACTCAGGAATCACATAATTCTCAGTTTTTCCCATTAGAAACATCTTTTTTTTTGGCACACTTGATGGTGCCAGGGATCACTTGTTGTGGGGTTTAGGGGGCCATGTGGGGTGCCCAGGAATTCAACCCAGGTCAGTTGCACACAAGACAACTGCTCTGCGGTGCTGTCACTCCTGCCTATAGCAGTAGGATAAGTATGCTCTGAAAGCCTCAAACAGTCTCACCTAAGAAACGAAGGTCTGACAATTTCCAGGAGTTATTATGAAGATTTTATATACATGTATGTATGTGTATATATGTTTTAAAAGATAATTACAAATTGGACCTAACAGAGTGCCGAGGCCATGAAAACTGTTCAGTAAATTGATGCTCAGCTCTAGTCCTGGCATATGATGATGGCAGAGTTATCGTGATTTCTTCTTTCTCTAATATTTAGTAGCATTTAAATTTGGCCCTCAAATGATTGTTTATATAAACATTAAAATGTATTATCTTCTTGATTCTCAAGCCAGGTTGTAAAGAAGAAGAATCCTGGTTTATGGTCTTGTAGTGTTTTTTGTAAACAGACACACCGAATACTGTTTGACAGAAATGTGAAGAAAAAAGCCAACGGAGTTCTGGGAAAATATATTTTTTGAATCGAATCATCCAATTATATGTCAATTATCAAATTCCTTATAAAAGAGGCCTTCCAGCAACAGAGAAAAATAATACTTTGGTGCATCTGTAAGCTTACCAAATGTATTTCCCAGCTGGACTGCACTGTTCTCCTCTCTCACTAGGGAATTTATAAAGAGATCAGCAATTCTTTTTCAAATATGTGATATTTATTCTTCTGCAGTGAACATGTCACTCCTTTTTTTTTCTTTTTTCCCCCCACCCCTCATGTAACTCCTTTCTGTTGAAGGCACCAGACTTGAATGAGTCATGAAACAACTCCCTGGAAGTTCCATACTTCAGCTGTGCAGTCAGGGGCTAAGAGGAATGTGAGCACTGTCCTGATCTTGTGCAGTCAAGGGGGAGAATGAGCACTGTTCTCTTGCTATGAACAAGATTCCAGCAGGCTCAGTGTCCATAGGAACACCTTGCACTTATACTTGAACCGGTGCATTTCTGCCCCATGAGTGGGACTTTTGAGGTGAACTGAAAAGTGAAGCTTTTCCTTGGGCGTTGAAAAGCTGTGTCAGCATCTCAGGACGGTGCTAGGCCTCCCACTTCCAAAATAACCACTTGAATAATATCATTCACCTCCTCTTTCAAAAGACCATTTTTATTAAGATACTCTGATTTACAAAGTTGCTCATAATAAGGTTAGGGCATACAAGTTTGGCTGTAACACCAGACCTGGCCACCAGTGTGACTTTCACGGTTCTGTCCCACACACAGCCTTTCATTGGCAGACAGTAGTTTTAGTTTGGTTAGGACAGTTTGGGTCTCTGCTTGCAGTGTTGGCTTGTGACACCACCAGAATGCTTCTGACCCTTGCTCCTGTTACCTCCATTCCTCTTTATTTAATTAAAAATCTTTTATTTAAGGGGGCTTTATTTAATTAAAAATCTTTTATTTAAGGGGCTGGACTTTTATTTAAGTCCAGCGGGTAGGGTGTTTGCCTTGCTCATGGCCCACCCAGGTTTGATCCCCAGCATCCAGATGTTCCCCCAAGCACCACCAGGAGTAATTCCTGAGTGCAGAGCCAGGAATAACCCCTGAGTATTGCCAGGTGTGACCCAAAAAAAGTGCAAAAAATTTTTTTAATCACTATGAATTACAAAGTTATTTTGACAGCATTTCATGCGTACAGTGTTTCAACAGCAATCCTTTCACCAGTGTCCACTTCCCTCCACCAGTATCCCCAGTTTCCCTCCACGCCCCTCACCCCCACCCCGCAGCCTGTTTCTGTGGCAGATACTTTTTTCTTTTTTTCCTTTTTAGGCACTGTGCTTTACAATACTGTACTGAAATGGTGTCATGTATAACATGGTCCCTCCTTTCAGCACCCTGCAGTCTTTGTTCAGAGTAACCACTTCCTGCTATCATTGTACTAGCAAGGGCTCCTTCCCGACCCAGTCTCATTGATCCTCCCCACAGTGGCAAGATTCCTGTTAAGGATCACTCCTGATTGTTTCTGTTGAGTTCCAGCATTTGTTTTTCCCCCTACTGTGTTTCTCTCTATTCCACATACAAGTGAGATATGTCTCTGTCTCTCACACTCTGCTCTCATTTCCTGATTGGCTGTCCATTCCTTTGTCTCTGGCTCCTGAAATATCCACAGCATTTCTTCTCTACAGTCCTTATCAAAGCAGCTATTACTGGTTGAGTTCTCAGCGCCACCTACCATCTTGCTTACTAAGTATGTTGGAGTTCTGCGCTGTTTTCCCATTGTGTCTGTTTTTAGTGTTGTGAAGTTATTGCCTGATTCCAGTTGTGCTCTCTGTTATGGAGGTGGGAAGAATTGTGCACCCACCATTGTGGCTGTACACTCTTCTGGAGGCCCAGCCTGTACTCCTCTTGCCCTGGAGGCTCATCACCTTCCTGGTGTTCACCTGAGGAATTGACAGGGTTGGGAAGGAGGTGTGATGTTTCGGTGCTAAACACCCAGACCTTCTCCTGGTGCCTGTAGGAGCAAGACTGGGCTCTGGGCTTTCCATTCCTCCTCCTCTAACTTGCTTTCTTCTTTTATGTAGGATCCAGAGACTCCTCCCTTGTGCTTTCTCTTGTCTTGTTATACTTTATACCATATATAAAGTATATGTATATAAAGTATATATATATATATATACATACATATATGTACATACACACACACTTTATACTTGTTTTGTTATACTTTATACCGAATGAGTAAATAAACTCATCCAGTATTTTTTCTTCCTTCTGACTTACTTAACACGATGCCCTCAGTTCCAAACAAGTTGTAGAAAACTGTATAATTTCATCATTCCTTGCAGCTGCATAGTATTCTGTTACCCTGTAATTCATGTATCTTTGAACAACTGGGTTAATTTCATATCCTAGCTTTTTGTGCTAAGTGCAAATGAGCACCTTTCATCTGTTGGTTCCATTTAGATACATTTTTTTCCCACATTGTCCATATTGCTAGGACTGCTGAGGAGAGAGCTTGCTGTTGTTAATGGTATTCTTTTGGTCTTCTTTTGACATTCATTCCAACACTGGCTCCTCTTCTTCAGGGAGACCACCCATCAGCTGCTCCGGGTCTGGATTTCTGCAATGATTTGCATGCTCATTGCAGGGTCCTGTATTCCAAAGGCCTTTAATGCCATTGAGCTGGTTTAGGTTCCAGACAGTGAAAATTAGCACAAGTGCAGGCTGTTTTAAGTGCATAAAAATATTATGCTAAGAAAAAAATTACATGGAAGTAGGAAGTATAGAAATGCTTGCTGTGAGTTCAGTGCTAGGTATGACTTAGGAAATACTAACCTCAGATGCCAGAAAGATAGTATTTTGCTTATATTTTTTTGTTTGGACAGGGGACTCTTCCAAGAAGGATGCAAGAGGCCAGAGGGTCCCACCCTTTATTCTCTGTCAGCCAGGCAGGTGGCTCAGTGCAAGTGCCTGAGGATGCAGTGCCGTAGGCACCATGTGGTGCAACATACCTGGGCCAACCCACCTGCAGTGCCACATACCCGGCCAAGCCAGCAGTGCTCAGGGCCTCCAGCTGCAGCCAGCAGTTCTTCAGGGACTGTGCTGCTGTGAATCAGACCCCGGCTGAACATGATGCTGGTCATTGACCCTAACCGCTGTGCTGTCTCCCAACTTCAGTAGTTCATCTAGTTGTTGGGGGGATTGGGGCACATCTTGAAGCTAAGGGGACCGTATGCCGTTCTGGGGATTGAGCTGGGGTCAGCCACTGCAAGGCAAGCACCTTAACCTCTGTGCTCTCCAGTTCCAAAGTTCATCATTTTTAAAAGCAGTTTCTCACTCAAAAATAAAAATGCTTATCTCATTCAATGTTAAGTCAAGAAAAGTATCAAAATTTAAAAAATGGGAATTTTGAAGATAGTTTTTCAGACCACTCGGAAGTTTCTTGTCCACGCTATGGGAAATCACCATGGAAAGCAGCTTTGGAAGTGTGTCGGCCGGGGAGCGGGGGTGTGCTCTAGGGACAGTAAAGTGCCCAGGTTGAACCAAGGATTTCTTCATCAACCCTTTGGGAACTGGAGGTGACTGGGACCACCTCCCCAGTCAGAAATGACGTTACCTTAAGTGAGACAGACTGTGGGCCAAACATGCATATGGGCTATATAAGGAGTTCAGAGTTTAATGAGTTGAAGCTGTACTAAGTATTCAGTGTGGGAGACCTTTTTCTTGTAAGTGTATAGATATATTATGCCACTCAGGAGAATGGCCTTAGAATGAAATGTCACTTTGAGAATGTTTCATATACAGAGGGTATTTTAAATACTGTATATGAAACATTTCATACATTTACATATATTTACTTCATATATATATATGTATATATATAAAACATTTCATATACAGAGAAACATTGAGATTTTTCAGTGCCCCTCTATATGAAATAACATTCTCAAGACATTGAACTTAGAAATAGCAAAAGGCACTCATAGAGCTCTGGATGACTCCTATAGTGAGGTCATCAGCCATGAATTTAAAGCCCAGACCAACACATGGAGAAAATATTAGCATGGTAGATGAACTTCTCTAGCATTCTCTAACTTTTAAGGACATTTCAATAAGACAGATACAGTGATGGGCTCAATGCCGTCTCTCCTCCCCAAAAAGTCAACTTAATGGCATTTGTTTTAAGGGTAGCTGAGCAGGACTTAGGGTCGTGAAGAAAGTTGGAGTCTAAATTTCTCATTGTTATCCTGCAAGAATAAACATTGGGGAAGCTTAAGAACAATATTTTGACATAAACTCAGCAGCTTGGAGGGAAGCTTCTGTTGCAGGTGACTTGAGTAGAGTGGGGGAGAGAGGGAAGCGACTGAGGGAAAACAGTGCTCCCACCTGGGAAACATTTGACCTGGGTCTGGACTGGTAAGGTCTGCCAAGAGCACAGATGCCACACAGACACTCCTATCACGCCAGCCTCATGTGCAGGCGTCAAGCTGTGCTGGAAGTGCACTTGTTGTGCATAGTGGGGAGCTGAAAGCTGGACTCAGGATGGAACCAGGAATTGCTGTTTGCAGGAAGGGGAAAGTCAGTGAGTATCATGAATACTCAGCACAGTATTTATGTCCGTCACCTTCCCTTGCAGAAAAGAATTTCAGGAGGAGAAAATATGGTGAAGCAAAATAGTTTGAATTGAAAGACATTTAGAGATGTGGCGGGAGGGAAAAAGATAAATGTTCAGGAGGGTACATGTGGTTTTAGGAGAAGGTCATGTATAATTTCTCCAAACTTTCTTTAGCCTAGAGTTATTTACATACAAGTCTGGGCTTCTTTTGGAAAACGATATGGGCATCCCTCCAAAAACTAGAAATTGAGCTCCCATTTGACCCAGCAATACCACTCCTGGGAATATATCTTGTAGACCCAAAACACACAGCAGAAACACTATCTGCACTTCCGATTCATCACAGCACTATTCACAATAGTCAGAATCTGGAAACAATCTGAATTCCTGAGAATAGAACTGATTAAAGAAACTGTGGTACATATACACAATGGAATACTATGCAACTGTCAGAAAAGACAAAGTCATGAAATTTACCTGCAAACGGATGGGCATGGAGATTATCATGCTGAATGGAATTAGAAGAAAAAGGACAGATACAGAATGACTGCATTCATTAATGGGATATAAATATATACTAGTGCTTACTGATTGTGGGAAATGGTAAAGCTACACAATAACTGAGCATTGAATGTACACAAAGGCATTTACATGATAATCCCTAAATGTCTGTAGGCAAGCCACGTTGTGTAAGAGAGAGAGAGGAGGGAGGAAGGGAGGGGAGAGAGAGAGAGAGTGAGAAGAAAAGGAAAAGTGCCTACTATAGAGGCAATCTGGGGGGTAAGGGGGAGGGAATTTGGGGACATTGGTGGTGGGAAAAGGGCACTGGTAGAGGGATGGGTGCTGGAACAATGTATGACTGAAACCCAGTCATGAACATTTTTGAATTGTATATCACACAATGGTATAATAAAAAGTTTTTAAAGAATAACATTCTCAGCACTAAATATCTTATTAATAAATTTACAGTGATTTAAATAAATAATGACTTATTAAGCCACAAAGAAAAATTATGAGGCATAATCTTTTGATCAAGCTGAAAGCAGCAATTGGCATTGGTGATAATTTACTACAAATTAATAATTTATTAAAATATATACAGTATCAAAAAAAGTTCATCTGGGCTTTGTCACAGGGAAGCCTTGTACTGTAGCCAGTCCTTCAATATTATTATAACCTTTAGCTTCTTCTGTAGATTCATCTTTTTTTTAAGGGGACCCGTCTCAGAGAAGGTCCCTTTTCCTGCATCTTGTGGTGCCTCAGTTTCTCCATCTCCATGGAGGTCATATTGCTGTCCCAGAGGGATGTGGTCCTCAGTCCTTTTATTTATGGAAGTTGGTTATTTTCCAAACCTCATTACTAGGACCCCTTTTCTATGACTATTTACTGTGGGACTTGGTTTATTTGAGAGAGCAGAGCAGGAACCCTCATTAGTGGATGAGGGCTCTAACACTTTGTTTTCATTTACTCTTTTTTTTTTTATGAAAGTGATGTTTTATAAACATTTGCCGCTCACCTCCTGCTAAGGCTGCACTGCGGGCAGGGCACCTCCTCTTCTCAGCTCAGTCAGGCTCGGGCATGTAAGCGCTGTCTACATAGCTTCAGACCTCTCCAGCCACCAGAAATATCTCCCGTGAGGACCTTAGTGGAGGAGGCAGGTGCTGTGCCCAGCTTTGAGGACAAGGTTCATTTGCTTGCTCTGGTTTAGCTAAAACCTTGTTGGCATTAACGGCTGGAGGAGGAGGGTTTTGGTTGTGGCACAACCATGAGCCTGGAAAGTTCAATAATTACAGTAATTACTACAGTTTGTGCTTGGCCTTTTGTTTGCATTAATTTTATCTAAATCGTGTCACTGTGAAGAGAAGAGGGAGGCTATTACTCTGATGACAGGAGGGAATATGTGTTCTGAAGCTCCTAAATTCCAAAACAACTCCAAAGTATGGGAGTTTTTCTGAAGGGCTCTGTTTTCCAGGAGGGTTCTGCTGTGCTCTCCAGCAGGAACATCTCCCTTCGCGTTGTCTATTCACAGCACTGAGGATATCCTTCCAGTGTTCAAGGGTTAGCACCTTGGTTCTAGAGTGTTTTCCCCTGGGAAGAGTCAGGGAATGTTCCTCTTATTAAGCTTAGCTCTGTGACATACAGTCACAGCTGTTGGGCATGAAGAAGGCTGTTAGTGGAGAATTTGTGAAGTACAAAAAAGGAGAGCCCCATCTGTTCTTCAGAAAAGTCTTATGTTCCTGATTTGTGTTGACCTTGGACCTGAGAGCACCTAAAAACCAGGACAACTTTAGTATTGGTAACTTACAGCCAAATGGAATGTAAGTTCCAACTTACAGTCAAATGAAAATATTACTGGCGCCTGCTCGAGCAAATCGATGAATAACGGGATGTCAAGTGATCAAGTGAACTTACAGCCAACTCAGAACACTGAGAAAGAAGCTGTGTTTGTTTCTCATTTCCGCCTTTTTTTTTTCCAAGGAACTGTCCTGGAAGAGCACACTTTTTCCATGCCTGTGGAATGAGGTTCATGCAGCTGGGAAAGTGAGCCTGTGCTGTTAGTCTGTGGGAACTCTGTGCTGCAGGGGAGCTGGGCTACTCCCAGGGGCCAAGGCTGTTGGCTTCCACATGTCCTCTGCCAACTCATGCCTCGTCCCGGGGCAGACTTGTCCTTCAGATACAAAATTCAGACTAGAACCATGCCAGTATTCAGCTTGCTTTTCTGTTCTTTGCTTCTATTCATTCTATTGTTTCTGTTCAACAGATCCCGGTTCTCAGCAGCAGGTCACTTTTCATTTTCTCTTTATGTCTTCATTCCCCTTTTTAAAAACTCAATTCATTTATTTTATTTATTTATTTATTTATTTTTTTGCTTTTTGGGTCACACCCAGCTCAGGGGTTACTCCTGGCTCTGCACTCAGGAATTACTCCTGGCGGTGCTCGAGGACCATATGGGATGCCGGGGATCGAACCTGGGCCGGCCCAGGCCAGCCGCGTGCAAGGCAAATGCCCTACCCACTTGGGCTATCGCGCCTGCCCATCATTTATTTTACTATTTAGGCCTTACCTGCCTCTGAATTATTATACATTGAGAGGAAAGGAGTTAGAGATTCAGTTTGTGCCTGTGTATGAGATCTCTGGAGGACCTAGTATAGGAAAGTTCCTCTAAAAAGTTAGTAAATATATTTTCAGAGCTTCGTCCCAAAGTGCCTGCCTATCACTGTATCACTGTCTTCCCTTTCATCATCAATTTGCTCGAGCGGGCACCAGTAACATCTCCATATGTCCTGTCTCATGCTAGTAGAACCCAAGTCTGCCTATGCATGACTCAATTTTCCCAGGTGTAACTGAGCAGAAATAGGTGATTCTAATTGAATAACTTTGTTTCTTTATTCTTCGGCCTTTCTCTCCTGGGTGTTTAGTGACGTGGCAGGTGTGTGATGACATGAATGCATCATACCTCTCCTCGGGAGGTGTTGACTGGTGGGGAGGGCAGGGTGCTGAAAAGTAAGGGTGTGTTTCATCTAGTGCGTTCTTTGTGTTTTAGACCTGTGTGAATTTTGTTAACTTAATGGTTGGGCACTTTTTTTTCACTATTGCATGCCTCCTGCATCTATACTGATATATTTGGGTTTAATGCTAACATCTCATGGTCTGTATTCTTCTAATAATCCCACCTGTTTTGTGTTCCTCTTCTCCTGTTTTCCTTGTATTTCCCCCTTCCATTAGCTCTTTGCACTCTTGACTTACTAGAATACAATATAAAAATGATTTTATTGCTTACTGGATAGTGCACAGACCTCAAACTCTCCTCAAATCATTCCCCTCTCTTCTTTTAACTCTGTTGTCGTGCAGTAAAAATTATTTTGTTTTATGTACATGTTCACATTTTCTTCATCCTCACTCCAAATAGTTTATCCTGAGTTCTAATAATTTAGTTCTCCATGTGAGATTGTTTTACCAGTTCTCATTGAATTTCTCATTATTTCTCTGTTAGTGCCAGTTTGCTTATAATGAATTTGCTTGTAATTCACTTTTACTTATCTGGAAAGCATCTTCATTTTAGTTTTATTTTGAAATAAAAGCGAAACGAGTGTTCTCATTGACTGTACGTTGTCATTTATTTGTTGTTTGGAGTTCATTGTTTTGATGAAACGCACTCTTAATTTCATTGTTGCTTTCTAAAAATATTTTGACTTTCTCCTCTAGTGACTTAAAAATACTTCTTTGTGTCTTTAGTTTTCTGCAATTTTTCTATAACTTGCTGAAATCTTTACTTGTATTGAATCTGAGTTTTAGAAGTTCACAAATCTATAGCTTTATTATTTTTTTTTTTTGTCGCTTTGGCTTATGTCCCAGTTTCTTGCCTCTCTCACTCTGGAGCCCTTATTACACATTAGTTTTTGTGCATTTCCTTTTTTCCTCTTACCTCCCCCTTTTTTTATCGTACTTTTTGTCTCCTGTGTTTCAATATGAAATCCAAATTTTTTAAGTTTCTATTCAGGTAGCCTGGTTACAGGGCTTTAGTGTTTGTGATACGTATGTGCCAGCGTGCAGGCATGCACCGCCAGCCGCGTGCTCAGCCCTCCCTCCTTTGTTACTTCCTGTCCCCCTCCTCACACTGCTTGGCATTTGAGTTTTGTAGTCCAAGGTTTGACATTGTTTAGAGTTTTATATTTATTTATTTATTTTTAAATCTCTCCATGTCATAGTAAGTGAGATCATTCAGTATTTGTTCTTCTCCCACAGATTTGTTTCAAATAATATATGTTCCAGTTTCATCCACAATTTAGCAAACTGTATTTCATCTTTTCTTAACGTTGTATAGCACTTCATTGTGTGTGTATGCCAAGTCTTCTTTATTCATTCACCTGTGGTTGGATTTGGATTGTTTCCATAAGCTGGCTGTTGTAATAAGTGCTGCAGTTCATACATATACATATACATATATATATATATGTGCACATATCTCTTTTTGTGAGCTAAAATTTGTTTGGAGGTAGCTATCTAGAAGTGGCAAAAAAGGGATTATATGTAAATTCTGTTCTTTATTTTTTTTTAATTTTTTATTATGCCACAGTGAAACATACAGTTACAAAGGTGTTCATAATTGGTTCTTGGTAATACAATATTCCAGCACCCATCCCTCCACCAATGCCCCATTTCCACCACCAGTATACCCACACCCCTCCCGCCCACCCCCAGGCTGCCTCAACAGCAGGTACCTACTTTTCCTCTTTCTCTCTCTGTCTCTCTCTGTCTCTCTCTGTCTCTCTCTCTCTGTCTCTCTCTCTCTCTCTCTCTCTCTCTCTCTCTCTCTCTCTCCCCCTGCATCTCTCTCCCTCTTCTTTTACACATTGTGGCTGGCCCTGCAGACATTTAGGATTTATCATGTAAGTCTCTTTGTGTATATTCAATAGTGAGTTCTAGTCTGACATTACCATTTCCCACACTTAGTAAAACACTGGTATCTATTTATATCCCATTAATGAATGCAGTCATTCTATATCTGTCTTTTTCCTTCTGACTAATTTCACTCGGCATGATAGTCTCCATGTCCATCCATTTGCAGGTAAATTTCACAATTTCGTCTTTTTCTGACAGCTTTTTCAACTAGACTACATTCCATCCCAGACTACAATACATACTAGTATTCCATCGTGTAGATGTACCACAGTTTCTTTAGCCAGTCCTCTGTTCTCAGGCATTTAGGTTGTAATGCATTCTATTAGGTTGTAACGTATTCTAGCTATTGTGAATAGCGCAGCAATGAATACAGATAGTGTTTCTGCTATGTGTTTTTCAGTTTCTCAGGTATATTCCCAGGAGTGCTATTGCTGGATCAAATGGGAGCTCAATATCTAGTTTTCGGAGGAATGCCCATATTGTTTTCCAAAAGGGCTGGACCAGTCGGCACTCCCACCAACAGTGGATGAGAGTCCCTTTTTCCCCAGATCCACGCCAGCACCGGTTGTTCTTGCTGTTTTGGATGTGTGCCAGTCTCTGTGGTGTGAGATGGTACCTCATTGTTGTTTTGATTTGCATCTCCCTGATGATTAAAGATGAAGAGCACTTTTTCATGTGCCTTTTGGCCATTCAAATTTCTTCTTTTTGGAAGCTTCTGTTCATTTCTTCTCCCCATTTTTTGATGGGGTTGGCTGTTTTTTTCTTGTGAAGTGCTACGGAGTTCCTGATATATCCTGGATATTAACCCCTTGTCAGATGGGTATTGGGTGAATAGAGCAGTTGTAATTAAGACAGTGTGGTATTGGTATAGAGACAGACCCGTAGACCTATGGAATAGAACTGAATATCCTGAAACACACTCTAAAATATTAAGTGGAGCAAAGAAAGCCTCTTCAACAAATGGTGCTTGGAAAACTGGGCAGTTACATGTAAAAAAATGAACTTAGACCTCTTTCTAACACCATGCACAAAAGTCAGATCAAAATGGATTATAGGTCTCAACATCAGACATGAATCTATAAGGTACATCGAAGAAAACATAGGAAAACGCTCTACGACATTGAAACTAAAAGTATCTTTAAAGACGACACACCACTAACCTAGCAAATGGAAGCAAAGATAAACAAATGGGATTCTATAAAACTGAAAAGCTTCTGCACCTCAAAAGAAAGGTGATCAAGATACAAAGACAATCCACAGAGTGGGAAAGGATGTTCTTTATTTTTTTTGAGAAATCTCCATATTGTGTCGTGGCTCTGCAGGGTTCCCAACAGAGTTTGGGGTTCAGTGAGGTCCTGGGCTGTGTTTGGGGCTGCTGACCATTTCCCACCCCCCCCAATGGATGGACAAAGGAACAAGATCATAGGATAAGTCTGAAGCTCTTTCTTTAATTACTCTTCCTTCCCTGGGCAAACTATCAGGGACCTATCCCCAGAGATAGATCTTGTCCTGGGGCTATAGGCCCTCCCAGGACAGTGGCAGAAACCTGGCAAGTTGTTATCTCCTTTCCTTAGCTGATAAGCAATCATCTTGATATTTCTGTCATTTTGTATGAACACAGAGATGCAGGCATTTATCTACATCCAGAATTAAACTTACAGGATGACTATTCCTGGGGATATCTCACATATATCCCAGACTACATTCCTCTTAGCCAGGTGGGTATATTACTAATCCCCCTCCCCCCCCCCCCAGAATCCTTTTTAATCTATTGCTTATTGCTTATTGTCAGGACAGAGTTTGTTCCATAGCTGTACTCCTAGCTTATTATATTGCTCAGGACATTTAGTCCTTCCCATGTTGAGGCTAGGGTAGCTTACTCACAGCTTCCCTGGGTCCATCCAGTCCTGTGATGGTGCCCTCCTTTTGGGGTGTACAAAAACCCATACTAATAAGAATATGTAAAGGACACAGGAAAGAAACAACCTTTCATTTACAATACAAACCCATGACTGGCAAGTAGGAGACAGAAGGCTGTGAACAAAGGTTAATCCAACAGTATTGTTTTCGAGTGACTTTTTCAATGAGAGTGAATGAGGATACTTTTTCACCACAACCTAACATCTGTTTCCAGTTTTTGGTATAGGGCAGATTTTTTTTTTTAATTACAGTGAATTGCAAAGTTACAAACTTATTCATGATTGGGTTCCAGGTATACAATATCCCACCACTAGTCCCTTCAGCAGGTGTCCTCTTCCCTACACCAGTGTCCCAGTTTCCCTCATAACCCTAACCTGCCATTAATGGTAGGCACATTCTCCTTTTTTCATTTTCCTTTTTAGACACTGATTTATAATCCTGTTACCATAGGGCATCATGCATATCGCTCTATCTCCATTCAGTACCTACTCATCCAATGTGACCAGTTCCTTCTGTTATTTTCATAGTGGTCTCTTCCCATCCCATCACTCCTCTGCCCCTTCTACACACACATATTGGCGAGATTCTTAATAAGGGCCACTTCTCCTGCTCTTATTTTCTATTGTCTTTGGGCATAAGTTATTCCTGAACTGTATTTCTTTATATCCAATATATGTGAGAACCTCCTATCTCTATCCCTATCCCTCTTGCTCATTTGACTCAGTGTGATATTCACCAGATCCATTTATATATCAGCAAATTATGTAATTTCTTTTCATGGCAAAGTACTATTCCATTGTATGTTGTTTGATTATAGTTCTAAGCATTTTAGGTTTAACATTGGATTGTCCTTTCTCCTCTGCAGAGAGCTTAGGTTAATTGAATTATACCCACTCCAATGCTCCTGGAGCCATACCCAATTCCAAGGAGATATTCTGAGTCCTCTGTGTTTATCTTTAGCCTCTCCGTTGTGTTCTTCTTTCCCTATCTTTTAGTCACAAATATCTCCAAATCAGACACAGTAATATATAAATCAAATCTTCTGATGGATCTGGATTTTGTATATGTAAGTGTACTATTGCTTTAATCTTTCCTTTGGGTCCTTTGCATATTTTTATTTTAGAACAATGTCCTTTTTTGTATGGACATAGGAAGACAGTTAATGCTGTGCTTTTTGTATTATAGGAGTTAATTGATTCTGAAATATTTACTCCTGGGCATCTGTCTTATTTATTTGGCTTACGCCTTAGTTGCCTTACACTGACTTTAGTTCTTTATATCCAAAAAGCCCTCCACAGAACTTGGATGGACTCAGGGCAAGCTGTAGCTACTCTGACTCTGACATGGCCTAAGGGCCAAAGAAGTATAACAAGTTAAGAGCCGGTAATGGAACACACTTGTCATGACCCAAAAAGAAGTAAGTGAATAAGGACTCTATTGGGGTAGGATAAACCTACCTGGCCTGAGGACTGTAGTCTGGGAAATATATCAAGATGTCCCCAGGAAAAGACACCTTTACCATGCGTCCACAGAGACCGCTTTTAAGCTTTATATGGGGTATAGATAAAACTCTCTATCTCTTACTGTCTTTATACAAAATGACTAGAAGTATTAAGAAGTATATTTAATATGATTCCGTAAATGGTGTACCAGTAAAGGAAGGGAGAAAGCAATAAGCCCCTGGGTGAAATTCCTCCCTAGATGCATCTCCTAGAAGGAATCTAAAGTACTGAAGCCTGTTGATAAGGTGAATAGCCTGCTCTAAGGTGAATCTCTAGAAGAATTTCTCATGAAAGAAGAGTTGGAGATGGGCTCTATCTCCCTGTACTTCCAGAAGCATGTCCATGAGCCATCTCCAGTGCCTAGTAAGCTCATTCACTGGCCATGATCCAGAGATTCATGAATAAATCTCAGAAGAGATCAACAAGTTGCAGAGATTCTTCTGTTGCCTGCACAAAACGTAGTCACCTAGGGCACCCCTGGGGAGGGCAGGTAAAACCAGTCCCTGCCAAAACAGAGCCCCAGCAGCCGAAACCCTCCACACTCCACAGTTACCACCGTGCTCCTGGCTGGACTCCACTGTCAGGGATGAGCCTTATCCAGAAATTTAATCTGTTGGAAAACTCGGGTATGTGAATTTTGTAACTGAAATCTCCAGGCTTTCATGGGCTGCCTCCCCACATTTCTCTGAACTTTCAGAAGCCCCAGCATCACACAAACATCCCAAAGCCACCATCCAGTTAAAAATGTAACTCCAGCTGTATCACCCCATTAAAAATTTTGGACTTTCTAGAGCTACATCTCTAACTCAACAACACTGATAAGCCAGGAGTAGTATACCCATTGGGTGGGATGTAATGTAGAAAGCAGCCAATCATGATTAACCAAATGTGAATACAGAAGGTTTATCCTGTAACTACGTTTAGTAATCTCTTATACAAGGGCTTAATGGCTCTATGGTGAGATGTTGCAGGATACCTAAAAGCCTCTGCATCTGCCCTGGATTGCCTCCTGCAGATCACTTTGTAGATAGGGGGCTAGTTTAAATGTGGCAGTTTATCTGACCATGTATTCTGTACTGGCTGTCATAAATATTCTCTCATGTTACCACAATCATCGTGGGACTAGCTAGATCTTACCAGCATATTTGCCTGGCCACGTTGCATCTCTAAGTAATTAGCCCAGAGAGAAATGCTGTTTGCCTCCAAGCAAGCAAGCATGGCTTCCTGATAACTCAAAGGCAACTAAAATACAAAACTACCGTGAAGTAGACGAGACTCTTGTGAAGGCTTGGAGAAATATTTAACTGGCATTAGTATAGTCTTTGGTATAGAGGCATGCCATTTCAGAAACCCCCTTCTTTACCCTATAAAGGCTTTTCCAGGCAGATCTTGGCTCAAGACATTAGCATATAAAAAGGCCTAGGTGAGGTATCACTGTCTTCCCATTGTTCATCGATTTGCTCAAGCTAACATCTCCATATGTCCTGTCACATGCTAGTGTAGCCCAAGGGCATCTGCTCACTCCAGGGACATGAAGAGCCTCAAACCATTCCTTTAGGTCATGGGAATGAGGGCTATACTATTGGTTTTTGGCATATCAAGTACAACACGGCTTGCCAGGCTCTGCCATACTTTTTAGGAATATCTACTCTTAAACAAATTTTCTTTAAAAATGTAATAAAACTTTGTTAGTTCCTTACGAAGTTCCTAGGTGAGGTGCTGGGAGAAATTACCTGAGGGCATTTGACACTCCCTGCTTCCCATAATAGTGGGAGGTCTGAGTTGCAGGGGGTATAAAACTAGCCAGCTTCCTCTCTTCTTGGGCGCTCTTGCTCTTTTGGGCTCTCTTTTGGGGCTCACACTCTTCTTGGGAGTCTTGTCTTTGTCTCCTCTCTACAGGGCCTTAACACGTGGTGGCCGCCATCTTGGCCTACACATGTCTGGGGTTCTAGCCGGGAATCCTAAGCACAGGGTTTTTTCCTATTGCTGATTTGTATACCTGAACCTGTGATAAGTAAAGCATTTTAAAACCTGCCCCGGATTAGTGAGTTTTCATCCATTCCCCACAGGCTTCGGAGATAGAAGGGAACTCGCTTCCCGGCACTGTTGGGGGCCCCAGCAGCATCCCCGACAGTGAGATACAACAACCTTCACTAACTTTCTTCTGAGAAAACATTTTTTGATTATTCTTTTAGCAAATGATTTTTGGCTAGCAATCTAAAATAAAATATTGGAGACCTGCTGGGAGTAGGCTTAGAGGTGGTTGGGAAAATTGGAAATAATGGTGATAGGAAGGTACAATGGTGGTATTATTTGGTGTTGGAATATTGAATGTCTAACAAATCAAACAATTTTGTAGAAAAATGACAGTGAAATTTTTTATTCGCCCTTTATCTTTTTTTTCAAGTATTTTATTATACCACCGTGAGATATACAATTACAAAGATATACAATTAAAAATTTCATATTTGGGTTTTGGTCATACAGTGTTCCAGCACCCATCCCTCCACCAGTGCCCATCTCCCACCACCAGCGTCCCTGGTTCCCTCCCCACTCCCCCAGCCCGCCTCCATGGCAGGTTCTTTATTTCTTTCCCTTACTCTCTCTTTCGCTTTTCCTTCCCTTCCAGACTATGGATTACAGAACATATATTAAAGGGTTGTCATGTGTATCTTTTTGCCTGTATTTAACGCTCAGTTCTAGGTTGGTATTAGTACTTTCGACAATTGTTAGCTTGCTGTTCCATTTTCTGTCTTACCTACCTCTGACTCCCACACGTTTGTGATAATTTCCACCTTTGACAAGACCTCCTGATAGATGTTTCACTTGACCATGGATATTGGTATCATAATACATACATATATATTTATGTCATGCAAATAAATGCAGTCATTCTATATCTGTCTCTCTCCTTCTGGCTAATTTCACTCAACATAATCTCCATGTCCATCCATTTATAGGCAAATTTTATAACTTCATTTTTCCTAACAGCTGCATAGTATTCCATTGTGTAGATGTACCAAAGCTTTCCACTCATCAATTTTCGGACACTCTGGTTGTTTCCAGATTCTGTCTATTGTGAATAATGCTGCTATGAACATAAGAGTAGGGATGGTGTTTCTGCTGCCTATTTTTACCGCCCTTTATCTTGATGAGAGTTAAATCCTCTTGATATAGTGAGTAATTGATAACATTTTCATTTTTTGTTTTTTCTTTGTTTCTGTCACACCTGTCTGTCCTCTGGGCTTATTCCTTGTTTGGGGATCACTCTTGGAAAGACTTGGGGTACCATATGCAGTGCTGTATATGGAACATGGGTTGATTGTGTACAAAGCAAGTCCATTACTGCTGTAATATACTATCTCTATATCTCTCCATTTATTATTTTCTTTTGCTTGAATACTGTTTGGTCTGAAATGGGCATGGCAGACTCTGACTTTTGCACTCTACCATTAGCTTTTAGGATTGTTTTCCAGCTTTTAACTCTCAACTGTGTTTATCAAGTGAATTCATGAGTAAAGAGGGTATCAGTAAATTAGACTCTTTCCTGGTTCATCTAGCCATTTTGCATAATTTATTTATTTAATTAATTAATTATTTATTTATTGCTTGCTTTTTTGGGGTCACACCAGCAATGCTCAGGGGTTTCTCCTGGCTCTGCACTCAGGAAGCGGTGCTCGGGGGACCATATGGGATGCCGGGGATCAAACCTGGGCCGGCACTGGCCGACCGTGTTCAAGGCAAACACCCTACCCGCTGGGCTATCGCTCGGCCCTTGTATGTTTTAATAGAGTTGAGTACATTGGCATTTAGTAGAGAAATTATTGATGTGAAACCGTTTGCTGTCATTTTCTGAGATTTTAGTCACTTTTGCCACTTAACATGTTTATATTTTGTTTTGTTTTATAGAACCATGCAGTATTTCTTGCAGAGTCCATTTATAGATGCAAAATCAAAATGTCTTCAGTTATTGTCTGACACTTTCAATCTCTCTCAAATCTAAGTGATAATCTTATCAGATAGAGGATTCTTGATTGCAGGTCCTTTTATTATTTTATTATAACACCCTGAGATAGACATTTACAAAACTGTTCATGGTTAGGTTTCAGTCATACAATGTTGCAGCACCCATCCCTTCACCAGTGCACATTTCCCACCACCAGTGTCCCCAGATTCCTCTCCCTCCCCCAGCCTGCCTCTATAGCAGGCTTTGCCTTGTCTTCATTACTTTTAGAGTGTATCATTCCATTCTCTTCTCTTTTTGTAGTTTGGAGTCCTCTCTTGCGAAATGTTGTACTGGAGTATTTGAGACTTTGTTTCTCTTTTGATCCTGAAAGGAATCTGTCTCTGTTATTCTTATCATTTTGATTACAATGTATCTCTGTAGTCTCGTTTGGGTTTTACTTTGTTTAGTTTTGGGTTTTTTTTGGAACTCTGTATCTCCTGGCTGAGTGCACAAGCCTCCCTCGCTGATAAAGGACTGACATTTTCAGCTATTATCTCTTTCACCAGCTGTTCCTCCACTTTTTTTTTCTCTCCCAGGATTCATATGATTTTGAGGTTTATCCCTCATACTATTATTTTCCACTGCAAAAAATGAAATCTCCTCTCTGATACCAATTCTTTGTTGATGGTCTTTTGTCTTGTTCTCAAGGTCACTGATAATGATTTTTAGATTTTTGTCTTCCATTCTGCAGCTAAGTTTTGCTACCTGCTATTTTTTCTTTTTAGCTCTTTCAATTTTGTTTTAGTGAGTTTTTTTTCATAAGCTTTTGACTTACTTTAATTTCTCCTCCAGTCATTTTATCTCTGTTCAGTGAACAGCAATTAAACTGTTGGCTCTTGAGTCAGTTTTAGGCAGCAGTGAAAGCTTTGATGTACTTTCAGACATTCCTGGATTTCTGTCTCCATCTGTTGAAACCACTGAATTCCTTCATTGTTTCTGGTGTCCTGTGGGTGCTCAGGGCAGATCTCCAGGCTCAGGTGCTTGAATGGCCGCCCATGCTCCCATGCTTGCACTCACTTTACCGGATGCGTACCTATGGCTCTGCTGGTTTGGGGCTACCACAAATACCTTGTAAAAAGCAAATGGAAGCAAAGATAAACAAATGGGATTATATGAACCTGAAAAGCTTCTGCACGTCAAAAGAAACAGTGACTAAGATACAAAGATAGCCCACAGAACGGGAAAGATTATTTACCCTTACAGGGTTTCAGTCATGCAGTGTTCCAACTCTCATCCCGCCACCAGTGCACGTTTTCCAATACCAACGTGCCGTTTTCCTCCCACCCACCCCCAACCCTTGACCTACTTTCAGTACTCAGTTCTAGTCTAGCGCTGTATTTCCAGCTATTACTGTCAAAGTGGTACATTTTGTACCTTACCTACCCTCTGTCCCACACATACATAGAATCCAACCGTTGGCACGTCCTCCTGGCCGTTGATATTAGTCTCATACTATTTTTTTTTTCTTTAAAACCCAAAAATGAATCCAGACTGCAGCTTTTGAGATCTAATACAAAGTAATTCTGTAACAAAAGCCAAGTTGCTCACCGGAAATCTGTTGGGTGATGGGATGAGGGTGTCAGCTCGGTGGTGGCTTCTTGAGGTAGAACAAGGACCACAAGCTCAGGAGCAGCCCATGGTGCTCTGCTGCCAAGACCTAGTTACATTCCCAGCTTAGCAAGAGCCATGCCAGCATAACACTTACGCTCCACCTATAAACCTTTGCTTAGTTTCTTACAGCCCTAGATTGGCAATTTCTTTTTTTTTTTTTCTTTTTTGGGTCACACCCAGTAATGCTCTGGGGTTTCTCCTGGCTCTGCACTCAGGAATTACTCCTGGCGGTGCTTGGATGACCATATGGGATGCCAGGGATCCAACCCAGGCTGGCACAGGCCGGCCGCGTGCAAGGCAAATGCCCTACCCGCTGGGCTATCGCTCCGCCCCTAGATTGGCAATTTCTACATACATATTTTGTTTTATTTTCTAAAATGACTTGTTGGTCTTTGAGTCACTTTCCTCTTTCAAATGCTGTTTCTCCCTTTCCTTAACCCTTCTAAATACCTGCAGTTCTGTCCTCTGCACAGTTGAATGGCAACTATCCGTTTTCTTCAGTGAGTTTTCTCAGTGAGACTGTTCAGGTCTTTGGCTTTGTTTGTTTAAGACACCAGGGTTTACGAGTTTATTTATAGTTGAGTTTTATGTATACTGTGTCCCATTGCTAATGTCAACTTCCCTCCAACAGTGACCCAGGTTCCCTCCTCCTCCCTTCACCCCCAGTCTGCCTTCTTGATGGACACATTTAAAAATTGTTTCTTTGTTGTAATTGAATTGCCATAAGATGCACAGGCACAAAGTTGTTGTGATTGAGTTTCAGTCCAACAATATTCCAACACCTGCCCCTTCACCAATGCAAATTTCTCTGCCAGTGTTCCAACAGGTACATTTTTAAGTTTGGTTGTTGTCATTTTTAGCTCCTGCTTTCAGTATTGCTGACTGTGCAGGTGGTTCAGTTTTTGTGTGTTCTTTGCATTAATTCCCCAGGTGCGACCACAGAACTGGTCCTTTTCAGCTATTTTTATCCTGTCTCTCTGGGTGTTTCTTTTGATCTCTTTCCCAGTTTTTTGATTTTTTTTTCTCTACTGTATTTATTCCCTCAAAAGCCATGCATTGATTCTTAATTTCAGTAATTACGCATCTTCTTTCAACCACTTGCTCTTTGGCCAGCAGTTGAATTGATTAGGAAGATTATCATAATCAAGTCTGAAACTAGCCTAAGCTGGTTGTCATTCTCTGTGACATTTAGGGAGTGAATGTGTCATTCAGCTGGTGAGTGTCTGGTCCTATTTGGTCTCTGGGTAGAGCCCTTGCGACTCTACCTAGAGAGTTAACTAGAGCTCCTCTTCCTCAGTTTCAGATCTGACCTCCGAGTCATAACTGCATAAGCTGAGTTGGTCTCCTTAACTGCAAAGGCATTACTTCTGTTCCATTAATGAAGTCTGTTGGTTTTACACCAAGTGAGGAAGGATCAGAGAATATTGGCCCTGCTTTCAGGCCGCTCTGCTTTCTGGGAACATGCGCTCCTGGCTGCTGGCTTCAGAGAAATTTTTCTGTGTATTTCACCCAAAATAGTCAGATATGTTTGCTAAGTCTGTAAAACCATCTACTATTGCTGAAATCAGGTGCTTTTTTTTTTAATTCTGTGGACTGGAGAGAAAGTACTGAAGGCACAGCACTTGTTTGCATATAGCCAACATGGGTTTCGTTCCTGGCACTTAATATGGTCCCCAAGCACCAGCCAGAGTGATCCCTGAGCTAGAATCAGGCATAAGCTGGATGTGGCACAAACACAAAAACCCCAAAATCCCAATACACAAACACAAAAAGCCCCCAAAACCCAAAATCTCCAACTATAAAATTAATTCCAAATCCAGGCCTAAACTCCAATCTAAATCCCAGAACAAATAACTGAAAAAGATTCAGTTCTGTTTTATTTGGAATGTAAATTTAATGTAAATTTGACAGGCCCTATCCCCCAGCAATGTCTGTCGTAAATGAGAGTAAATAGAAATAAAGTGGACTTGACGTTAGGATGTCGCTTTTCTTAATACCTCTTCTGCTTACTCCCAGAACAAGTTCAAATAATGTCTCTAAATTCTAGATTTTTTAGCTGCACAGCAAGAGTAATACCTACCTGCCCACTTTTCACATTGTTAAGAAGCTCCAGGATCCATGAAATGTTTTCATAAATCGCAGACAGCTATGCAACTGCAGGCTATTTTTGTCTTGTTATTGTTTGTGACTAGCAGTTTATATGAGAAATAAGCTTTGATACCAAATAGACTAGTATTTGCTTAAGCTTTGCTCTCTATGTCACTTTGACGACAAACATTCAGCCTGATGTAGCTTCCTCTGGGCTAAGGGGTCTTGTTACAGTACAACACTGGAAGGTTTTGTAGTGGACCAAAGTTAATCTAGGAAAATACTTTGGAACAGTGAGCCTAGCCTACCTATATCAGAAAGAAGTTAAAGTAAGAAAAAGGGGGTTATCAGACTGGTGGGGGAATCCTGATAGGTGTAGTATAGCAGGCCTATCCGGGGAAGCCAGTGACCGAAGAACAAGGGAAAGTGGAGAGGAGTTGTGGAATTGTGGGATCCTGAGTGAGGCCAGGTGAAGATTTTGTGGAATTGTGGAATTGTGGGATCCTGAGTGAGGCTGGTTATAAGGACATTGGCTTCCCTTTGGAAGTGATGGAGGCGTCTTTGTCACTGCAGGTGTCAGAGCAGAGTAAAAACTCCCTCTGATTTTTTTGTGTAAATATCCGTCTTTTAAATGTTTCTCTGTTAAGAGCAGGGTTATTGGTGGAGTTGCAGATGGGTGAATGGAAGAAATCCAACTCAAAGATGAAGGTGGCCCAGAATGACGGGAGTCAGTGGCGGTGGGATGAGGTGCCTGGATTCTGGTGTATGTTGAAGTCAAGGAGACAGATACTGTAAAGGATTGGATATAGAATATGAAGGGAGGGAGGGGAGATGATGAGGACCAGGACCTTGGCTCTGAGCTATTGGAAAGAAACTTACACTTTCCTGAGAGGAGAAACTCAGGTTAATGGTGTGGAGGCTGGTCCAAAGACTCCTGATGAACTTCCGATTTTTCCCTTCAGTCCATTCTAAACTGTGGCATGGTGCCACACCCTCCATCCTGCATAGTTTCCTCAGATGCAAGCCTAAGGGTAGCAGCTGGGTGGGCTGTCACAAGGTATCAGGAGGCCACTGCTCAGCACTTACTGAGCACAGTGACTGGCACGCTGTAGGCACACTGTGGTTGTCAGCTGTTGATGATTAGGAAGCCTTACTGGAAAGGGGGCAACTGATCGAAGTGGGAGGGCAAGGTGTGTAATGAAGGTGGGTGTGCACATGTATTTTTGAAATTCCTAAGATAAACACCTAAGAAAAGATCACTGTGTTCTATGATTGTTTTTCTTATAACTTACTAAAATCAATTTTTATTACCTTTTATCAATAAAAATTTATTTTGAGTTTTACAAAGTTGCTCATAATAGAGTTGTTTCAGGCGCAGTATTCCAACACCAATCCCACCACCATGTCCCCTTCTCTCCACCAAAACTCGGAGGTTCAACCCACCCCCTAGTCTGCCCCTTTGGTAGGCATATAAAAAATTATTTCATATTACTTACTCCAACAAAATTTAAAGAAATAGTGAATGGAATTTTCAAAAATAAATCAGTCAAGGTCAATTTGTGATGAGTGACTGCTATTTGATTTTAACCTCTGTAAATAAATTATGAAATACAATATGAAAATTCTGACTATTTTCATAATTCAGAACCCTGGCATCTAAAGTACATTGCACTTAATGTTATTTTGTACTTGGATCTTACTGTGGTCATTATTGTATCTTCTCTCATAAATAATGCTTTTTTGAAAAATCCTGTGCTGATATATTTTAGATTTTATCCAAAGTCTCACTAAGTGGGGCTGAGCATTGCTGTTGTGTTCTCTGATAATTATATGCATCTGATTTCTTGTGAGATGTTATTAGTCAGCCTTTTCACTCTAATTCATAAGATATATTTAAAATATAAACTTAAAGGTGTTACGCTTCATTTTATATTTAGTTAACTTTCATGGTGATAGCAGAGATTTGTTTTCAGTGTTGACAGTATTGGGGAGAATATTGTTTAATAAGCTTATTCACTTATTTGAAAGGAAAAAGAATTATTTTTAATGTCAGTATAATAAATTATTCGGAGACTTAATTTGAATTAAGATTCATAATTGAAAGTATCTTCATCCTCCCTCCCAATTTCCTATTTTTTGGCTTTTCCTCCTTCCTTTGTCCCTTCTTTCAACTGACTTTGCTATTCATAAAGGAGTTGTTTATTGAAATTTGCTTGCAAAATAAACCTAGAGCTATTTTTTGATTTCTTGTTTTTGAGCCACACCCATCAGTGCACTGGGCTTATTCCTGCACCTTGACTCCTGTATTAAAGTCATGAAAGGAAGATTTTGATTAAAATAAGAGTAGAGGGGTTGGAGAAATAAAACAGTAGGTAAGGTACTTGCCTTGCACGCAGCCAGCATAGATTTCCCTAGTGCTGCAGGATTCCCTTGAGCATGGCTGGGAACAACTTCTGAGCACCCCCCTCCAGCACAGAGCACTGGTAGCACTGTAGGGTGTTGCTTGATCCCCCTCATCCATGAATATTGATGTATAATGAGGTTTTCTGTTTTACTTGAGGTAATTTAGATTAATTTATGTGATTTCAGGAGCTCATAAATTTCATTCCATTTTGTTTCAGAGGGGGGCCACAAGGGGTGGCATAGTGCTTATCTCTCCATTCCAAATTTCACTCAATTTTGTATTGTTTTTGGCATAGTGTTAAGTGTACTTTACTCTCTCTCTCTCTCTCTCTCTCTCTCTCATTGCATTTTTTGTATTTAGGCCAATTTATCTGAATTTTAATAGGATTTTTAGGACTTGATTGGTCCCATTGTGAACGGGAGGGGGTGGTTAGGATTGGGCAATACCTGGCTATGTTCAGGCTTCCTCCTGGAGACTTGGTGTTGAGGGACCATCCTGGAGATGTTCAGGAGACCATATTCAGGCATGCCAGGGATCAGACATGCGAGACAAGCACCTTGCCAGCCGCACCGTCACTCTGGCTCCTGTTACCCAACTTCTATGTCATTCTGGTTTTCTTCCATACATTCTCGCTTTCCCACCATTTTATTTCTTCTCTTACAAGTAAAAATTGTTTTATTTCTTGGCCTTTTGTTATTTTCTTTTTATTTACTGCTTCTTAAAATTCATTTACCACCCTAGTTGCAGTTTTTAATGTTTCTATATGCTCAAAAATATTGAAAATAGTGTAGTGACAAGAATAAAATAGAACATATTTTAAAGTGGAAAGCTACTCTCTGTTCTCAATCACTTCTGATTTTATTGACTTACCTGAAATTAGGCAAAGATTCTTTTTTCAATTGTATTTTACATAAATACTTAAATATATTTTATCAAATTATGTTCTAGGGTAGTGTTTTTGTTTTGGGGGCCACACCCAGCGGTCCTCAAGGGTAACTCCTGGCTCCATCCTTAGAAATTAACTCCTGGCAGATTCAGGTGACCATATGGGATGCTGCGATTTCCCCAGTCAGCCATACACAAGCCAAATGCTCTATTCTCTGTCTTATTGCTCCAGGCTCCTCAAATTAAATTCTTAAGTTTTAAAAAATGTTCTCATTTATACAGATTTGTTAGACTTTACTTTTTATTGCACTTTGCCATTTTATGCCATATATTGGATACTTTTATCTTTTTAATTTGCTTTTTTTTTTTTTTTGCTTTTTTGGGTCACACCCGGCAATGCTCGGGGTTTCTCCTGGCTCTGTACTCAGGAATTACTCCTGCCGGCACTCGGGGGACCATATGGGATTCTGGGGATTGAACCCGGGCCGTCACAGGCCGGCCGCGTGCAAGGCAAAAGCCCTACCCACTGGGCTCTGCTCCAGCCCCTTAATTTGCATTCTTGTTTTAAAATTTTTTGTTTTTGTTTTTTATTTCAAAGCTTCCATTGTCTTTTAGTTCAAAAATTTGAAGTACTTTCTGGACTTGACAATTACTACCTAATAATTTCATATAATGCTAGTAAATTCATATGACATGCTATCTAAAATAATATTTGTATGTATGATTTCATTATCTTCTGTTTCTTATTGTTTCTAAGAAGTCTGAAGCCACTCTGATTGTGTTGATTTGTTTTTTTTCAGTGAAAATTGATATTATATCAATTTTTTAAACATGAAATCTGGAGAAAGTTTCCTAGGAGTGCTTCACCAGGAGCTTCTTCCAGTCTTTCCTCACAATTGTCATCAGTGTATCAATTTTCAGCCTCATCCTTTGTACCTTCAATGGTTAAATGAAATCTGCCATATGATTTTATGCATCATAATCATTTTAGATAAGCAAATGTTTCTTTTCTTCGGTGAGTCTCCTCTTTTATCTGCAGAATTAAGTTTTTCTGGATATTTCCAGCAGATGATCATTATTATGCAAGGTTAGATAGAACTAAGCCCTGTTATTTTTGTAGCCGTACAAACACTAAAGAAATGATTTCCTCAACCACAGTAATTGTTTCCATTACCAATAAAATGACCTCTCTGCTGCTATAAAAAGAAAAGGAAAAAATGAGTTTCTCAGGCCATTCAGCACTCAAATCTAGGGATTAGCAGGACCTGTAAAAAAGGAGCAAAGAGAAAAATTGTGTTATTAAGAAGGATGTACCCTTCTCTTTGGTAGTCACAGAAGGCATTCCACAGAAGGCTAGTCAGAGGAAGTAAACATACATATTGAAGCTATCAGTGTCCAGAAAACCGGAAGAAAATAACATAATTCTTGACCATACCACACCATTCTGTCAACTAAAACTGTTTTCTCCTGTATGCCAAAAGAATGCTCTTATATTTGACATGAATAAGGAACAAGAACCAAGCAGTTATCTTAACTGTGAAGGGGAATCATACCAAGTATTGTGTGTTTGTTCTTTATCTAGAATCATGATAGGTCAGTGCTGAGGTAAAACTTAATATTACATTTTTCTTCTGCATGCTTACAATCTTGTCCTATATTGAGATGTGTGCCTTTTATCTTTGATAACTACCAACAGAATCATTCAGTAAAAGTTGATCTTGGTACAAAGAGGGTTTAACTTTATCTTTGAAAAGGGTAATGCTATGAAAGCCAAACAGGGTGTTCAAACCCAATACATCAAGATCCTTCGTGAGCTGTATTATGGATTCACCACCAGGATCTCACCATTCTACAAGGAAGTGATCATTGATGTCAAAAGAGGGGTTCGACAGGGTGATACCATTTCACCAAAACTCTTCAGCGCCACCCTCGAGAACATCATGCGACAATTAGAATGGGAAGGAATGGGAGTGAAGATAGATGGTTGGCAACTACACCACCTTCGCTTCGCCAATGACATTGTTCTAATAACACCAAACATTAGCCAAGCGGCACAAATGCTGACTGACTTTGACTGAGAATGTGGCTAGAATGAGGATAGAATGTGAATAGACTGTGGATAGAATGTGGATAGAATGTGGCACAAATGCTGGCTGAGAATGTGGATAGAATGAGGATAGAATGTGGATAGAATGAGGGGATTAGAGGTCTTCAAAGAGAACGTAGGGAATAAATTAGGTTCCAGTTTCTTGTGCCACAAGAAGAATAAACTTTAGGACAATACCCAGTAGTGCTCAGGGCTTACTCCTGTCTCTGCTCAGGCAGTGCTTGGGGATCCATATGATATCCAGGGAGTGAACTTGGCTTGGCTGTGACTGCCCAACTCTTTGTACTGTATCCCTAGCCCTTATTTTGTTTTAGAATATGTGTTGTTTCATTTCAAGTATTGGATGCATGAGTCTGCAGGATTTGATAAAGCAGTTTTGGATCTTGAATTTCAGAGTGAGACAAACCTATGATGACTATTAGTTGGGCTTAATCAAATCTAACTAAATTTTTAGGAAGCTTAATTTTAGATGGGTTCTGCATAGGTTTTCAAATACCTTAAGGTTTGGTTCTCTTTTTTTAAAAAAATTATATATAATTTCTGTTATTACTGATTAGAAATTTGTTGATGAGGCAGAAAAGGATGCCGATTTCACTGTTTGCAGGATTATTAAAATTATGTTTTAATTAAATGAACATTATACAGCAAATATTAAGCTTTCTCCACACCCTCTCTTTTAACCTTCTATTTCTTATTCCATCCTGTGGCCTATCCAGTACACCCTACCTTCACCTCTTCCCCAGACACTTGGTAAAAGATCATACCAGAAGGTGGGTGGGTGGATGATAGATAGATAGATAGGTAGGTAGGTAGGTAGGTAGGTAGGTAGGTAGGTAGGTAGGTAGGTAGGTAGGTAGGTAGGTAGGTAGGTAGGTAGGTAGGTAGGTAGGTAGGTAGGTAGGTAGGTAGGTAGGTAGGTAGGTAGGTAGGTAGGTAGGTAGGTAGGTAGATAGATAGATAGATAGATAGATAGATAGATAGATAGATAGATAGATAGATAGATAGATAGATAGATAGATAGATAGATAGAGAGAGAGATAGATAGAGAGATAGAGAGATAATCTGAGATTTTTGAAAGGTCATGTATTGGACTAGGGATATAATGTGGGGCGGTACACTTACCTTAGATGTAGCTAACTCAAGTTTAATCCTGGCACTACATTGGGTCCCTGAGCACCACCAGGGATAACCCAAACCAATCTATCTCTCTCTCTCTCTCTCTCTCTCTCTCTCTCACACACACACACACGCAGACACACACATGTACGCACACATGTATGCACGCACGCACGCAAGAACTGATCTTGTTTGGGTGTGTCAATGCAGGAGTTTGTGGACTGACGCAGACTCCATTGCTGCTCTCCAGCTTGTTCTAATGGAGCCTGAACTCTGCAAAGCCTTTTCCAAGGCCTTTGACTAAAGCCTTCGGTCTGGGTGTCAGACTCCATTATTATAGTAGTTGATGAGCACAGCACGCTGAGTCTTTTGTGAGTGATGACTGTTTGGCTCAGCTTATAGAGGAGGAAAGAATGGACACCAAGCTCTTGAAGGAGTAGAATTTTGATAGTGGCAAATCGCATGCGCTTTGGGGGATAGCACTAGTGGTGTTAGGGTTTGTGCCGCTTGGTTCTGTTGATTCACTCAGTAGTGTGGATCACTGGTAAGGAATGCACCCATACATCATCCGAACAAGGCTTGCTCTCTACTACCAAGCAGTATCCCAGACTCAAGCAGGTAGTTTTTATGTGCTTATATGGTCCATTCTGAATTCTGAGTATAATTGCAAAGCTTTTCATATGACTGTAGAAACTGCTCCATAGTACAGAATCTTTGTTCCTAAAAATATTGCTTAGTTTCTGCAAGTTTGTGTTAAAATTAGGTCTATGAGCAGCTTATATTGGCATCATCTAGAGTGGAAAAAGCTTCTGAAATTCAGATTCTTGGACATTGCCTAGGCCATCTTAAGTGCACTCAAGCAGCTGCATTTTAATATACTATTGTGTGTGTCATCTGCTCATGGACTGAACTTGGTGGCTGTCATATCTCTAGTGGACACTAGACCTGAGACAGTGCGACCAGAATTAGGCAATGACTATACTTCCAGCTTGCAGTAATTTTATTCCCCAAATCAGGGTCTTATATATGTGTTTTAGACAAAGAAGCATGTGAAGCACATTTAGTCATAGTCAATTACGAGGCAGCACTTCATCCGTGCCCTGACCTTGAACGCATTCAAGGGTTAACTCCTCACGGACATAGTTAGCCTTAGATTTTAGCAGAGCACTGGTGCTGGTGGCTGTCGGGGAACACCTCCGGGGGTCCCCGACAGTGTCAGGACTGAAGTTCTCTTCTATCTCTGAGGACGCCGGGAGAACAGATGAAAACTCATGAGTCCGGTGCAGTTCCAAAAATGGCTTTTAATAGTACAAAAGCTCTTCCACAGCACTCCAATATAATGAACAAACTTTAGCTCTGATCCGAACTTAGACCATACAAAAGAGCCTAAGTCTCCCACCAAAGAGAGAGGATCTCACCCGAGCTGAGTCCTACCCAGAAGAAGAAGCAAAAGGCCAAAGAGCAAAAAGCCAAAAGCAAAAGGCCGAGGAGCCAAAAGCCGAAAGCTAAAAGGCCAAAAGGTAAAAGTGAAGGGGCCTCAAGTCAGCCCCTTGTATACACCAAAGTAATCCAACCGGGAGGGTCATGTCAACAAAGAACTCTAAACAGAGTGTAGTGCCACACCCTATTGCAGGTATAAACAAAGGTTACACCAAGGACTAATCCCGAGATTATCTCTTATGTAAAACACTGGAGAGAGAGGGGGCTGATATAAAGTAATACATCTTAACTTCAATGAGCTTCATGTAATCTAGATGGTACCCACAAGGTCCTTCTTATTATTATCTGCACCAGGGTGATTCTGAGTATCTTGTTCTCGTGTACTGAAAGGGTCACACTCGCCTGCTTAGAGCAAACTAGTATGATCCTTCCTATAGTCTTCCTATAGTCTCAGTGTAGCCAGGGTGGTAGTCTCCTGGTAAATTCTAACTGTCCCACGCTGGGTGCAGTGGGTATAAAGAGGAACTGTGCCCAATCTAGAAAACATAGAAGTCTTAGTAGATGTATAAGTCAGAAGTTATTCAATCAAGGTGACTTCTGTAACTGCCACACCCTCTAGCAGTGTTTACATAGAAGAGAGGTCTCATTAGAATGAACCTTGGCTTAAATAGATTAAGCTGGGAGTGGGCAGAACAACAAAGCTTCTAGATTAGCTAAACCTGTCCTCCAACAGGTGGCTAGATAAGGAGGTGCCAGACTCAAGCCATGGCTTGGCCTGTAGGAGGTTCATAACTTTCCTCTTGCACTGACTGTGCTTTCACAGACACATGACATGATCAGGGCTTAGCATATGCTTAGCCTTTTAGCTCCATTTGAGGTTGCTTCTTCCCAACAGTGGTGACCAGAAACCTATCTCAGGTCAGCTGTCTGAGTGCTAAATGTCTGGTCTGCAGCCAGCCCATGATTCACTCAATTTTGGCATATGCCCTGACCACACAGTTCGAAAAAGTTGTATCAGGCTTTCCAGGACATAATTATCAAAGCACAGATCAACCCTTCTTTTTGAAATGAAGGTCATGTAAATAGTCTGTGGGTGAGAGCAAAGGGACAGTGCATATTCAGGACTCACTTTGGTCAATTGTTTGTTGTATTTTTTTAATTAGTTTATTTTTTATTATACCACTGTGAGATATACAATTACAAAGATGTTCATAATTGGGTCTCAGTCATACAGTGTTCCAGCACCCATCCTTCCACCACTACCCCATTCCCACCACCAAATTCCCACATTCCCTCCTACCCACCCCCAGCCTGCCTCTATAGCAGGCACTTTTTCTTTTCTTCTCTGTCTCTCTGTCTTTGTCTCTCTCTTTCTCTCCCCTCTCTCTCTTCCTTAGACATTGTGCTTGCCCTACAGGCATTTAGGGTTTATCATGTAAGTCTCTTTGTGTATATTCAATGCTGAGTTCTAGTCTGGCATTACCATTTCCCACAATTGGTAGAACACTGGTATATATCTATACCATTAATGAGTGGAGTCTCTCTATATCTGTCCTTGCATTCCCTGGATGAATCCTACTTGGTCATGCTGTATAATCTTTCTGATGACTGTTTGAATTCTATTTGCTATTTTTTTATTGAAGATCTTAGCATCTGTGTTCATCAGGGAGATTGGTCTGTAGCTTTTCTTTTTTGTGATGTCTCTGTCTTCTGTGGGTATCAGGGTGATATGTGCCTCATTGAAGCTATTTGGGAGTGTTTCTGATTCTTCAATTTCCCGGAAGAGCTTGAAAAAAGAACTGTCAGTAGGTTCTCTTTAAAGGTTTGGTAGAATTCACTGGTGAATCCATCTGGGCTTTTGTGTTTGGGGAGACTTTTTGATTACTGATTCCATCTCCTTGATGGTGATATGCTTGTTGAGGTATTTCAAGTCTTACTGTTTCAGCCTTAGGGAGGCTATAGGAATTCAGAAATTTGCCCATTTCTTCTAGGCTCTCTTGTTTCATGGCATACAGACTCTCAAAGTAATCTCTGATGATCTTTTGAATTTCTGTGATTTCTGTTGTGATATCCCCTTTTTCATTTCTGATTCTATTTATTTGGGTTCTCTATTTCCCTTTCCTTGCGAGTCTTGCAAGTGGTTTGTCAATCTGTTTATTTTCTCAAAGAACCAGCTCTTGATTTCGTTGATCTTTTGGATTCGTTTTTTGGATTCCATCTTATTTAACCTCTCTAAGTTTTATTATTCCTTTCTTTCTGTCTGGGTTGGTCTCCTTTTGCTGATCACTTTCTAAGCTCTTAAGCTGTGAAGTCAGACTGTTTATGATGACCTTTTCTTTTCTGATGAATGCTTGAAAAGCTATGAACTTTCCTGTTAACACTTCTTTTGCTGTATTCCACAAGTTCTGGTAATTCTGGACTCATTTGTTTCCAGGAATTTGGATTTCCTCTTTGATTTCTTTTTATGATGTGATGGTTGTTCTGCAGTGAGCTGTTTAGTTTCCAGGTGCTTGGTAATGACTCTCCGTTTTTGTGTGCGATTGACTTCTGTTTTCATTTTAGAGCTTTCATTCCAGGGTCCTGAACATTAGTACCCCTGTACTAGCAGAGAGTAAAGGGGGTAGAAAACAATGAACTATTCCAGTTTTTTTTAGTTTTTTTTAACTTCTCAGTCCTGCTTTCTAAGCTTCTCCCCCTTTTATGGCCCCACTGCCCCAAAAACCGCCCTGTTGGTTTGTTACCTGACCCTTGGCCGTGAGTGGAAACTGATATGCCTTCAGAGGTCAGTTTTCTGGAGAGACTGAGATCAGAGCAGCCCAGGTCCTCTTTGCTGTTTCTGGGCACTGGCCCTTGGCACAGGACACACTCGGGTGCCATGTATTTCCCTGAGTTAAGGGAACTGTTTGTCACACCTGTAGGCGCTTCTCCCTTTCCACCCCCTCCTCTTTGTTGGCACAAAACTGCCTTTTATTTGTTGTCTGTAAAGTCTAATTGGATTTTCAGTCACTTAATTCACAGTTTAACGCAGGCCTACACTATGACATAGGAAAGTGGAGGGTGAGACAGCAGAATAAACCACAAGAAGAAACTTGCTATGGAAGAAAGAAGATATTAATGATCGAGGAAATAAGGAAGTGGATTAAACAGCAAAGCTCCTGAGCTAACTAGGCCTGTCATCCAACTCCCCCCACCCCGCCCGAAATGAAAACAAATCTACAAAATATATTACTTTCCACAGAATTAAGGATGGTTTTTGTTAACATCCTTTTGGGAATCACAGTTCGAAATCAGAATTAAAAATAATATTTTACAGAAATTACCATAAACAAAATAAAAGTATCTTACATACACTTGGAGATTTTTGCAATGCATATGGTTAACAAAGAATAATATCTAAAAATAAATAATAAATTTATATAATTAAATAATAGTGAGATTGGGGGAGGAGTGTTGAGTTTTGGGCCATACCCAGCCATGCTCAGGCATTACTCCTGACTGTGTTCTCATGGAAGAGATTGGTATGCCAGCTGTGAAACCCAGGTCAGTTGCATGTAAGGCCTTACTCCCTGTACTATTTCTCCAGTTTCACTAATGAGTTTAAAAAAAAATTAAAAAAGTATAATCAGAGAGTATGCTACCTGCGCAGTAGAGCCTGGCAAGCTACCCGTGTTGTATTTGATATGCCAAATACCAGTAACAATTATAGACCTCATTCCCATGACCTGATGGAATGGTTTGAGGCTCTTTATGTTCCTGGAGCAAGCAGGTGCCCTTGTGCTCTACTTGCATGAGACAGGACATATGGAGATGTTACTGGGGCCCGCTCGAGCAAATCGATGATGAACGGGAAGACAGTGACAGTGAATCAGAGAGTCAACAAAGAATATGAACAGGCAGTTAGCAGAAGAAAATAGTCTTCTCAGATCATAAACATGAAGTGCTGTGAGGCTGCTCTAATAATCAGACAAATGGAAATTAGAGTAATGAGGGATAGTAAAGATAGGAGCTATATGAACTTCAGCCTTGGTGGAAATTAAATGAACTTCAGGCCTTGGTGGAAAGGAAACTAGGTACAGTGCCACTTGTAAATACTGTAAATAAATTTATGTATGTACAAACATTGTCCCCTGATACATTGTTCCTAACAGAGAAAAATTAGCAATTGCCAGAACAGAAGCATATCCCTATACGGGGAAACCTGTATAGGAATGAACATGAATGAACTAGAGCTGTATCAAAACAAACACAGACCCAAAAGGGAAAAACAGATCTTTGTTCGGTGCCATCTTTATGATGTTGACTTTATTTCTGAGAATTCGATATACTTTTAGGAACTGTTCATGCGTATTAATTAATTATGTGTAGGAATAATGAATAGGGAAAGTGATGAAACTTAGGAGTGTGATTACTGTTGGTGAAAAATTGAGATTGAGGTGAGAAATGACATTAAAGGGATTTTAACAATAACAAATGAGTCAAGGGTCACTGTATCACTGTCTTCCCGTTCATCATCGATTTGCTCGAGCGGGCCCCAGTAACATCTCCATATGTCCTGTCTCATGCAAATGGAGTCCAAGGGCACCTGCTTGCTCCAGGAACATAAAGAGCCTCAATCCATTCCATCAGGTCTTGGGAATGAGGTCTACAATTGTAGAGTCAAGGGTCAATGTTAGAAAATACTGAGATTTGACAAAGCTGAATATAGGGTGCCTGGTTACTTGATTCGATTTTATTTGAAGTACTGCACATACACACAGTGATGGTGGTGTCATTCTAGGGAATGTGAAGTTTGACTGCTTCTCTTCTCGGGAACAGTGGAGAAGACTCATTTCAATGTTAATCTAGGATAAGATTCGGTGAGTTGGTCTGGCAGAAGGTCTCCTCTGGTGGATACTAGGCTTTGGAGACTGGCTTTGGGAGTCCTCATTGTCAGCAGATTTTTATCTACATGGGACTCCAAATAATCAGAATACAGGGCAGATACTGAATGATTTGGTTAATGAGGCATAAGAAACTCTGCTATAAGTATCCTGCTAGCTTCAGGGACAGTTAGGACCTTTCTTACATTGAATAACCAGAACATGCCTACAATAGGCTCAATGTTCTCAGCTTTCCTCTGTATCCTTTAGATGTGTATATTTTCCTCCCTCCCTCCCTCCCCTCCCTCCCTCTCTCCCTTCCTCCCTCCCTCCCTTCCTCCCTCCCTCCCTCCCTTCCTACCTTCCTAGAAATCTGTCGTTTTGCAATTTGAATATGTTTTGTAAGTTTAATATTTTCCTTAGAGTCTGATTTAGATGAGTATTTTAGGCGACGACATGGTGTTTACTCATTTTTACTTTAGTGTAACTTGTTTCCTCCTCTCAGCCATCTCCAATAGTATGGTCTTATTTTTGGTCAGGAGCCACTCTCTGGTCCTTGTGGAAATTATTGATGTATGCCTCTTCATCTCGTCTCCAGTTTTTAAGTATGTTATACAAACTGAAGAGCCTTTATCTCTAAATCACTAACCATGCTTTCTTTGACACATCAGATGTGCATTTGGAAATGTATCCAGGGTCTTTTTTATTGACCACATTACCATGTTCCTAGAGAAACAATTCCATGTGCTAAATACCTTCATGTACTAATGAACACAGCTGCCAAACACATTACAATTAAAGGGACTTTTGGTTTCATATAGTTTTATCTTCCTAATAATCATGCAAGATTTTTTTTAAGCCTGTTTGGTACAGATCACACAAGCCCTTCGCACACATAAGACGAGCTGGGGTGAGTGGAGGTGGAGTGGAAGACATATTACTATATCCTGTCCAGCCAAGGTGTTTTGCCTTCTTCATTATTTAACAGAGTTCCTAGTTTCCCAGTCTGAAGACTTCCATTTAATTTTTTTCATCGGTGTCTTGATCAACCTAAAGTATAACATCTTTATCTGAGATAAATCTACCCCCAAGAGAAATTCTCTTTCACCCTGAGAGACTAGAGCACGTTCCTCTAGAAATCAGTAATTTTTTTTTTCACTCTAAGCCCTGGAGTTTGATAGCTATCCAGGTCTCAGAGAAATTTAATACTAAAAAATGTTTATGTATTCTCCTAGTTTTAAAGACACATTCTGTGCAAGAAATTTATAGTCATTACTTTAGTATCAGATAGCTCTGTGGGAACTCAAGTGAATGTGCGTACATAAGCCTGACCCAGTGTCTGGGAAAATAAAACAAACTGTAAACACTTGGTGTCAAATAATTCCAGCTTCTCCTCAACCTCCAGAGACAGTATAAAAGTCAGCCCTTAGCATCCACCTCCCCTTGAATTTCTGTTTTGGGTGTTCTTTCACTAGTTCTTGAACAGTGATGAGGATCATACTGAGAGAATATTCTCTACAGGCAAAATTATGCAGAACTGGATAGTACAGCAGGGAGGGCATTTGCCTTGCATGCTTCCATCCTGGGTTCTATCCCTGGCTTCCCATATGGTCCCCCAAGCACCACCAGGAGTAATTCCTGAGCCAGGAATAACATGTGAGCATCCTTGAGTCTGATCCAAAAAAAAGCAAAAAAAAAAAAAAAAAAAAAGCATTTGGCTTGTTCTGTTAAAGAAGAATATTCTGACCCTTTAGTTCTGACTCAGTTCGTGAATGTGTGATTTGAAGTTAGATACTTTCTTACGCACACTATGGGGTGTTGGGTAACACCTTTGTTCCCAGCTATATTGAGACACAGGGCCGAATCCCCTTTTGCCGCAGGGGGTTTGGCAGTCTGCAGATGGATAAAGACTAGTAAATTCAGCAAAGTTCCAAAAGGCTTTTACTTAGGCTTTTACTTACACAAGTTCTAGCATTGCAATCCAATGTTAGGAAAGCCCCCAAAAATTTAGTTTCTAGCTAAACTCAGACCACATGTTCCGGTTAGAGTTCTCGGCCAAAATGGCCGCTGCACCCAGTACCATATGCTTGGGTCCAGGCAGAAAGATATCCAGACAGGCAGAGCCTGGCCAGCAGAGGCGCTAAGAAGGCCGGGAGTGAAGAGCAAGAAGAGCTGCTGCTTTTATATTCCTGTTGGCCTGACCTGGCCCAGAGCAACAGGTGAAATTGGTTGGACAAGGCAAAATGTTTTAAGGTTGGGTTTGCTTTCCCCAGGGAGTTAACCTGGCCCAGGCCACTGAAACGTTAATTTGACTGCAGTTCTCCTGCAAGCACTATATAGAGTGGGGAAAGGGGATCCGAGATGAACTGTATCTCAGGATTAATACAAAAGAGGTGTATCTTTTACCATGGATATTCTACAGCCAGATTATGTATTTCTTCAAACTTTCAGATTTGAATATTCTTATTTTTACTTCACAGTTGTTCTGGGTACTAGCCTCTAGACATACTAGAGAGCCATGCTCGCTTGCCAGGAGGCAAACAGCATTTCTTTCTGATTTGATTATGACTATACTATTTAAAGGAGGATCCAATGCAGCCAGATAGACTCTGGTGGAGTTTTCCAGGCCCATGAGGAGAATCTGTGAAAGAGGAAATACTTTGAACAGCTCACATGAAATACCTGTAAGATATTTATCTTTATAAATTTATCTTTATATCTTTATAATATTTATCTTTATAATATTTATATTATAAATACCTGTAAGAATTTATCACAAACGTGTGGGAGTCAGAGTTTAGGAGAGACAGAAAATGGAACAGGGTGCTAATAATTGTCGAGGGTACTAATGCCAACCTAGAACTGAGCATGAAATAGAGGCAAAAGGTTTCACATGACAACCTTTTAATGTATGTCCTGTAATCCATAGTCTAGAAGGGAAGGAAAAGAGAAAGAGAGAGAAAGGCAAAGAAATAAAGAACCTGCCATGGAGCAGGGCTGGGTTAGGGGGAGGGAACCGGGATGTTGGTGGTGGGAGATGGGCACTGGTGGAGGGACGGGTGCTGAAACACTGTATGACCAAAACCCAAACATGAACTTTTTAATTGTATATCTTTTTATTTGTATGGAGATGGGCACTGGTGGAGGGACGGGTGCTGAAACACTGTGTGACCAAAACCCAAACATGAACTTTTTAATTGTAAAAAAAAATAAAATAAAAAAAAATTTAAAAAGCAAAAAAAAAAAAAAAATCAAATCAAATTCAAATAACTAAAAAAAAAAAAAAAGATATTCTGCCACTAGAGTCACAGATCCAAACTGTTTTCCTGCCCCTAGCTACAACGTGACACACACACACACACACACACACACACACACACACACCACCACCCCCTCTACCCCCTCCCCGCCAAGAGATAGTTCCAGGCAAGATGCAGAGACTGGGCAGCCAAGACCAGGCTATGTACTCCAACAATAGGGTTTAAGATAGTTCTGTTTTTGTTTGTTATCTTTTTAGTCTTCAAAATAGGATACTGTTTAAATACCTTGATTGCTAATTTTTAGCAAAATGTGGCACTTTTTAAATATGTAGAAGAATTTTAATAAAGTTACAGCCCTCTCTGTATGCTAAAAAAATGTTTCCAGAACCTTTTGAGTCTTCTAAATGCAATGGTAGCCTAGGATCCCTGTAGACAAAGGGAAAATGAGAGAATCCAGTCCATGATTGGGTTCATTAAGTTTGCTATAATTTTAGCATGAAAAGTACTTTCTTCCCTCTTCCTTTTAATTCTCAGATGACTGCATAAGTTATTCAGCATAAGTCATTCAGCTCAGCAGCTTAGCTCTGTGCTTCACACTGCATTGAGTGGTTCCTAACTGCAGAGGATATGGCCTTCTAGTGTGGTTATTTCATTTGCATTACATACTAAATTCCAGGGAATGACACTTTTAGTAATTTCTTGACCGTTGAACCTTACAGATTCCTGCTTGCTTAGTCTAACAATCTGATAATTCTTGAAACCGGGCTGGTGTGGAGGTGGGGACGACTAACTCCAGTCAGCTTGTCATTAAAGACAGCCTGCAGGAGCTCAGATGGAGAACAGTATTAATTCCAGAATGTAGTTTCATTCCCCCACATAATAATGACTGGTATATTCTGCAGTATTCTCATGATTAACTAAAATCAAGCCATCCGTATAAATAAACAGAAGAAGCCTGTTTTGTGATTCTGACCTCATTACTTTTGATTTTTGTTTTCTTGGTTCTTGCCCCATGCTGCACAGGGTTTTCAGGCTCTGAACTCAGGAATCACTCCTGGCAATGCTCGGGGAACCATATGATATAGTGAGGACCAAACCCAGGTTGGCTGCATGCAAGGCAACTACCCTGCCCATTGTACTGCTGCCCCAACCTTCCTTTAATTGCATTTCTGTATTGATCATTTTCAGAATTTGCTTGTCTGTAGTGGTAGTCTCCCAACAGAGGGGAAAATCTTGTCTGTTGCCCACTTTCTTTCAGGCATGGCCATTTGTGTGGAATTGCAAGACAGTCAGGTTAGTCTGGCAGCTGTTTGAGTATCATTTGTCCTTAACTGCTTTAGCCATGACTGAGCTCCAGTTTTGATTTGGTTTTGTTGTTGCTGCTGCTGTTGTTGTTGTTGTTGTTGTTGTTGTTGTTGTTGTTGTTGTTGTTGGGGTTTTTGTCTTTGGGGCAGGGTGGGCTCC
Organism: Cryptotis parvus; assembly: GCA_021461705.1. Lineage (NCBI taxonomy): Eukaryota > Metazoa > Chordata > Mammalia > Eulipotyphla > Soricidae > Cryptotis > Cryptotis parvus. The sequence continues at coordinate 142,453 of JAJIBD010022519.1, forward strand.
TAAGAAGTTCTCAGTGGGGCTGTGGCATTCTCCAGATCATGCTCTACTAAATGTTTCTGTGAAAGAGTCGAAGTGACGCTGTCTGGGCTGGCGGCACTCACAGGGTCGAGTGAAGTGACGCTGTCTGGGCTGGCGGCACTCACAGGGTCGAGTGAAGTGATGCTGTCTGGGCTGGCGGAACTCACAGGGTCGAGTGAAGTGACGCTGTCTGGGCTGGCGGCAGAGGGGGTTGAGGAAAGTGATGCTGTCTGGGCTGGCAGTACAAACAGGTATGAGTTAAGTGATGCTGTCTGGGCTAGCAGTGATCATGGTGATGAGTGAAGTGATGCTGTCTGGGCTAGTGGTACTCACGGGTCAAGTGAAGTGATGCTGTCTGTGCTGGCAGTGCTGATGGGGATGAGTGAAGTGATGCTGTCTGGGCTGGCGACATTCACAGTTCGAGTGAAGTGATGCTCTCAGGTTGGCGGTGCTCATGGGTCGCCTGGGGTGTGCATCTGTAGTAATGCTTGAGGAACCAGGAAGTTCTGGTGATCCAACTCAGGGGACCTCACCCAGGCCTGGCATGAACTTTGTGACATCTTCTAGGCCCTAAGTTGGTTTTTTTGTTAGGTTTTTTTTTTAGTTTCTTTTTCCTATTGCTTCCTCCATTCAGCATGGATGCCTTTAGTTCTGGGAGCCAATCATTCAAAATTGTGATGAACCATAAGCCATTAAAGTAAAGCAAACTTTTAAGTTGACCCTATGGAAGTTTTCAGCTTCCTTGAGACTTTGGATGCTATATTTTACTGTTTGAGCTGCTGAAATATTCTCCAAGTGCTGGACATTGGCAGAGACAGCCTGGTTGTGAGACTGGCATCCTGAACAACTGGTAACTTGTCCTACTATGGCAAGTTGCCATGTGAAGGTGCCTGGTGAGAGCTCCTGGATCCACCCAGACTTTTGCCTGCCAACCCAGCCCATCTCCCGGCTAGCATCTGTCTCCCTAGGTCAGTCTCTCAGAGCATCCTCAGACACACTGGATCTTCTCTGTGATCCTGCCCTGTGGTGTTCTCAGGAATCTCTAGCATGTTCTTTACGTCTGTGCAGCCTACCTACGTGTCTTTGATACTGGTTGTGGTGGGCCAGGTTCTACTATAATGGGTCCTTTTTCTCTGGAGTATGTGATGCTTTGGCAGCCTCAGCCTAGAGCTGAAGAGTCCTGGTTTTATTCTGTTTTGTGTTTGGGGCCACACCTGGAGGTACTCAGGCTAGTCCTGGCTCTGTGCTCAAGGCCTATTCCTGGTGGTACTAAGACGACCATGTAGAAATGGGATCACACACACATGCAAGACTTTACCCCACACACATATGCAAGACTTTATCCCCCTTATTATCTCTGGCCCCAGTTTTTAAGTAGCTTTAATGCTCTGGTGGTCTTATGTCTAAAGTCCAAACTTTACATGCATTGTTGTGATCTCTCTGTACTTCAAAGGCCTAGCGCATGCCTCACCTCTAGATGCAGTTCACAGCTGTTCTTTTTTGCAGCTTCTCGTGGGAGGAGCCAGTGGCAGGTTGAGTTGCCTTAAGGTATGCAGATATCCTGACAGGATGTAGGCCAGTATTCCTGCCTTTTTTGGGTGGAAGAGCAGTCAGAGGAGACTAGCCCAGTTCTAAATACACCTTCGTGATTGATCTACAGAATTCTACGTGCTTGCTTTAGGCAAAAGTATTTGAAGAATGAACAGTGGCACATCGGTTCAACACACTGCAGACAGAGGCACATTGTGAAAATCACAATGGAGGTGTATGTGCATATGAGAATAAGTGGAATTTCACTAAAGACATGCTTCAAACCACAGTGCCAAAAAGGAAAGAGAGACGTATCTGCTGTAGAGACAGGCTAGGGCACTGGGTGGTGGGGACAGGAGGAAAACTGGGGGCATGGTTGCAAGGAAATCATTGGTTATAGGGAAATGTATGCTGGAAGAGGGATGGGTGTTGGAACATTGTATGACTGAAAATCATGAACAATTTTGTAACTGCGTATCTTATGCTAATTCCTTTAAAAAATGCTCCGCAGCTCCTTGCTACCCACCCCATCTCAGAAAAAAAATCTTCTTTCCTTTTACCTGGAATTATTTATCTGGTTCTTTTGCTGTTTCCAGTGGGAACATTGTCACTTTGTCTATGAATACGCCAATAATTTTTTTCTTTTTTTGCTTTTTTTGGGTCAACCCAGCAATGCCCAGGGGTTCCTCCTGGCTCTGCACTCAGGAATCACTCCTGGAGGTGCTCAGGGGACCATATGGGATGCCGGGGATTGAACTCAGGTCAACTGTGTGCAAGGCAAATGCCCCACCTGCTGTACTATCACTCCGGCCCCAAGGCCAATAATTTTTTAGGTAATCAGACTAACCCCTGTCTATCTCAGCTGATCAGTTTGTCTGTGCCTGTAGGAGCCTTACTGTGTCCTAAAAGGTGCCATGTTGAGAGGGTGGTGTTTCTTCTGTTTCAGGTGTCAGCGAAAACAGTGGCGAGTGGATCTGCCAGCTACCAGTGTGGTGATTACATTTCACAATGAAGCCAGGTCGGCCTTGCTAAGGACAGTGGTCAGGTGAGGCCAGACATTCCTACCTATTCCCACGCATTGTAGCTTCTGGGAGGGGATGGGCTATACTTGTGTTCAGGGTTTAATCCTAACTGTGTGCTCAGGGATCACTCCTGGAAGTACTTGCAGAGACATATATGATACCAGAGATAGAATCCATATCAGCCACGCAAGGCAAGTGGTTTTCCCCATTTACTGCACTGTCTCTCCAGCCAGTCTCTTTAGCTTTTGAGAGCAGTTCCCTGGTCATGATCTTAGCTGCAGGTTGTGAACCCAACACAGCTAGACTGGGGTTGTCTGGGTAAACACACAAGCCACCTGATACTACACAAGGAGGGGTTGGTGTCTCTTCCTGCCAAGAACTGGGAACAAGATAGGAGAATGGCCCGCCTGAAATGCCTAAAGACCAGTTACTTTCATCTTTCTGTCTTTCCTCAGTGTTCTTAAGAAAAGCCCACCCCATCTCATCAAAGAAATCATCTTGGTGGATGACTATAGCAATGACCGTAAGTACCAAGACCAATCTCACTCTGAGTGGCCCTTCTCTCGGATGCCAGCTTTCCTATAGGGTGGGTGCTAGTGATGCTTGTCATGAGAACATGGAAATGAGGGTCTCAGAAAGAAGGACCTGCATGATAGCCAAAATTTAACTAGTCTGTAAGTGATCAAGAATCAATGCTTGAGAACAAAGCTCTGGAGAGCTTTGAAGTTTATGCTGCTCTCTGTTCTTTCTCTAGCGGAGGATGGAGCACTCCTGGGGAAAATTGAGAAAGTAAGGGTTCTCAGAAATGATCGCAGAGAAGGTAAGATACTTTTATTAAATTCAATACCAAGCAGTTGAATTTCTACTTTTCCAGATTCCAGTAATAACTTGAAAAAAAAAAAGTCTTCTCTTTGTCTCCTTCCAAAGCCTCTTAAAAGCTCTGCCAACAAATATTGGATAAACATTCAAAGTTTAGCTAGTGGACATTCTATACCAGGACAAGAGTTAAAATTACTTTTTTACTTGTGTATTAGGAATTATTTTTTTTCTCACACAACCTAAAATGAAAGTCGTATCAGCCCCTTGAGTACTAGAGTTTAGAAGAAAAATAAAGATTTTGCAATGAGAAATTTAATGACTCCATACTTGAGGCAGGCATCTGATAAAAATTGGAATTCAAGTTTGATAGCCTGCTGAAGGTGAACCATTGGGTACCTGAGAGAGATAGAGAGAGAGAGAGAGAGAGAGAGAGAGAGAGAGAGAGAGAGAGAGAGAGAGAGAGAGCACAAGTGAGAGCGTGTGTACTGCAATTACACACTTCAACTGCATTTTGCAAGTGCCAACTTCAAAACCTGCTGTCCATCTTGTCTGGGGTGGAGCTGCTCTGAGTCTGCTCTGTTGGCAAATATAAGAGAGACTCCAGACAGGGGAAGTATTACTTTGAAGTGTCTGAAGTGTCTGGGGGAGAAACCTGAAAGCCAGTATAATTAACATTCAGGGCACAGTGGTGTTTTTAGAGTTTGCTTACCTGAATCCTAAGTTTCACCATGGTCCTAAGAGAAATCTTTCAGTATAGGAGCATGGCCAAGCTTTAAAACATAAGCTGTTTTTTCCTGTTTGATGATTATTCTGTTGGCCTTAGAATGTTGGTTGTATTTTTTTGATCACTGTATTCTTTCTTCTGGTTCCCTATTCAGCCCAGCTGGAGTAAGGAAATCCGCTTTCCTACACGGGAATCTCATCAACCAGTAAAGTTACTTAGCCTGTTAGGTACTGCCATCAGCACCATATTTTAACCAGCAAAGATCATTTGCACAGATGTGCATGAAAATAGGATGAGACTTGTTCCTCAACAGCCTTTGTTTGCAGGACTTGCATCTGTCTCACACACGTAGAATAAGCCAAATTGTGAGATCAGCCCAAAGTACTGCATTATATCTGTCGCTGTCTTCCCGTTGTTCATCGAATTGCTCGAGCAGGCACCAGTAACATCTCCATACCGCCCTGTCATAAGCAAGTGTAACCCAAGGGCTTCTGCTTGCTCCAGGGACAAGAAGAGCCTCAAAGCATTCTTCAGGTCATGGAATTGAGGTCCATAATTGTTAATTAGTTTTTGCCATAACAAATAAAACACGGGTAGCTTGCCAGGCTCTGCTGTGTAGGTGGTATACTCTCAGTAGAAGGCTCTCATCTCAAGCATTTGCTGATGAAACTTATAAGGGAAATATCATATGAAATATGGAATATAAAAGAGTTCAGCTCCAAAACATGGGATCAAGTCAAAGATTCATCAACTAGAAAATAAATGTAGCAGCAGAGCCATATTCACCAGCAATAGAAAGGAACTGCTGTCAAATATATAAGTAAATGCATGACTGCATTATATCTACCCCTTTATAAATGGCATGCATATTAACTCTTCAGATGTATTACCGGGGCTCTGGGGCCGGGGCTGTGTCCTCCTGACCGCGGGCGTGCAGCTTCACTGGGGCGGCGCGTTCCCACCCCCCGCCGCGCTGCCCTGTGTGGCCTCCCGGGCTCCTGTAAGCTGCCCAAGCCGGTGGTGGGAAGTTCGGCAGCTGTGGCGACCCTCATGAGAAAATCAGGCTAAGGATAAAAAGGATTTGTCCGAATCCTTCCCCCGACCCCCACCCCCGTGTTTGGGCCATACCTGGCAGTGCTGAGTTCCCTCCTGCCTCTGCGCTCTAGGCTGTCCCCCTGTAGGGACCCGGGACATACGTATATATAATATGATATATGATATGAGCATATACATAATATAGTATGATCATATATATAAGTACACATACCCGCACGGCAGAGCCTGGCAAGCTACCCGTGTTGTATTTGATATGCCAAATGCCAGTAACAATTATAGACCTCATTCCAGAATGGATTGAGGCTCTTTATGTTCCTGGAGCAAGCAGATGCCCTTGGGCTCTACTACCATGAGACAGGACATATGGAGATGTTACTGGGGCCCGCTCGAGCAAATCGATGATGAACGGGAAGACAGACAGTGATATTACTGTCTGCTAGCAGAATAAATAAAAAAAGAGAAAAAGTGGGGACGAAAACAATATTCTTCCTCTTTTACTTTGTCTTTCATTTTTGAGCCACACCCAGCAATATTTAGGGATTTATTCCTGCCTCTGATCTCAAGAATCTATTCTGGCCAAGTTCAGGGAAACCATATGTGATGCCAGGGTTTGAACCCAGACCAGTCTCATATAAACTAATGCCCTTCCTTCTCTACTCTCTCCAGCCCTCAGAAACAATTTTTTTTTATTTTACTATACCACTGTGAGATGTACAGTTACAAAGCTGTTCGTGATTGGATCTCAGCCACACAGTGTTCCAACATCAAACTCTCCACCACCCTTCCAATAAACAGTTAATTTTCTTTTTTTTTTAATTTTTTTTATTATACCACCGTGAAACATACAATTACAAAGGTGTTCATAATTGGTTCTTGGTAATACAGTATTCCAGCACCCATCCCTCCACCAGTGCCCCATTTCCACCACCAATGTACCCCCTCCCCTCCCACCCCCACCCGCCTTAATAGCAGGTACCCCAGTTTTCCTCTCTTTCTCTCTCTATCTCTCTCTCTGTCTCTGCATCTCTCTCCCTCTTCTTTTACACATTGTGGCTAGCCCTGCAGATATTTAGAGTTTATCACTTAAGTCTCTTTGTGTATATTCAATGGTGAGTTTTAATCTGCCATTACCATTTCCCATATTTATTAAAACACTGGTATCTATATCCTATTAATGAATGCAGTCATTCTATATCTGTCCTTTTCCTTCTGACTAATTTCACTCAGCATGATAGACTCCATGTTAATTTTCATATTGGCATAACTGTGACATTTCATTTGTTTATCTTATAAAAGAGTGCTTTTAACCTGGTAAGATACCATAACAAACTTCTAAAGATGAAATGTTCATTTGTCCGACAATAGAGATTTCAGGCTGAACAGGTTAGAAGGGATGGTGAAGGTCACTTTGTAATAATCAAGGGATCACTTGATCACTTGAATCCCGTTACTCATTGATTTGCTCGAATGGGTGCCAGTAACATTTCCATTGGACCCTATCACGTGCCAATGTAGCCCAATGGCATCTGGTTGATTCAGGAATATGAAGAGCTTCAAACCTTCCTTCAGGGTCTTGACGAAGAAGTCTGACCATCTTGTAGGTGGGTGGCCACGTGATCTTTTAATATCCCGTGTGATCCAGTCGGTAACAGCTCTAGTCCAGCAGTCATCTCCAAATCGCATTACATGTCCAGCCCATCTGATTTTTGATTCCTTGGCAAACAAGACAGCGTCCCTGATTCAGGAATAGCGGCAGAGATCGGAACTCCGATTCCTTTTCTCACTTGAGTGAGGCGTGATATTCCAAACATAGCTCTTTTGATTCTTCTCTGGGATACCCGAATAGCATTCTCATCCTGCTTTGGTAGGGCCCAGGTCTCTGAGGCGTATGTTAATGCAGGGAGAACGGTGGAGTCAAAGAGATGTGCCCGGAGCCGGAGGTTCTTTGTCCTTTTAGCTATTTCTTCAATGCTTTTCAAGTCATTCCATGCCACTCTCTGCCTCCTGCGCAGCTGAGGTTTTGGGTCGCTTTATCATGTTGAATTCTCGACCTAGGTACACATAACTGCTGCATTCAGAGATGTCTGTTCCATTGAGAGTGAATGGGGCCTCTGGAACTAGTTCATTTTTCATGAACGTAGTTTTCTTCAGATTCAGCTGTAGACCTACCTTTCCACATTCTCAGTCGAAGTCAGCCAGCATTTGTGCCGCTTGGCTAATGTTTGGTGTTATTAGAACAATGTCATCAGCGAAGCAGAGCTGGTGTAGTTGCCGACCATCTATCTTCACTCCCATTCCTTCCCATTCTAATTGTTGCATTATGTTCTCGAGGGTGGCGCTAAAGAGTTTTGGTGAAATGGTATCACACTGCAGAACCCCTCTTTTGACATTAATGATCACTTCCTTGTAGAATGGTGAGATCCTGGTGGTGAATCCATAATAGAGCTCACGAAGGATCTTGATGTATTGGGTTTGAACGCCCTGTTTGGCTAGGGCCTCGATGACTGCTTCAGTCTCCACAGAATCAAAAGCTTTCTTTAAATCAATGAATGTGAGACAGATTGACATCTTGTACTCCCTACAAACCTTAATGAGCTTGGTTAACGTGTGAATATGGTAGATATTGTGCTGGATATTGTGCTGAATCCTTTCCGGAAGCCAGCTTGCTCGCATGGTTGTCCTTCATCTAATGTTCTGCCAATCCTGTTCAGGATGACTCGAGTGAACAGCTTGTAGATGATGGACAACAAGCAGATGGGGCGATAGTTGCCGATGTCGTGAATGTCTCCCTTCTTGAACAGTAGAACTGTCCTGCTGGTTTTCCATTGGGAGAGTACCTTGCATTCGTTCAAGTAGCGTGTGAAGAGCCTAGCTAGTGTATTGATGAATACTGATGGCAGATTCTTCAGGTGTTCGGGTCTGACTTTGTCTGGACCTGGTGCTGTTCCCTTCTTTACTGATGAAATGGCATGTCGGATTTCAGAAGGGAGAACGTTGGGAATGACATATCCATCCTGTGGAATTTGGTATGTGGGCAGGTGGACGTGGCTATCAAAGACATCTGAGTAGAAGTAATGGATAATCTTCTCCATTGCCTTTCTGGAAGATGTGATAGATCCATCAGGGCGTCAGAGGGCAGTCATCTTGGTCTTATAGTTGGCGAAGGACAGGCAGGTGTTGTGAATGCTTTTCCCGGCTTCTGCTGCATCTTCCAGTATTTCTGCTCTTCAGTCTTTGAGGTCTTCCTTTATCACTTCTCTGCACCGCTTTTCAATTTTGGACGTTAGCATTTGGTCGCCTGAGGCTCGCGCCTTGCCACGTTGGCGAATGAGCTCAAGAGTTTCTGAAGACAGGCATCCTTTTGTGTCTTTCTTTCTCTCTCTCTGCATTCTTCGCACTATCATGGAGGTGCTGAAACAGTCCGTTGTATTCTTCATCGATGTTGTCAATGATGGTATCTTCCCATGTTGCCGCAATGGTGCCAAAGAGTTCCCTGTTGGTGGACATTCTGGGAGTTCTCTTCTTAAACTTTGCAGCCTTTTATCCCCATTGTGTGAAGTAGAATATTGCACAAAGGGGATGATGGTCCGATCCCGTTTGGAATTTGGGGACGACAGCAACATCGGTCAGACAAAACCATCGATTGAAGATGAAATGGTCAATTTCATTGTGGAACTGTCCACCAGGAGATTCCCGTGTCCAACATTTCACTTCAGCCTTCTGGAACTGTGAGTTCCCATGAATGGTCTTAGTGGACATGATGAACTCAGATAGTTTCTCACCCTGTTCGTTCCATTCTAGGCCATGGGTCCTGATTTGGAGTTCTTCAGCCGATCTTCTCGGTCCTATCTTGGCATTAAAACACCGATTATTGGGCCGGGCGATAGTCCAGCGGGTAGGGCGTTTGCCTTGCACGCGGCCGGCCCATGCCGGCCTGGGTTCGATCCCGGCATCCCATATGGTCCCCCAAGCACCGCCAGGTGTAATTCCTGAGTGCAGAGCCAGGAGTAACCCCTGAGCATCACTGGGTGTGACCCAAAAAGCAAAAAAAAAAAAAGAAAAAGAAAAAAATAAAATAAAACACCGATTATTATCTTGTAGAAGGTGTGATCTTTTTTTATAGAACTCCTCCAGTTCCAGGTAGAATTTCTCAATTTCATCTTCCTTGTATGTGGATTTTGGTGCATAGACAATGAAGATACAAATTGCTGTCAGTGGGCCACATCTCTTCAAGTGTAATCGTCCTATTCGGTTTGTTAGGCATTCAAATGAATCAATGTTGACAGCCATGTTCGTGTTGACAAGGACAGCAATGCCACCGATGCCTCTTTAGTCGGCGTGTTCCAAGGAACAATTCTTCTTCGGTGTCAAATACAGCGTGAGTTGACTGACACCTCCTTGTCCTTGTTGTACTTGATCTTTTGCGCTTGGACCATCAGATCCTCGATATATGCTTCTGATGCCAGTGTCCGTGCATTGAAAGTACAGACAGTCATTATATATAAATATATATAAATCAGGAAGAAATTACACTCCTGAACATGTACACGCCCAACGAGGGACCAGCAAAATACCTAAAACAATTTCTAATAGACTTCAAAGAAGACAGACATTGACAGCAACTCAGTTGTAGTTGGAGACTTCAATACTGCTCTGTCAACTCTTGATAGATTGACAAGACTGAAACTAACCAAGGAGGTTATGGTCCCGATGAAGAAATGGGAGAGAAAGGGCTAGTAGATGTATACAGGGCTTTTCATCCCCAAAAATTCAAATAAACATTTTTCTCCAGCAAACATGGAACATTTTCCAAGGTAGATCACATGTTGAGTCACAAAACATAACCTCAGTAAAATCAAGGAGTAAGAAATTGTCACATATTTTTTTCAGACCATGATGCACTGAAAATAGAAGTTAATCACACACAGAAATGGAGAGTCAGACCAAACACCTGGAAACTAAGCAGCTCACTTCTGAACAACTAGTGGGTCATAGAAGATATCAAAGAGGAAATCCAAAGATTCCTGGAAATAAATGAGACTGAAGACACAAACTATCACAACTTGTGAGACACAGTGAAAGCAATATTAAGAGGAAAATACATAGCTCCGCAAACATTCATAACAACAAAAGAAAGGGCCCACATAAATAATCTGACTTCACAACTTAAGAACTAATAAAACAAAAGGAGCTCAAACCATGGAGGAAAAAGGAAATAATAAAACTTAGAGGACAAATCAATGAGCTGGAATCCCAAAAACCAATCCAAAAGATCAATGAGGGCCGGGACTATAGCATAGCGGGTAGGGCGTATGCCTTGCACGCGGCCGACCTGGGTTTGATCCCCGCATTCCATATGGTCCCCGAGCACCACCAGGAGTAATTTTTGAGCTAAGAGCCAGGAGTAACCCCTGAGCATTGCTGGGTGTGACCCAACAAAAGCAAAAAAAAAAAAAAAAAAAAAATCAATGAAACCAAGAGCAGGTTCTGTTTTTTTTTTTATTTTTTGCATTTAAAAAAATTTTTTTTTATTATACCTCCGTGAGACATACAATTACAAAGGTGTTCATAATTGGTTCTTGGTAATACAGTATTCCAGCACCCATCCCTCCACCAGTGCCCCATTTCCATCACCAATGTACCCCACCCCTCCCACCCACCCCCAGGCTACCTCAATAGCAGGTACCCCAGTTTCCCCTCTTTCTCTCTCTGTCTCTCTCTCTCTGCATCTCTCTCCCTCTTCTTTTACACATTGTGGCTAGCCCTGCAGATATTTAGAGTTTATCACTTAAGTCTCTTTGTGTATATTCAATGGTGAGTTTTAATCTGCCATTACCATTTCCCACACTTAGTAAAACACTGGTATCTATTTATATCCTATTAATGAATGCAGTCATTCTATATCTTTCCTTTTCCTTCTGACTAATTTCACTCAGCATGATAGTCTCCATGTCCATCCATTTGCAAGTAAATTTCATAATTTCATCTTTTCTGACAGCTGCATAGTATTCCATAGTGTAGATGAACCACAGTTTCTTTAGCCAGTCCTATGTTCTCGGGCATTTAGGTTGTTTCCAGATTCTAGCTATAGTGAATAGCGCAGAGATGAATAAAGACGTACAGATAGTGTTTCTGCTATGTGTTTTTCGGTCTCTTGGGTATATTCCCAGGAGTGGTATTGCTGGATCAAATGGGAGCTCAATATCTAGTTTTCGGAGGAATGCCCATATTGTTTTCCAAAAAGGGCTGGACCAATCGGCACTCCCACCAACAGTGGATCAGAGTCCCTTTTCCCCCACATCCACGCCAGCACAGGTTGTTCTTGCTGTTTTGGATGTGTGCCAGTCTCTGTGGGGTGAGATGGTACCTCATTGTTGTTTTGATTTGCATCTCCCTGATGATTAAAGATGAAGAGCACTTTTTCATATGCCTTTTGGCCATTCGAATTTCTTCTTTTTGGAAGCTTCTGTTCATTTCTTCTCCCCATTTTTTGATGGGGTTGGCTGTTTTTTTCTTGTGAAGTGCTACGAGTTCCTGATATATCCTGGATATTAACCCCTTGTCAGATGGGTATTGGGTGAATATCCTTTCCAACTCTGGGGTTTGTCTTTGTATCTTGGTCACCGTTTCTTTTGAGGTGCAGAAGCTTTTCAATTTTACATAATCCCATTTATTTATCTTTGCTTCCACTTGCTTGGTCAGTGGTATGTCGTCTTTAAAGATACTTTTAGTTTTGATGTCTTAGAGCGCTTCTCTTATGTTTTCTTCGATGTATCTTATAGATTCATGTCTGATGTTGCTATCTATAATCCATCTTGATCTGACTTTTGTGCATGGCGTTAGAAGGAGGTCTAAATTCATTATTTTACACATAGCTGCCCAGTTTTCCCAGCACCATTTGTTGAAGAAGCTTTCTTTGCTCCACTTAATATTTTTTGCTCCTTTATCGAAGATTAAGTGGTTGTGTATTTGAGAGTGTGTTTCAGGATATTCAGTTCTATTCCATAGGTCTACGGGTCTGTCTCTATACCAATACCACACTGTCTTAATTACAACTGCTCTGTAGTAGAGCTTGAGGTTGGGGAAGGTGATACCTCCCATCTTCTTTTTCCCAAGGATTGCTTTAGCTATTCTTGGGGGTTTATTATTCCATAAACCCCCACAAAAAACAAAAAGATTGACAAATCATTTGCAATACTTGCAAGAAAAGGGAAAGAGAACACAAATAAATAAAATCAGAAATGAAAAGGGGGACATCACAACAGAAACCACAGAAATTCAAAATATCATCATAGGTTACTTTGAGAGACAAGAGAGCCTAGAAGATATGGGCAAATTCCTGAATTCCTATTGCCTCTAAGACTGAAACAAAAGACTTGGAATACCTCGACAAGCCTATTACCATCGAGGAAATTGAAATTACACCATTGAGTAATCAAAAATATCCCCAAGCACAAAAGCCCAGATCCAGATGGATTCGCCAGTGAATACTTCCAAACCTATAAAGAGAACCTACTGCCAGTCCTTTTCAAGCTTTTCCTGGAAATTGAATAAACAGAACCACTCCCAAGTAGCTTCTACAAGGCACATATCACCGTGTTACCCAAAGCAGACAGAGACGTCATGAAAAAAGGAAAACTAAAAACCAGTCTCCCTAGTGAACACCAGAAGCAAAGATTTTCAACAGAATATTAGCAAATAGAATCCAAAAACTCATCAAAAAGATGATACACCATGACCAAGTAGGATTCATCCAGGGAATGCAAAGATGGTTGAACATTCACAAGTTAGTCAACATAATACATCATATCAGTAAGAGAAAATAAAAACGATATGATCATATAAGTAGATGCAGAGAAAGCATTTGACGAGATCCAACACCCATTCCTGATAAAACTCTCCATAATAAGAAATTGAAGGAACTTTCCTCAATATAATAAAAGCCATCTACCACAAGCCCACAGCTAGCATCATTCTCAATGGTGAAAAACTGAAAGGCTTCCTCCTAAGATCAGGGACAAGACAAGGTCGCTCCTTTCTGTTCACTATACAACTGGAAGTACTTGCCATGTCAATCAGGGAAGAAAGGGGCATTAGGGGCATCCAGATAGCAAGGAATAAGTCTGGCTATCATTATTTGCAGATGACTTATTATACCTAGAGAACCCTAAGCTCTCTAACAAAAAGGTCCTATAAACTATAGATTTCTAGAGTGCAGAATGCAAAAATCAAACCCAAAAGTCAGTGGCTTTCCTATATGCAAATAACGAAAGAATAAAGGGATATATGAAAAAATCACAGTTGTGAACAGAAAATCAAATATCTAGGAATAAATGTCAGTATGGACTTGAACAAAGAAAACTACAAAATGCTGCTTCAAGAAATAAAAGAGGACACGAGGAAATGGAGACACATCCCCTGCTCATGAATTGAGAGAATTAACATTGTCAAAAATGGCAAAACTTCCTAGAGCTTTATAGAGATTCAGTGCAGTCCCTATAAGTATACCCATGACATTCCTCAAAGAAATTGATCAAACACTCCTGAAATTTGTATGGAATAATGAACTCCCAGATAGCAATCCTTGGGAAAGAAAAGATGGAGGCATCACCTTTCTCAAATTCAAACTATACTACAAAGCAATAGTAATTAAAAACAGCATGATTTTGGAATATAGACAGACCTGTAGACCTATGGACTATAACTGAATATTCTGATACCCACTCTCAAATATTTATCACTTAATCTTCAATAAAGGAGCAAGAAATATTAAGTGGACCTAAGAAAGCATCTTCAACATGTGGTGCTGGGAAAACTGGGCAACTACATTCAATAAATTATCTTAGACCTCTTTCTAACACCATGTACAAAAGTCAGATGTAAGTGGATTAAAGGTCTCAACATCAGACCTGAATCTATAAAGTACATTGAGAAAACATAGGCAAAACTGTCTACGATATTAAAGCTAAGACATCTTCAAAGATGAAACACCACTAACAAAGCATTTGGAAGCAAAGATAAACGTATGGGGTTATATGAGTCTGAAAAGTTTCCTCACCTCAAAAGAAATGGTCACCAAGATACAAAGGCAGCCCACAGAATGGGAAAGAATCCCATCGGCCATCGAAACATCACGTGGCTGCCCACCTACAAGATTGTCAGACCTCTTTGTCAAGACTCTGAACGAACAGTTTTTCTTTTTTTTTTTTTTTTTTTGGGTCACACCCGGCAATGCTCAGGGGTTTCTCCTGGCTCTGTACTCTGGAATTACTCCTGGCAGTGCTCGGGGACCATATGAGATGCCAGGGATCGAACCTGGGCCGGTATGGGCCGGCCACGCACAAGGCAAATGCTCTACCTGCTGGGCTATCGCTCCGGCCCCTGAACCAACAGTTTGAGGCTCTTCGTATTCTTGGAGCAAGCAGATGCCATTGGGCTACACTGGCACGTGACAGGGACAAATGGAAACGTTACTGGCGGCCGCTCAAGCAAATTGACAAGTGACAGGATGTCAAGTGATTAATTGATGCCATCTGATAAGGGGCTCATATCAAAGATATACAAGATTTATTGAAATTAAAGATTTTCTTGTAGAAAGTTACAAGAAAAAAACCTAACCACACTAAAAACTGGGGAGAAAAAATGATCAGAAACTTCCTCAAAGAAGAAATTCAAATCGCCAAATGGCATATGAAAAGTGTTCTTCATCACTAATTGTCAGGGAGATGCAGATCAAAACAACAATGAGATATCATCTCACACCACAGAAATTGGCACACATCCAGTGAGCAAGAACAACTGTTGGTGGGAATGCCAACTGGTTCAGTCCTTTTGGAAAACAATATGGGTATTCCTCCAAAAACTGGATATTGAGCTCCCATTTGACCCAGCTATACCACTCCTGGAAATATACCCTGCAGACCCAAAAGCAAAGAGAAGAAACACTATCTGCACTTCTATATTCATCACAGCATTATTTACAGTAGCCATAATATGGAAACAACCTGAGTGCCGGAGAACAGATGACTGGATAAAGGAACTTTGGTAAATCTAAACAGTGAAATACTATGCAACTGTCAGGAAAACGAACTCATGAAATTTCCATCCAGATGAATGGACATAGAGATTGTCGTGTTGAGTGAAATTAGTGAGAAGGAAAAGGACAGATACAGAATGACTGCATTCATTTTTTGGATAATATATAATATAAAATCATTTTATATATAATATAAAATCATATGTATACACACACATATATATGCATATAATGAGACTAATATCCAAGTCTGTGTAAAACAGGACCCAGGAGGACATGTCAAGGGTAGATATCTATCACAAATGCGTAAGGGGCAAGGTAGGTAAGATAGAGAAGGATCAGTTTGCCAGTAGTGTTGGAAATGGTAATTCAGTGCTAGAACTGATTATTGAAGGTAGATAAAGAGATGCACATGATAGCCCCTCAGTGTATGTATTGCAAACCACAATATACAAAAGAAGAAAGAGGAGAGAGAGAAGAACAGTCTCTCATAGAGGCAGGTGGGGGCTGGGACAGTGGAGGGAGACTGGGGACGTTGGTATTGGGAAACATGCAGCGCACCATTGTATGGCTGAAAACAATCATGAACAGCTTTAGAAATGCCTATCTCATCATGTTATAATAAAATTATTAAAAATAACAAAAATATCCTGCTTTAAATAAAATTCACTAGATTTCTGGAGTCAGGATTTGGCAGCCACTTGGATGATTCTGAGGAGCTGCTCCTTCTTGTTCACAGATGGAAATGTTAGAGCCCAATTACAATATGTGGCTTTCATGTTCATAATCTAAGTTCTGTTAGAAAAATATGTGCTTTTATTTTCCTGTCTTAACTATTTTTGGATTAATTTGTCTTTCTCCCAGTTTTATTCATAATACAGTAAATGCATACTTTTGTGTTAACTTGAGGTCTGTTGTATACTGACATAATATATTTAGGTTGAAAATGATTGTCACAGTGAGTTTTAATAAGTTTCATTCACCACAATAACGAATTTTTTCTTATAATGAGTTTAAGATTTCTGCTCTGCTGTAACTCTAGTCACCGTGCTCTTCCCCTAACTTAATTCCTCTTATAATTGGAAGTTTGTATGTTTTAATCAAATTCTCCCCTACTTCACTCCCCACCTCTGACAAACACAGAACCATTTCTCTGAGTTCAGTGTTCTGAATGTGTGTAGTATTTTTCTTCATCTCTTTGACTTAGCATAATACCCTTAAAGTTCTTCATGTTGTCACAAGTAGAAAAACTTCTTTCTTTTCTGTAGTATGATTCTTACTTTTGATGATAATGATGATGATGATGATGATGGGGTGTGTGTGTGTGTGTGTGTGTGTGTGTCCTATGGGTGAATCATATTTTCTTTCTTTATCACCAGCTGTTTCTGGGTCTTGAGACTCTTGTAGAAATTGCCCTACTGAACAGTGCGAGTGCTCATATCTCTCCCACAAAACAATACCCAGAAATGAAATTTAAGGATCATGTGACAGTTCAATTTTTAATAATATGAGAAACTTCCATGCTATTTCCCAGATTGACTGCACCAATTTACATTCCCACCAACACTGGTCAAAGGTTCCCTTTTCCACATCCTTACCAACACTTCTCTTGTTTGTCCTGTTTATGACAGTCATTCCAATTAGTGGGAGGTAATAGCCAATTTTCCCATTTTCCTTCCTACCCACCAACCTCCCTCCATAATAGTAATTTTTTTCCATTTTCATGTGTATAAAGCCCAGCATACAGAGTCAGGCATGATATCACACCTAGAAACAAATAAGTATTTACAATAAGAGTTTATGTGGTAGTAAAGTATTTGTTAATAGATTACAAATACAGACCAGTAGTTCAACTCATATTGTGTAGAAATCAAGCATGTCATTTAGCTTGTGGTAAGTCTTTGTAGACAGATATTTGCAACATGGTTACCATTAAATTATCACAGTTAAAATCAGCATCATTAGCACTTGAAGTGTCTGGTTGACACCTTCCTTAGCCCAACTAATTGGAAAACTCTTGTAGTCAAAGGAAAGTGTTTCTTAAAGTTCAGCATTTCATTCACTTGAGAAAGGAGACGAAAGTTACGTAATGACCTTTCTCAGAAAGTCATCTTCCTAGTGGTCCAATTAACGTCACAAAAAGAAGTCCATATGTGATTAGATTGGTCCTGCCTCACAAATCTGCTGTCAGTGACTCCTCTCGCTGGGGCTGCAGAAGTGAGGCAGAGTTGAGTTCCGTGCTGGGTGTATGATTCTTGTTGCTTTTCCCCTCAGATACTGTGGGTTCTCCCCACTAATGTACTATTAAATTCACCTCAACAGGTCTGATGCGCTCCCGGGTCCGGGGGCTGACGCAGCTCAAGCCAAGGTCCTTACTTTTTTGGACAGTCACTGTGAATGCAACGAGCACTGGCTGGAGCCCCTCCTAGAGAGGGTGGCTGAGGTGAGGACTTTGGTGGGAGGGCCCAGGCTTCACCTGCGGTTTTCTGTGATAAAAAGAAGGAAAACATGGTTCAGAATTTCACTGCAGGACTCTATTGATAGTTGGGGAAAACATCTTGCCACTTAGGATGCCTGCAACGCAGAGAGGCTGGGAAGCCTATGCGTGTAGGACAGCACTTAGGACATGAGCCACGCAGAGGCTAGGGAAGCCTGATGTGTGTGGGACAGAAGTTAGGATGCCTGCGACACAGGCTAGGAAGCCTTATTCAGATAGGACAGCACTTCCTCTGTTTCTCTTCCTCGATGCGCCTTTTCAGACGGCTCTCTGGATTCGGAAGTGCAAGGTACTCGATCAGTCTTTGGCCACTTGAAGTTGAATCTTTAATGCTTTTTTTCCAGCTGAGGTCCAGAGTGCTCAGCTAGGGCAACTTAGGAGGGCATAAGACTCAGGCCTCCAGCATGCCGCTCCCTGTGAGACCAGCCTTTGTGAAGGACCATGGGGCATCAGAGACTGACTACACGGGGAGAGAAGTGTCCATAAGGATGATCTGTGGTTGCGCTTTGTGCAGCTTAGTCTTCAGGACACTTAGCACTAGTATTATCCTTGACAAATAGCCTTTTGTCATTTCTCTTGCCTGCTGCTGGTTTCACTGCCTTCTAAGAAGACTTCCCCTTAGGCCAATAGAGCAAACGTAATGAAAGTCCAGAAGAAATCTCAGATAAATAAATCATTCCTTTTTTACAGTATAGCAACGATAATTGACGGGAAACAAGTTAGGAAATATTAAATAGCCTCAAGATCCTAGTGATTATTATCCTACTGGCTACCATTTATTAAGTACTGAAACTTGCCAGGTGGCGAAGCAGATGGAGTGGGGCTTCTCCAGAGCTGCCTCACGTTATGGTTGGTGGGACAGGATTCTGGGTTTGAGTGTTAGTCCCTACTCTTCTCTTCATTTGTGTTGCAGGACAGAACTCGGGTTGTGTCACCTATCATCGATGTCATTAATATGGACAACTTCCAATATGTGGGGGCATCTGCTGACCTGAAAGGCGGTAGGTGCCATGCATGTTCCAGCCCTGCTTTCCTGCCCATACAACATCTGAGCACCGTAACCCTTTGGTGTTGAGAGAATCAGTAGGTTTGAACTGTCTGTGCATTTGCTCTGGGCGACATCCCTGAGCTCTGAGTAGAATCTCACAGAGAGTGAGACAGCACTGCTTCCTTTGAGGAGCTCTCTCTTTCCTATTCTTTTATCTCTTTAACCTTCTGTTGCTGTTGTGGCCCATGTGGCTTAGTGCACAATTTTGTTGTCATTTTTTAATGAGAGAAGATTACACCTTCCCCCATAGGCCTCTGGATGTGAATACTGAAACGCTGACAGACTGTGCTGAGTGCCACACAACTTAGGACTTACGGAGCTGAAGAAGCCTGTCTTGGCCTCCTCTTTCTCCAGTTCTTCTTTGATGGCTTAAGTCTTTGGGGATGTACCCAGCTACTTGGTCATTTCTGTGGGGGTGTATAGTCATCCCTGACTCCTGTGTATCACCCAAGCCCGCTTCACCAAGTTCTACTAACTTTATCCCTGTGACTTGGCTACTGGCCTTCCTCCCCAACCTGACCACTCACATCCTGCCTTAGTTAACCTCATTTCTTAGTATCAGGCAGTTTCCTTTTGGCCCTCGGTTTCTTGGTGTGTTCCCCTTAAATCCACTCAGGAATTTAAGGGAACAAGAATGACTTGTATAATGTTATTGTTACTTCATAAAAATTATGGAAGGCTCCCAAAGAACTTTTGTTCAAGTGTATTGAATATGTCAATGATTTGCTGCATTGCAAATTAAAGTCAAGAGACTGTTAAAACATACAGTGCCAGAAGTTCGTGTCCTGTGAACCATAAGAGTGCTGATGAACCATAAGAGTGCTGATATATGTCTTTCAGCTTCTGGAAAACTCCCATCTTACTGAAAATAGGGATCTAATTGACATTTTATGTTAGATCAGTTTTGGGTGTACAATCATACAAATGATTGAGCAGTTGTATATATTGCCAGATTATTATTACAAGAAGTCTGGTTAACATCTATCACTGTACATAATTAGATCCTTTTTTTTTTTTTCTTTTTGGGTCACACCCGGCAATGCTCAAGTGTTACTCCTGGCTCTTTGCTCAGGAATTACTCTTGGTGGTGCTCAGGGGACCATATGGGATGATGGGGATCAAAACCAGGTCGGCCACATGCAAGGCAAATGCCCTACCTGCTGAAATCTTTTTTAATAATGAAGAAATTTTAAGATCTCTATTAGCGATTATCTGAACTGGGAACAACTGACATTCTGTAGTTAACTGCCAGGGCCTTTGACTAAGTATGTTAGTTTCTATTCAGTTACAGCTTTTTTATAGCAAGGGCTGCATCTAGCTTCTTTCATTAGAAGTGTGTGTTGAATTATTAATGTGTGATAATCAGTTTACACTGTTTCGTATAGTGAAAGTGTATTTTCAGTGCTACCTGCTAATTTGAACTTTAGGAATAAAATTAGATTTTAACAGCTGTTGTTTATGTTGTCCTAGTCCCTTTTACTTGGGCCCAGAATGAATGGATGAGTGTCTGTGTTCCTTAACAAACACGCTGCTGACTACCCAGTGCGGCTACAGTAAGAGACTGACTGACTGGGTGCTGTTAGATGCTGTAGTGTCCTGAAATAGTGATTTATGAGAGATTCAAGGACTTGTCTGAAATTATTTCTCTGAAAATTGGGATGTAAGGTTGGAGAGATACAAAATGTTGGGATGTAGTTCATCTAGCACAGAGTGTATGCCTTGCATGTGTGTGGCCTCAGGTTTGATCCCTGGAACTGCAAAATAGAATCTGTTCAAAGTGATAGGTCAGAGCTTGAGGCAAACTGATGGTGGTGAGTGTGCATGAAAAGTCATGGTAAGTGGCCAGAGCAATCGTTCAGTGGGGAGGGCGTATGCCTTGCATGCAGCCAACCCAGGTTCGATCCCCAGCATCCCATATGGTCCCCAAGCACCACCAGGAGTAATTCCTGAGTGCAGAGCCAGGAGGAACCCCTGAGCATCTCAGAGTGTGACCCAAAAAGAAAAAATAATCATGGAAATATAGCAAAATTTTTGACTAATGAAGAAAATCTACATTTCTGATTCCTTTAGAGGTTAAAGGACATAAGCAGGAGCTAATACTACAATCAGATACTCTCGTAATGTTATGAACAGATGGATACCTTTTCCTCTTGGAATTCTCAAACTGGGTTTTGGCCATATGTAAGGCTAATAATGCCTTTTCTTGGGTTTACACACAGTGTCTAGAGTACTTGGTTTTAGAGCAGAAGTAGAGAATTGTGAGAACTATTTACCTGGAAACTACGACTGCCCTAAAAGTGGTCCCCAAAGAAGTATTGTTTTATTGAACCTCAGGATAACTGATTTGGAGGTTCAGAAAACTCAGGCTTGTCAAGAAAACAGAAACGTGAACTCTTGGGGCTGCCGACCAAACGATCAGCCTTGAGTAGACCTCCCTTCATAGACACTTAGTTTAGCACCCTGAACTTACCTTTGTTAAGTGTATCTCGAGTTTAATTTGGGTAAAACAGCTTTGGATGTTTCCAGAGTCAGAAAGGATCTCTGGATTTAAATTAACAGGAAGCATGATTCTAGAAGGAATCTAAAACCACTTTCACAACTGCCTACCAAACAACAAGCTGAAACTCACTGCCTCTTTATCTTCCACCTGAGGAAGTACCTCACAACTGAAGGCCTTCACTTATAAGTTATATTTAAGTTTAAAAGCGGAAATAGCAACAATGTGGAAACTTAACATTCATCAAATAATAGCATTTAAAATATACATGACTAATAAAGTGAACTTTCAGAGGAGCCACTACTTGGGCTTGAGCCACAGTGGCCATTTGTGGACAGTGATGTCATCCAAAGAGAACAGAATAAAGGTCTTCCTCAGAGCAATATCCAGTGCCCTAAGCAGCTGGGCTTCGGCAGGGAGGAATTCAGCAAGAGGTGATCGCAGACATGGACAGAAGAACCTGGGAAAAGGCCCATCTGTTTGTCTGGTTTGGACTGATGCTGCTGCAATTTGAGATGAATCTTTCAGTATCCCATTAGTAGTGAAAATACTTTTTTAAAAATAACCCGTTTTTGGGCCGGAGCGATAGCCCAGCAGGTAGGGGCGTTTGCCTTACGTGGCCGGCCTCTGCCGGCCTGGGTTCGATCCCGGCATCCCATATGGTCCCCGAGCACCGCCAGGAGTAATTCCTGAGTGCAGAGCCAGGAGAAACCCCTGAGCATTGCTGGGTGTGACCCAAAAAAGCAAAAAAAAAAAAAAAAAAAAATCCGTTTTTGAACAGTAATTTTCCAGACCCTTCTGTGCATCGAAATGTTTGGGCTTGAGCTTGGAGCCAGGTGTCCTGCAGCGCAAACCTCAGGACTTGAAAATGTGCACAGCACGCACCATGTACTGCCGGCAGATAGGGCACTCACTCATGCGCTTGCCACATTTGGTGCAGGTAACCGTGTGATCACATTCCAGCAGGACACAGTTGATAACAGCGTCCGTGCAGATGTGGCACAAACTGTTGTCCTCCTCATCCTGTAGCTGCAGTCGTTCGCATCTGAAAGAGAACAGAGAAGGGGCTGTGTGCACGGCCACCTCGCACCATCTGCTGAGTGACACCGCCGACCTAGTGATGCCAGTGTAAGGATGAAGTGCGTAGAGCTTAAGAACAGGTTATGCACTGCCACCATTTTATTCTATTTCATGTAAATATAGACGCAAAGTTAAATAAAACTAATAAATCTTTGGCTCTCCTCCACCTGCTGTGTGTGTGGCCTTGGGAAAGTTGCCACACCCAGCACCTCGGAGGAGCTTTATCTCCTTTCAGGAGCCCATAAAGGAAGGCCCATCCCAAGTCTTGACTCTGTCCCTAGCTACCCATTACTGCTGGGGTGAGTCTAGATGAAGGAATCTTGCTCTGTCTCTGGTTTAAGTTCTGAGAAAATTCAGCCTCTAAATAATAAGATTGCTTATTTGGAGTCAGAAGTTTATCTCAACCTGAGCTTTGGCCATGGAATTCTGGACACTGGATTTTCCTTTCTAAAGGGGCATCAGTGGTTTTTCCCTCCACAGTCACGGTTAAGGGGGTACAACCTTAAGCTTGAAGAGCCAATAGTTCCTGAATTTAACATAAACTGATATGAAAGAAATAATGCCATGCCAAAAACCAGTAACAATTATAGACCCCATTTCCATGAACTGAAGGAATTGTTTGAGGCTCTTTGTGTTCCTAAAGTGAGCAGCTGCCTTGGGCTACACTAGCACACGACAGGACGTATGGAGATGTTACTGGTGCCCACTCGAGCAAATCCATGAACAACAGGAAGACAAGTGATATAAATGAAATGAAGAGATTCTTATAATATGCAGTTTTTAGTTCATGGATGGCTCTTGAGAGTTAAAGTCTGAGCTTTTGTCTCTTGTTCTACATGGAAGAGTTCTTCCATTTCTTAGACAAATTCTAAGCATAATGCAGAGAGAATCTCAAGTTTGTCAAAGCGATACTCGTTAAGGCTACTGGAGTGAGGATCAGAGCGATAGTCCAGCAGGGAGGGTGTTTGCCTTGCACATGGCCAAACCCCATGTGCATGGTTCGATCCCCAGCATCCCATATGGTCCCCCCTAGCACTGCTAGATGTAATTCCTGAATACAGAGCCAGGAGTAACCCCTGAGCATCACCAGGTGTGACCCAAAGAAGCAAAAATTAACTTGGGTGATTCTTCTCTTGCAAGAAGCTAAAGGAACCCCCCACACCATGAGAGTCGCCATTTTCAACATCCAGACTCCACAGCCCCTCAGTGGTCCACCCAAGAGAAAAGCTGATTTCTTACCATTGCAGGTCATCAGAAAATGCACGAGATGAGAGCCTACTACTGAGAGTATACTACCCACATGGCAGAGCCTGGCAAGCTACCCGTGATGTATTTGATATGCCAAAAACCAGTAACAATTATAGACCTCATTCCCATGACCTGAAGGAATGGTTTGAGGCTCTTCGTGTTCTTGGATCGAGCAGATGCCCTTGGGCTACACTATCATGTGACAGGACATATGGAGATGTTACTGGTGCCCGCTTGAGCAAATCGATGAATGGGAAGACAAGTGACAAGTGATTAGCGATTATCAGGTATACACTATAATATTTTAATTCAAGGTGAACTTTGCCCTGAACCTCTGAATTGCAGTCAACCGGTTGTAGTGAAAACCACGTTTCTTTGCCACTGTGATTACATAAGTCTTCTTTTTGATGGCTACTTTTCCTATACGAAGATCTCAATATTCAATAAATGCTGGATTTTGAGATGACTAAAAGAGTATGCTACCCGCACGGCAGAGCCTGGCAAGCTACCCGTGTCGTATTTGATATGCCAGATACCAGTAACAATTATAGACCTCATTCCCATGACCTGATGGAATGGTTTGAGGCTCTTTATGTTCCTGGAGCAAGCAGGTGCCCTTGGGCTCTACTTGTATGAGACAGGACATATGGAGATGTTACTGGTGCCCGCTCGAGCCAATCGACGATGAACGGGAAGATAGTGATAGTGATACTATAATATCCTCATTAGAGTACTCATGCTCTACAATACTTCCTCATGGTTTTATTTTGTAGTTAGAAGTTTTACCTTTTTGAGTCATATTACCCAAGGATAACTTCTTATCCTCTCCCTGGAAAACCCCTGGGAAACACAAGTCTGTTCTCAGTATCTAGGAGTTTGATGAGGTTTTGTTCTGTTGATTTCATCTATAAGTGATACCGTGTTGTCTTTTTCTGATTTATTTCACTTAATATAGTGCCATCAGTCTTAATTCATACTGTCACAAATCCAAGAAAAGTACCTTTTCCTGACTGTTCACTGTTCCACACTCAACATGTTTCCTTCATCCAGTCATTCACCATTAGATGTTTTAAGTTGCTCCCATCTTTTGGCTTTGAAATTATGTTGCAATGAATATGGAAAACAAGATGCCTTCTTGAATAGTTCTTACCTTCTTCAGATAATTGTCAGCGAAATATACCAGTGTCCTAATCTTCCTTTCCTTTTCTTTGAGAACCTCTATATTGTTTTCCAGAGTGCCTGCACCACTTTAAATTCCCACTAACAGTGTACAGGTTTTCCTTTGTCTCCGCGTCCTTTTCATCTTTTGGAGAGGAATTCAATGGAAAGGTTTTAATATACCTATAAAAGGAGTTTTGATATCAGGCTCCGAGTCCTGTGCCCTCACATTTGAACCTAGACCATTCCTGGGAAGCCGTGTTCTCCTGAGAGGCTCTGTGAGCTGGATGTGGTGCAGGAACCACACCAGCCACTCCGTGCTCATGTTACACTGACTTTTCCTGAGAAAAGACTGGTAGAGAAATGGTCTTTGCTGTAGTGACAGGTGTGTCAGTCTGTGGCAAGCTATCTACCACGGCTGCTCTGTGTAGCCTGAGAGCTGTTAGCGCCAGGGCCTTTGTGATCCATGTTCGTTTTCTGAACTTGAAATTAGTGAATCCTGTTCTAGAGATTCAACACCCCAGTTGCTTTATGTGCGATGGGCGTCATCTTTTCCACCCACCTTCTAAGAAGAGACACATAGACTGAAGATAAACTGGCAGTCTCGCCACAAAAAAAAAAAAAAAGAAGGGAGGGATGAAGGAATGAAGGGGAGAGAAGAGAGAAGTCATTCATGCTATATGATATGAGCCTGGCTTCAGAAAACAGAATTCTGAAACCTGTTTGTGAGAACTGGGCCTCTGGCGCCCCCTACCTTTCTCAGGTGATGCTGCCGTGTCTCGCTCTTCCTCAGCACCCCTTTGAGAAGAGAAAATAGCACTGAGGAGGGGGATGGGATGTGACTGAGCAGCTTTTCCTCTGCGGAAGCACTAGGGAGAGGCGTGCCATGCTGGGTAACCCACCTTCGAGTCAGGGAGCATAAATTAGGAAAGATTCATAACAAATAGTGGCAAGTTCTCTGGGCTTTGAAGAGCTTGTCACTATTTCTAGTGGCTTTTAGCTATTAGAAAGCATAAATATTCAGAAAAACTTACCTCCCAAGAATTTGAGAGCTGATATATGAGTTCTTTCTTCTTTAGCAGCCACTTATGCCTAAGCAAGTGTGAGGGGTGACGGGACCACCAGCTGCATCAGAAGAAAAAGGCCCAAATTCACTTAAATGATATCTTCCAAGATAGTTTTCAAAAAAAAAAAAAATTGATGCTTAGAGCAAGTTCTTCAGACTTAATATGATTTGTGTTTTTTGACGACATTAATTGAAACATTTTTGAAATGTGAAATTATTTTTCAACCACAGGTGAAGTGAATATACTGGCTGGCCCAATGAGAAAGCCACGTTCTTATCGGTACACAGCCCCAGGGTCTCTGCTTGGCTGGCATTAGTGTTTGGGCAGGCTGTGTGCCTGACAGCAGGCTCTGCCAGAAGCTAGTACAGGTGAAAGTTTCCTGTCTGCACTCCCTCCCTACAGCCTGACACACTCACCCCACGCCCCTACCCCACCACTCCTTCTCTGCCTATATATTCTCCACTCTGCAGGGATAGCTAACTTGGGAGCCTTGTTTGGCCTCTGCCACTGACTGAGCCATCAATATGCTAGGCCCAACCCAGGAGGCTCCTCACCCCCTGCCTCCCTCTGCCCTGTTTAGGCTGAGGACACTGATACTTTGGGGACAATTAAGTTCCAAAGCCAGTGAGCACCTGTGGGAAATTTGAACTTAGGTGTGGCTGACAAAGCACCCCATGGTTTGGCACTTAAAAGAAAGGTAGATGGGTATAGAGCCGGATCCTGGCAGATTAAGTCTACAGGAGTCACATGGTGCCCAAAAATGATCTCTTCATGGGCCAGCAGGTTTTTATGCTGCCTGCTAGGGAATTCCATTAGGGCACCTTCTCAGTAAGGCCAACACCTACAGCTGTGCCAAGGGGCCTGTAAATGACCAAAACCACAACTGGCTACAGGGGCCAAGCTCTGCAGTCCTGAGTGGCCTGTGAATTCGAATGTGCACCAGAAGTTGCCAACGTTACCAAATATTCAAGTTTTCTACTTATTTAGGACTCATTTCATCTCTGCGTTTTCCTTCTTTTCGTCTTGCCTCACTGCATTTTTTTTGTCTCCAGTGTGGTTCAGTTGTAGCTAAGTGATAGTGAGGCAATGAAATTTATAGGGAATCTCTCATTATGTCCCCCTCAGTGTGTTGTCTTGTGCTGCGGAAGTGTTAGAGGCAGTGGCTAAGTTTTTCAATTTTTTGTTCTAATCATTTTAAGACTCTGGGAGGCCACCTCTCCCTAGTTCGCCTATGGGGGTGGCATTGCCTATTCTGATTCTCTTTATTTTTTTTTCTTTTTTGGGTCACACCCGGCGATGCTCAGGGGTTACTCCTGGCTCTGCACTCAGGAATCACTCCTGGTGGTGCTCGGGGGACCATATGGGACGCCGGGGATCGAACCCCTGCCGGCATGGGCCGGCCGCGTGCAAGGCAAATGCCCTACCCGCTGGGCTATCGCTCCGGCCCCTGAGTCTCTTCTCATTTATTTATTTATTCTTATCCATTTTCAATGTAGAAATGCTTGGCCTGCAGTTTTCTGTTTTGAGTTAAAAAGCACTTAGAGAAAGATTTTCTTCTTCCAACCACTGTTTCCCTTGCGCATTTTGTTCTTTGGGGCTTGTTTACCTCCACCCTGACCTTTATTTAATTTTTCAGTGAATCTCGCTAATTCAAATGCCAGGCAGTCTTAAGCCGAGGGCCAAGATAGTGTGAGCACACAGCAGTCTTGTCAGCTGCACTTGCTCCCTTCTGTTGCCTGCAGGTTTTGACTGGAACTTGGTGTTCAAATGGGATTACATGACTCCTGAGCAGAGAAGAGCCCGGCAAGGCAATCCAGTTGCCCCCATCAAGTAAGTACCAGACATCATGTAGAGTACCCCTGGCAGGGAGCCCTGGGCTCTGGCTCCCGGTTTCTCAGAGACGCACTCAAGGGCTATATTAGCTCTTATGCTTCCTCAATGGGACTTACCTGCCACCTGATCACAGGGTAAAATACACCAAGACTCTCTTCCCTGGCCCAGCCTGGCCAGCATTCCACGCTCCAATGTTCACTCAGGTGTGTCATGTTGAACCTTTTCTGCAGCTGGGTCAGTCTGCAGGTTAACTTCCGAAACCAGAGGAGTGGGTCAGGGTGGGACGGGGCAGGCACACACACATGTCCCGCTGCTGCTGCCCATCCTGGTCTGTGGTGCTTCCTCAGGCCTCATCTTGTTCTGCCGCGTGCCTGTGCTCACTGACATCTGCCTTTGGGATTCCTGGGCTGTGACTCAGCTTCACATGGGGAGCCAGGCAGGACTGTGGGACCTCAAGCTAAGTAAGGGTAAACTTACTTCCAGTGCTGAGTGGATGAGCTAGTGTTTATCCCAACCCTTAACTCTGAGTGTTCAGGGCCTCTCAGGTGAACAAAGGGGCTCAGTCAGTGGTTTGCTTGTAACTCTTCTCCAAGCTGGTGAGACAATGCGGCCAGCGGTGGTCTTCTCTAACAGAGAAACCTGCCCCATAGTATGTATGCCAGTGATGAGGGGAACAGGCATCACCTAGGGTGTGGTTTGGGGCAGTCCTCTGAGGAAAGGTAGAAAAAGTCGACTTGCCTAAGGACTCTTGTCATTGACTATTCCAGCCTCTAGGATCTGTCTCCTTTAAGGATACTTGGTGCAACCACCGGTACTATGGCAGCAAGTGTGTGACCAGTAGGGAGGCAGAGGGGCACCCAGAACTCTGACCCTTGGTGATGCCTTTTCCCCTCATCACTGGCATACTATGGGGCAGGTTTTTCTGTTAGAGAAGACCACCACTGGCCTCATTGTCTCACCAGCTTGGAGAAGAGTTTGGGTGCCCCTCTGCTTGGAGAACTTTGAAGGCCAGCTTATAAAGTTGACTATAGCATAATGGATTCTGGTGATTGGACGTTGACCTCCTAACTTCTTTCTCCCTTATCTCTCACCCGCTCTGCCACTTTAGAACTCCCATGATTGCTGGAGGGCTGTTCGTCATGGATAAGTTCTATTTTGAAGAACTGGGAAAATACGACATGATGATGGATGTGTGGGGAGGTGAAAACCTGGGTATGTATGAGCCTTGAATCTTCAGCACAAAAACAGTTTCCAGGGCTGGTGAAGACTCCGCCCACAGAGAGAAGAGAAGTGAAAATTCGAAATTTTGACGAGTTCATCAAGCAAGGGTTTGTTGACGGAGGGTCCAACTTGGAAAGAGTTTTAAAGGCTTTAGAGTTCCTTGGGCAAACTGGTGCCCAGATAAGTATACGTTTAATTCCTTTCACTCTTAAGAGTGTCTTGGGTTAGAAATTAAAATATGTCACACCAGCACCAGTTTCAATCCCAGCACTGTGTGGTCTCCCCAAGGCACTTCTGGTGTGACCAAAATCAAACACACAAAAAAGTCATCCATAAAGTTCAGGATGCTATTCTAAAGTTCCTTTAAGGTCTTGGAAGTAAAGAAAATGAAAAGTCTTTAATGTCATTTGAAGTAAAGGGTATAGAAAGAAAAATAGAAAAACATTTGAAACATGGTTCTTGGAGTTATATTTAGCCATCTGGAATGGAAGGTGAGCTAGGAATGGGGGAGCACTCGTGGATTTACTGACTGATAATCATGGGAATCATATGTGTGGAGAGGCCGTTGAACCCCTTCCTGACTATGTTGGGAATCACTTTATTTTTTTTTTTGTTTGCTTTTCCCAATATAAACTTTGCCAGTAATTTTTACCCTTTAGGGGGACAATAAAATTTTATAAACCTTAGTCTATATTGGTAGCAATGTGATTATTATATAATGATGACGCCTATCCTTCAGGCTTTATGTTTGTTTCCCTCCAAGTCTTTCTTTTCAAGTGCTTGGGTTTCTGAGCTGATGAAGCTTATCTACTAGATGCATATGTTCACTCTTGTGGTGGCTGCAGCACCCTCCCACCGCAGGCACAGACTGACAGTCTCCCTCAGAGGTTCCCCCACAAGACCCATTTTAGTCCTCTAGCCTTCAGAGGTTGGGTAGGCATAGAAGTTCAGCAGGACAGGACCTGACTTGACTGCTCTCCCAGACTCTGTCTCTGGGTCAGTTCAGCAGGAGTACCCGACTTGACTACTCTCCCAGGCACTTTCTCTGGGTGCTGCCAAGCAGTGGCAGTGGACAGCAAGCGTCAGGCTGTGTGGGAGGTAAGGTTTGAGGGCACCTGAGTACATTCCAACACTTAATATTTTTTGCCCCCCCCCATTCCTACACTTTATACCCCAAGTGTGCTCCACCAGAACCACTAGAATGCCCAGTTTTCCTTGCTAATAATATAAATCTGATCTAAGCATTGAAAAAGGCAAGACATGCATCCTTTCACCTGTGAACCTGTTCAGCCTCCTGAAGAGTATTATTGTCCTCACAGTGTCGGAGTGGACAAAAATGCCTCCATGTCTCCATGTGGCATTTGATGCTTTCTTGGAGGATTCAGATCCTAAAGTCTCAGAGCTCATTGGCAGAACCACAGTATAAATACAGACTGGCTAAATTTAAAGGCCCCAAGTCATATTGAGTTATGCTCCTGGTTACAGGGTTGAAGTGAAGTCAGTTGAATATTAACTGTAGTTGTACTTGGTCTTTAAAATCTCACACCAAATAACATGTGAACAGATCCTTTACTAAGAGGTGCATGGCTTTCCACCCCTTTTCAGCAGGGGGTCGGGGGGTTAACACGTTGAGTGACCGCCCCTGGAAATCTATCTTTTTTTTTATTTATTTTTTTATTTAATTTTATTTTATTATTTCCCCCCAAATATTATTACACCATTTTAGACATACAATTGAAAGATGCTCATGTAGAGTTTTGGTTTTACAGTGTTCCAACACCCATCTCTCCACCCAAACCCATCTCCCATCACCAATGTCCCCACCTCCCTCCCCCTCCCACACCTCAACTACTTGGCGGGTCTGTATGTCATTTCTCTCCTCTTTATCTCTCCCTCCTGCCAAACTTTCCTGCTCTTCGTGGAATGCAGTGCATTAAAAGACATTACTGTTTCCACTATTTTAATGGACCGCGCGACTGCAAGCGGCCATGCGACCCTAGGGCTCGAACTGGCTTTGCTCTGTTAATCTGGTCATGAGGCAGTTTCCCAGCGTCCGAACAGCAAAAATGGTGGCTAGTGTGATGGGCGAAGTCTCACCCGGCTGTTTCCGGTACTCCCCAGAGGTGACGGGCCGCGCTCCCAAAACCCGTCTGCCCTCCTGGGGGTCCCATAGTCAGCTGGGCCCGGGCGAGCCAAGTTCCAGCCTCCCCAGCCGCTTGAGAGCCTCTTCATGCTATGGCTGGCGGCCCAGGGCAGCTCCTGGGCAGGGCCACCAGGCACAACAAAATGGAGAGGGGAATGGCCAAACCCTGACTCCATCTGACGAATTCCCAATCTATCTTTTTAAGCCAACAAAGATTAAAGTACCACTCCCTCCACAACTGCATCAGAGCGCCCAAGGCAACTACTGACCTTCCGGTGGTTCCTGTACCCAGAGGTCAGAGTGGGAGTCATCACCCACTTTAGAAAGCACAGTGTGGGGCCGGAGCGATAGCCCAGCGGGTAGGGCGTTTGCCTTGCACTCAGCCAGCCTGTGCCGCCCGGGTTCGATCCCCGGCGTCCCATATGGTCTCCCGAGCACCGCCAGGAGTAATTCCTGAGTGCAGAGCCAGGAGTAACCCCTGAGCATTGCCGGGTATGACCCCCCCCAAAAAAAAAAAAGCAAAAAAAAAAAAAGAAAGCACAGTGTTGTTGCTCTAACGGATCACACAGGAGAGAAACCTGCCAGCCCAGTATTGAACTTTTCAATTAGGTGATCTCTAGTTCAACTTTATAACCTTAAATACAGAGAAGTTCAAAGCTATCTTGGGCAACGTGATTGAAAAGTCAAATTTCACTACAATTTGGCCCAAGCAGGCACCTCAGCTGTGCCAGGCTGATGACCTGGGCTCCTGGCCTTTTGAGGGTAATACTGGACCAGCCATTTGCTGCACAAGGGCAGTTCCTCCACCTCCTCCCTCACTCATCAGCCTGGACGGTGACCATGCCTGCTCCTTCATTCCCTCACTGAAAATTCTGTCTTATGGATTAAAACATGTTCTTTGAGATGGAAAGGGTTGTAGAGAAAATGCTGTTTTATCAGAAGGGGGTGTATTTTATTTTCAATTTCATTTCACATTTTTACACCGCTCGGGCTGCACTCAGAACAGGTGGTGATCATGACCCCAGGAGTTTGCTCAATTCTCCCACTCTGGAACACAAATGTGTTTAACGAGAGTGCTGCTGGACCAGCACTACCTCTCATTTCTCTTGTGGAGCCCTGTGAAGGCTCCTCCCCACTAGGTTCTGACAGTTGTCCAGACAGTTTTCAGCTCTCTGTTGTCCTGGTGCATAGAAGTATCTGTCTCAGGTATTTATTGTCCTTGATAAGTACCATAATCCATGAGATACCTTTCCACTTTACTAAGTGGCTTGAGACCTGAGTACAAGGACAAACTGTAAACTATTTCCAGTTAGCGGTACAAGATATTTTTCCTTGATGAAAAATTTCCATAAATATTTAATGTTGTTCAGTGTATTCAAAATCTACAGTAGGGCTTTTGGCTATGGCTCCTGCCCTGACTCTAGGCTTGAATCCTGGCACCATCGTTATGCCCTCACAATTTTTAAACACCTATTAAAATTTTTTAATTTTAGATAAACTGCCTGTCAGGAGACCATAGTGGTGCTAGATATTGAACCTTGTTCTCACACATGTCAAGCAGTTGCTTGATAGCCTTGAGCTATTTTCTGACCCCTAACTGTGGGTATTTTGGTGCTTGGGTGCTTATGTACCTGTAGATCACCTTTTGTAACATTCTGGGTAGAGCAAGTGCCTTTGTGCCTATCCACGATCATGAATCCATTAGTGAAGAACTCAGTGCCAGCATTTCATCAGTACCTAGTGGTACTGTGATAAGAATAGGCCAGGAGTCCTTCCTATTCAGACTAGATCCCCAAATCACTCTTTTGTCAAGATTTCTGGTCTGAAACAATTCCCCTACGGTCACACTAACATGTTCTCCTTGCTGAAAACTTTTGTGATTGGACCATGGCGCTAGCCTAGATGCCCAGGGGTGAAAGGCATCTCTGTAAAATGTTTTGGAAGCAAGTCTGTTCTTTATCCACATCTCCTTCAGCAGTAGAGAGCTTGGGGAGACACGGCGATGGGGGAGAAGGCGGGTTGTGAGAAGGTGGGCAGGTGGACATCCACACCCAGCCTGGGGTGGTTGCTATTCAAAGCAGCAGCCAAGTTCAGTTGATCACCCCTTTCTCCATCCTCTCAGAGATCTCATTCCGAGTGTGGCAGTGTGGTGGCAGCCTGGAAATCATTCCCTGTAGCCGTGTGGGGCACGTGTTCCGGAAGCAGCATCCCTACACCTTCCCTGGTGGCAGTGGCACTGTCTTTGCCCGGTAAGTGTTTGAGAAGGGACCAAGAACATTGCTTACCACCACTCAGGCGCTCTTAACCTTGGGCTCTGGAAGCAGATATTCCTCCACTGGGCCACTGCTCAGCAGTGACCAGAAGAGCTATTAGTACATGGCAGTTTGGGTGCCAGTCAGGAAAGACACAGCCGCAGTGGAGGAACTGACTGAAGGTAGCCAGGGGTGGGTGTTGGGAGGGTGTAAGTATAAGAGGCAGTGCAGGGAGGGTAGAGGGGGTGGAGCCATTTTGTACCGATGTGACAGTCACCAAAATATCCCCAAACATGTTATAGGAAAATATTCTAAAAGAAGAGAACTTATACTTTGTTATTAGAAACCACCAGCCACAGTACAGTACTTGGACAGTGTTATAACATCAGCTCAAAAAGATATGGTATGTAGATAGGAATTCTGATAGATAATAGATTCATTTTAGCAACTGTAAAGATGCAGAATGTAAAGATTTCTAGAGAAAAATAATGAATTACCATTGTAAGAGACCACATTTTTTCTTTCTCTCTTTGCTTTGAGTTTAATTTTTTTATAATTTCATTATATCACGATGAGATAGATAATTACAAAGCTTTTCATGATTGAGTGATTGGCTTTCAGTCATACAGTATTCTAGCACCCATCCCTCCACCAGGGCACATTTCCCACCACCAGTGCCCCCAGTTTCCCCTCCTCCCACCTTACCTGCCTCTATGGCAGACACTTCTCTTTTT
This sequence comes from Cryptotis parvus, assembly GCA_021461705.1. NCBI lineage: Eukaryota > Metazoa > Chordata > Mammalia > Eulipotyphla > Soricidae > Cryptotis > Cryptotis parvus. The sequence goes on from JAJIBD010022519.1 coordinate 176,436, forward strand.
CTCTTTTTTTTTTTTTTTTGCATTGTGACTTGCAGTACCCAGAGGGTTATCATGTATATACCTTCACTATTTTCAGTATTTATTTCTAGTCTAGTGTTACATTTCAAACTGTTGTTGGAAAATGGGACCACATTTTTCTCCAGTGATTTCTCACTGCTACATAAAAGTTTATAAGCCAGCCAGTCTGGCCTCAGGGAGATGGATGGTAGACAGCCCAAGAAATATATGCACAGCTGAATAAGACTTTGAAAGACTAGTGAGTCAGTGGAGAGACCAGATGCAGGTCTTGAGTTGAGCAGATAGGGACAGGAGGGGAAAGACACTTGAAGGAAGGGCCACCTGAGGAGACGGTGCCATTTGTTGTGGTGTGGGATTCCTGGAGCAGTGGCTGTCATCCCTGGAGCAGAGTCAGCCATGTCTGCATGCAGAGAGATGTCCACTGGGTGTGACTGGAAGAACGAGGAAATGTGAGACAGCGGGCATTGTGGAAGACCAGGGTGTTCCTCTTATGCACCCTGAAGTGCAGGCAAACTGGATGTTGTTTGGATGCCAGGATGCGTGTAGATTTAAGTCATTGCTTAATTCTTTTTTTCCTTACGGTAGAGGTTTCTAGCCGTGTTTGGAGGGGTGAGGAGGCAGCGGCAGTATGAAGCAAAACTGTGAGCCTCTCTCCTGCCACTGCACAACCAGAAGTTGAGTCTGGGGGTCTAAAAGTTGTTGCAGTATCCTGGGGTGGGGGCCAGACCATATTGTGGCCTTGGAGATGGCACAGGCGGTGTTTGTTAGCAGATTGGTAGAAGAAGGAGAGGAACGTGGAGACACAACTTCAGAGACAGCTTTGCTGAATGAGGAAACTTCAAACAGGGGTGGGGAGTGGATTAGGGTTGCAAAATGGATAGTCTCTCTGGGGTAGAATTTTTTAAACTTTCACTATAAGGAAAGACTGCATGGTACAGTAATCATGTTGTCTTACGGCTCCAGGAGTCTGTAGGCCAGTGATTTTTCAAGGAAACCAACCCTGCTTTTGAGTCGTTAGAGGGCAGTATAGATTTGTTAGATCTTCAGCAAGTCTGCTGCTGTCCTTAGTCGCCTCATTTAAAAGAGAAAGAAGTGGAATAACTTCTTAGGTCACTTATCAAATCTATATTCTTTTTAATATCCGCCAATAGATGGCATTTAATATACAATTTTTTATTGTCTAAAAATAGAGACCTAAAAAGGCATTTGAAAAAATGCACATCATCACTAATCATCAGGGAAATGCAAATCAAAACAACATTGAGATATCATCTCATACCACAGAGATTGGCACACTTCCAAAAGAGCAAGAACAACAAGTGCTGGCATGGATATGGGGACAAAGGGACTCTTATCCATTGTTGGTGGGAACTTATGGCGAACTTAGGGTAATGATATATCTTCTCGACTGTAATGTGTTTATACATTCACTGTTACAAATTACAAGAAAGGAATAGTCTGAGAGGTATACATTTCTGTGAAAAAAACTGTTTAAGAGACAGTCTTAAATTACATCATGGTATTATTTTAATGAAGATTTCACAGTTAATATTTGCCACTCTATCTCACTAGGCTGACTTGAAAAAGTCTGACCTTAAATCATGTCTAAGATGTGAGAAGCCCTACATATTCTTTACTTTACATTATATATGTCACACTATGATATGTCCTATTAAGCAAAGGGTAAAATTTTACATATAAAAGATTTTTAATTAAAACAGCATCATGATAACCAGAAGGGTACAGGTTACTGCCAGCTTATTCTTCTCCCTTACTTCACTAGGTTAATGAGCACAATTTGGAATGCAGCAGAATTTCTCTTTTCCAGCTAAGTATGATTTCCTCAATCTTTAGATACATCCATATCATAATTATAAAAGTCTTAAGAGGAAATTCAATTCCCCACAGGTTTACGGCTGTGTACCCATCTTTAGAAAGATGATCATGTCCAGTTATATCAAATCAAGTCTAATCATGTCACTAGAAGGGAAAACATGATTGTACTGATTGATCTGAAACTATTCTCAATATTCAAAATTCAAGAAGCTGATAAAACTTACTGAACTAGCAAGTCAATCTTATTGATATCATCCTCCCAAACACATACACACTCACACACACATACACTTGATCACTTGATCACTTGAATCCCCTTATTTATTGATTTGCTGGAGGCGGGGAGCCAGTAACATTTCCATTGGACCCTATCACATGCCAATGTAGCCCAATGACATCTGGTTGATTCAGGAATATGAAGAGCCTCAAACCGTAACTTCAAGGTCTTGAAAAAGAAGTGTGACCATTTTGTAGGTGGGCGGCCACGTGATCTTTTGATATCCCGTGGGATCCAGTCGATAATCACTCTAGTCCAGCGGTCATCTCCAAATTACATGTCCAGCCAATCTGATTTTCAATGCCTTGGCAAACGAGACAGCGTCCCTGATTCTGGAATAAATAGCGGCGTAGGTCGGAGCTTCGATTCCTTCTCTCACTTGAGTGAGGCATGATATTCCAAGCATAGCTCTTTCGATTCCTCTCTGGGAGACCTGAATAGCGTTCTCATCCTGCTTCGTAGGGCCGAGGTCTCTGAGGCATATGTTAATGCAGGGAGAACGGTGGAGTCGAAGAGATGTGCCCAGAGCACATCTCTTCAATTCCTCACACACACACACACACACAACACACACCAAATTCTATTAGTTGTTTATGATATGAATTTTGGTAAATGAGATGGATTTTATGACAGGGAAGGAACAGTGTGCTAATAATTGTCGATAAAGTGCTAATACTTTCACGGCTTACGCGGCCGCTTGTGGCCTTGCGGCTCATCAATAAATGCTGGATTTTGAGATGACTACAAGAGTATGCTACCTGCACGGCAGAGCCTGGCAAGCTACCTGTGTTGTATTTGATATGCCAGATACCAGTAACAATTATAGACCTCATTCCCATGACCTGATGGAATGGTTTGAGGCTCTTTATGTTCCTGGAGTAAGCAGGTGTCCTTGGGCTCTACTTGCATGAGACAGGTCATATGGAGATGTTACTGGTGCCCGCTCGAGCAAATCGATGATGAACGGGAAGACAGTGTTACAGTGACAGTGTTATCACTAATCATCAGGGAGATGCAAATCAAAACAACATTGAGATACCATCTCATACCATAGAGATTGGCACACTTCCAAAAGAGCAAGAACAACAAGTGCTGGCATGGATATGGGGGCAAAGGGACTCTTATCCATTGTTGGTGGGAATATCGACTGATACAGCCTTTCTGGAAAACAATATTCCTCCAAAAACTAGAAATTGAGATCCCATTTGACCCAGCCATACCACTCCTGGGAGTATACCCTGAGAGCCCAAAAACACACAGCAGAAACACCGTCTCTGTTCATAGCAGCACTGTTCACAATAGCCAGAGTATGGAAATAACCTGAGTGCCGAGAACAGATGACTGGGTAAAGAAACTGTGGTGCATCTACACAATGTAGAACTATGCAACTGTTAGGAAAAATGAAGTTATGAAACTTGCCTATAAATTGTTAGATGGACATGGAGAGTACCATGTCAAGTGAAATTAGCCAGAGGGAAAAGGACAGATATAGAATGACTGCACTCATTTGTGGGATATAAAAAAAAATAAGTATACTAATATCCAAGACCAGGCAAAATATGGACCAGTAGAACTTGTCAGTGGTTGGAATTTACCCTAAGTACGTGGGAGTCAGAGATTAGGTAAGAGGTTAGTTTAGGTAAGGACTAGTATGCCAATAGTTGTTGGAAATGGTAACGCCAGACTAGAACTGAGCAAAGGGATATATATGATAACTCCCTAAATGTATGTATTGTATGTATTGCAAGTCACAATGTGTGAGAGAAGGAGAGAGAGAGAGAGAAAGAGAGAGAGAGGAGGCAAAGTGCCTGCCACAGAGGCAGGGTGGGGGGGGGGAATAGGAATTTGGGGACATTGGTGGTAGGAAATGGGCACGGGAGGAGGGATGGGTGCTGGAACACTGTATGACTGAAACCTAATTATGAACAGTTTTGTAATTGTATATCTCACGGTGGTATAATACATTTTCTTAAAAAAAAAAAGTGAGATTGCCTTGAACCTGGTCCTACCCTGGGTTGATCCCCATTACTTAATATGGTCCCTTGAGCCCACCAGGAGTGGTCCCAAAGTACAGAGCCAGAAATAAACCCTGAGCACAACTAGGTGTGGTCCAAACCAACAAACCAAAAAATATACTATACTGTCAGTTTACTTTCATTTACTTTGTTTTTGGGGTATTAAATGTTTTTTTAGGTGTGGGGGCTGGAGCAATAGCACAGCAGGGAGGCTGTTTGCCTTGTAAGCGTCAACCTGGGTTTGATCCCCAGCATCCCATATAGTCCCCTCAGCACTGCCAATAGTAATTCCAGAGGGCAGAGCCATGAGTAACCCCTGAACATCACCAGGTTTAACCCAAAAAGCAAAAATAATGATTTAGATGTGATTACACATGTTATTGTACCCTTGCTTTTAACTTTGATTCTAATTTATTGTTTAGAAAAAGTAAAGTTTTATGTACTTAAAAAATATTATTTTAATAAAATAAAAAATAAAGGAACGAGTATTGAGGAGCCCATGAAGTTTTAGCCTTTTCCTCAGTCTACCTAATTTTTTCTGTTAAGTAGAAGGAAAACATTTACTTTATTCCTGAAGTTACGAAATTATGTAATCACTTCATGATTTATATAAAAACCTTTGCACTCAGAGGGCTAAAGGCAACCTAGGAAATCCTTGAACCAGACCCTTTCGTTTTCCTGATGAAGGACTGTATTCCATCCCAGAGACTCAAGTCACTCAGCGGCTTAGAAAGGTTAAGTCATGGGCCATTAGGCGAGGCCCCATATCCCAGAATGTTTCGAGCCCTTCTAAAAGAATATGATCCGGTATCCCAGCTCTTCAGTTGCACATTGTATGTCTGTTTTTTTGTTTGTTTACATTGAGAAAGTGAAAAAAAAAAATCATCTTTTAAACTCATTACCAAAGTTAATACCTTTTTTGTTTGTTCGTTATTTGGGCCACACCTGCTGGTGCCAGGACTGAACCTTGGTCAGCTGCAGGCAGGCACGCACCTTACCCGCTGTACCTTACCCACTCTAGCCCACTTGTTAATAGTCTTAATTTGGTGAAATGGTCTCAGTCTCACCCTATCCCTCCTTCTTCCCTTCCTCCCATCCCTTTTATCTTCTGTGGACAGTTCTGTGGCCTGTTTCATTTTCACCCGTCAAGGAATTGTTCCATAGTAACAGTAAGATTCAAGTTGATGTTTTCAGCGACTGTGGAGAAATCCATTTAATCACATTTCCAGTAATAAGACATACAGTTTCTTAGCTTTGCTTTAACAGCAACGCTGATGTCAGCCCTGATTTTATTCTTTCTTGATTAATTCCTTTAGGTCAATTTCTAAAAGTAAGAAATGCTGTATCAGAGGATGGTACAATCCTATCATTTGTCTTTTTAAGTGTCATTCAAAACCACAGCTCATCTTCCACCTCATGGAAAAAAATATATGCATCTCTTTGTATGAAAGATACATGCCTCAGATCTCCCCCACATCATGTCACCAAGGAAAGGGACGGCCCCTGCATCCTAGAACCAGCTGGGACCTCAGAAGTCTCCTCAGCCGGAGAGACGGCACTAACACACTTCACCACACATTAGCGTCAATTAACAATTATGTTTCATCTTATTCTGACAGTAGGTGGGCAATTGCTGGGACTTTCTGTGCCAGGATACCACCATAAAAGTCCTGGCAACTAAAAGGGAAAAACTAGAGCGTACACTTGTATGTCCCACTGAAATACTGTAACGGGATAATGAAAATAGTCCATGCCATAGGATAGCAGTGGCAATTAAGGAGCATTGTAAGAGAAATTCACTCAATTCAAAGAATTGATTCAGAGTATAGATGAGTTCATACTAATAGAATTGAGAGAGCTAAAAGAATGTAACAGGCCACAACAGAATTCCGCATGTGGGGAATCATATCAACAGTTTTGAAGACAAGTACAACTCATCAGCAACACTGAATTAGCAAAAGATAAGTTAGAAGAGTGGAAGAGAATGTAAGACTGTCTACCTCATATAAGAGAATAAAAGAGAACATATATACCATCTGTAAGAGAATATGTGTACCTTATATAAGAGAATGTAAGAATACATACCTTATTTTTTCTTTTCTTTTTGGGTCACACCTGGTGGCGCTCGGGTTACTCCTGGCTCTTCGCTCAGGAATTACTCATGGTGGTGCTCAGGGGACCATATGGGATACTGGGGATCGAATCCGGGTGGGCCGCATGCAAGGCAAATGTTCTACCTGCTGTGCTATCGCTCCAGCCCCTACATACCTTATATGAGAGAATATATATACCTTATATAAGAGAATATTAAGTTCTCTACCGCATAGACAACAGCAAGAGGAATAATCTCCAAAATATATGAATACCAGAAAGAGAAGAAAAATAGGACGGGGAAGAATGACTGGAGGAGAACAGCTCACAACCTCCCATACCTTTGAAGAGAGGCTGCTGCATGATTCAAGAGGCCCAAGGAGTACTAAAGAAAAGCAAATTAACATCAAAATGCCAGGAACTAAGCAGAGAGACAACTTGAAGCATTACAAGAGAAGAACCTTAAATAAAAGGAAAATCACAGAGAGCACAACAGACCTCACCTATGAAACTGTGCTAGTAAGAGAAGAGTGGGATGACATATTCAAAATGCTGAATAAAAATGATTTTTCAACCTAGAGTCCACTACCCTGGACTTTAAAGTTGAGTGACAGATAAAAATCTTTTCAGGGGCCGGAGGCGATAGCCCAGCGGGTAGGGGCGTTTGCCTTGCACGCGGCTGGCCTGTGCCGACCCAGGTTCGATCCCTGGCATCCCCCTATGGTCCCCGAGCACCGCCAGTAGTAATTCCTGAGTGCAAAGCCAGGAGTAACCCCTGAGTGTCACCAGGTGTGACCCCCCAAAAAAAAGCAAAAAAAAAAAATATTTTCAGACAAACAAGAGCTGCTGACATTTGGTGCAACTAAACCAACCCTACAAGAATTACTGAAAGGTCATTTATAAAAGCAGTGGACAATTGCAGAAATGACTAGACCACACACAACACACATATACATGCAAATGGCAGCACAGCTATTTATACTTCTCTGAATGGCAAACTATCAGAAGGTATAGGGTGGCTGGATGGACAGAAAGCGAGCTCCACAGGCTCAAACAGAAAAGATAGAAAACAGTCACACAAGCAGATGGTAGACAAAAAGTATAATAAAACTGGGACAGGCATACTTACATCGAGCCAAATAGGATTCAGTGTAAAGAATAATTAGAGATGGACAGACACTAATTAGTGCTTAAGAAAACAAATTGAGGTGTACTATCTCTAACAGACATATAAGGTCAGTAAATATGGTTTTCTGCTCATACAGAAACACAAACTCTTTTTGTGTTTGTTGGTTATGTAACCAACATAAGCACAAACTCAGTGAGGCAATGGAAAATGGTCATGTAAGTCTATTGTAGACCAAAAATAGCTGGGATTGGGGCCAGAGTGATAGTCCAGCGGATAGGGCATTTGCCTTAACCGCAGCTGACCCAGGTTCAATCCCCAGCATCCCACATGGTCCCTAAGCACTGCCAGGAGTTATTCCTGAGTGCAGAGCCAGGAGTTACCCCTGAACATCGCTGGGTGAACCCTAAAAAGCATGTATGTATATATATATATATATATATATATATATATATATATATATATATATATCGACAGCTATACTTACATCAGACCATGTAGTATTCAGTCTTAAAAAAAATAACTAGAGATAGGAAAAGCGAGATTTATTGGTTAAGTCGCTGGTTCCAGTGGCCTTATTGATTACTGAATCCTGCTTCTCTTGGTCATGGGATCTAAGCACGTGACTCTCTTGCCCTTTAGAAAATCCCTGCCATCTGAAGAGAGGCCCATGAGAGCCTCTGGAGGAAGGTATCTCCCCTCACCTTCCGGTTCCTTGTCCAGACAGGATACTGAGCTCAGGTCTGCAGAAAAGAAAGAAATTTTAATACAGTTCGTTTGACTTAACTTTTTCCCAGAACTATTCTAGAGGCAAGATTTTCTTTGTTCTGCCCCTTGTTGCCAGCCATCTGTGGAGATGTAGCATGCGTTATTTCAGAAGAATTCTCTTGTTCTGTATGGTACTACAGACTGGGACCTTTTTCTTTTTTTGGTCACACCCGCGATGCTCAGGGATTACTCCTGGCTCAGGGGACCATATGGGATGCTGGGGATTGAACCCGGGTCGGCCACGTGCAAGGCAAACGCCCTACCGCTGTGCTATCACTCCGCCCCACCACGTTTTTGTTTTTTAAATATCTGCTGATGCTACCGTTTTAAATTTGATGAGCTTTCTGACAGTTTGTTCCATTAAAGACAAGAAAGTGAGCCGCTTTGTTGAGTAGGCACGCAGCGCCATCTCCCAGTAAACACACAGAGTGCTGATCCAGCAGGCTGCCCATATGCCCAGCAGGAATCCTCTCCTGAGCCCTCTGAACAGCCTCTTGTGAAAGCAATGGCTTTCGACAGGAAGATATCAAGTCACAGATCAAGGAGATTTGTTTTTGTTTCTAGTAATACCCGCCGAGCCGCAGAGGTCTGGATGGATGAATACAAAAATTTCTATTATGCAGCAGTGCCTTCTGCCAGAAACGTCCCTTATGGAAAGTAAGTTGTTACTTGTGCCCTCTCCCAGGATGCCTTACTTGGAATTGTGTGTGTGTGGGGGGGGCAGAGTGGAGGGGCAACACAGTCTGCACCCTGAGAATCATTCTGTGACCAGTCAGACCTGAGAACCACTACCAGGTGTCAAAGGGTGATGTCTGTTCCAGTTAGGGAGACAGCCCTAGGTGGAAAGTGTGTGGATGGGGGGGTGGAGGTACAAGGAGACTGAGGATTGGGAAAGTGCATGAAGGCCCTAGGGAAAAGTGAATGGGGGCTGGTGGGTGCAGGACAGGAGTCACATGATCAGCACTGCGCTGCCTTCCGTGACCCTGCTCTGCAAGCATATTCCAAATGCTGTAGAAAATCTTACCCTTATAAAGGTTCATGAAAGTCTTGTTTCTTTTCCTCCAGTATTCAGAGCCGATTGGAACTTAGGAAGAAACTCAGCTGCAAGTCATTCAAGTGGTACCTTGAAAATGTCTATCCAGAACTACGGTAGCTCCTGCAGAATTCTCTTTGTCAGAGCATAGAAGTGGCGCTGCCAGACAGGGAGGCCCGAGGAGGTGAAGTAGTGATTGGACTTTGGTGGCAAGAGTAGGATAGGGCTCCTGGTGAGAGCCGAGGCCCTCCACCCCAGCTACAGTCCTTAACTCCCTGAATTGTGCTAAGTTCCCTTTCCTTTGCTCAGAGACACAATCTCTAGAAATTCTGTCATTGTTGTGTCTTTCCGTTCGATACCCATGGAAAGATGGCAGAGACCAGAGAGCACAGTGGACTGATGCATCACCCTGACTCGTGCTCCCATTAGTGGGTATCAGATATTATATCCCCTTCATTGATCACTTTCCACTTTACTCTTCTTGCATATGTTTATCCTGTGGACTAACACCTTAGGGCGCCCTCAGAGGCCAGGAGAAGGGCACTGGCCTGTGCTTGCCTTCCTCGTCTGCCCTGAGACACATGGAAGATGGGGACAATGCTGGCATTGTGCATCCTACCAGCCGGGACAAATAGAGGCAGAGATGCCGCCTGTCCTCTGCCCTGGCCTTTCATTTTAAATGAATGTCTCCTTCGGGGCCTTGTGCCCCAGAGGGACTGCAGAGTCTGCAGGGTTTGGGCAGCCTTTTGGACTTTAAAGGAACTTTCAGGCAGGTTTTGTCTTAATGTGGTCCAGTCTTTATTCTGAATACTGCCAAGCACTCTTGCAGTAAGTTATGTCTCCACAGTGGCCGCATGCAGAGACTGCTCCACTCTCTCTTGTGCTAATGCCTTCAGAGCCTTGTGATAATGCGGCCTCACTGCCTTGCTGCTGGTCACCTACATTGCTCTTTGGAACTGTTCGCTCTTACTATGACATCTGGGACCCTGCTGTCCTGCTCCAGGGGTGAGAGCTCCAGCCATCCTCCTCACCTTCTACTTGGAGTGGAAAACAGCGGTAGTCACCCATGGGAGCCGCTGATCATCTCCTCACCCCACCAATGAGGGATTCCCAAGAGTGGATTAAAGTCACATAGTGATTCATTGTTGTGTTCACGGTTCGTTAGTGGGTGATGTTCACTGTTGTGTTCACTGTTCATTGAGCACACAGTTTTACTCTGAGGTGACCTGTTTTTTGGGGGTGATATTGGACTGTGTACTGCTTAGAATTACATCTGATGGGCTGAAGAAATAGTATAATGAAGAGGGCACTTGTCTTGCATGTGGCCAAACCAGGTTCAATCCCCAGCATCCTATATGGTCCTCTTCACACCACCAGGAGTAATTACTGAGTGCAGAGCCAGGGAGTAACCCCTGAGCATTTCAGGGTATGCACCCCCAAAAAAAAAATAAAACCACATCTACAGCATCCGCGCACATGCATGGGAGAGAATGCGAGGCCAGGGGGACACTAGCTGGATCCTATTGCTAGACCTATAGTGTTTGCTGAAACTCTGGCTGCTTAAACCACAACATTTGAGGTTTTATTCGGAACCAAGCTCTGTGCAGAGAGAACTGAGACTAGAGGAGTGTCTGAGACCACGTGGCTGGTTCCATTCTGTCTCTCCTCGAACATCAGGCCCGCCTGCCGTGCCCCGTTGCTTCTGTTCACGGAGACCTGGGAATCTGCTTCTGTTTCCCTAGAGGGCAGCGTTCCATTTTCAGTCTTTTGGAACATTTGGGGCTCTAGGACCTGACTGCATTAATCGATTTCCTTGCTGACTTTTATAGCACTAAACAAGCTTTTTCTCTCCAGGAAAATTTCCCAGATGCAGCTACAAAGAATTCTTCTCTGACTTCAGACTCAGTATTGGTTAAAAACCTAGGAACAGAAAGGCGTGCTGTGCCATTGACTGCTGACAGTCTCACTGCTTCTGCTGCCTCGGCACATTGGCTGCAGGCGCTCTCGACCCTCAGAGTTTAGCAGCTGATTCTCTCCTTTTCTTTCAGGGTTCCCGACCACCAGGACATAGCTTTTGGGGCCTTGCAGCAAGGAACCAACTGCCTTGATACTTTGGGCCATTTTGCAGATGGAGTAGTTGGGGTCTATGAGTGTCTAGCGCCGGGGGAACCAGGTACGTATGTGCAGGGGCAGCGGTGCACCAGGAGAACCCGAGGGAAGAGGGAGAAGAGGGTTCTGAGGTTATAAGTCCTGAGTGTGTGCTACCATTCTTCTGTGATGGGAGCTGGAAACACTTGGTTCTTGCCAGAAGCGGCCAGGGTCAGACGGAAGCCTCTTCCCTCACCACCTCCGCACTGACATATAGAGCTTGTCATCAGCCTCAAGGCTTGCTCTGCTTACAGGGCCAAGGGTGTATTTGGTAACACCCAGGATCTTTGCTATAGGCACGGCTGTGAGGCTGGTGCCTTTAAGACCTCCTCCCTCCTCCCCATCATCAGGCCGTCTGCCTCCCATGTGGTGTGTGTCATCCCCAGACTCCCTGTCCTGGTCTGAAAGGGCTTGTAGAAACCTGCCTTTCCTGATCAGAATAACGGGCACCATTAAAATAATTATTATCCCCTCCTGTTAGAGTAGTCCTAGCTCAGACACAAGATAGAAATAATTCCCAATGTCCCTTCAACGTGCGTATACCTTTTCCTAGAGGCATAAAACCTACCACCTTCTATCATCATTGAAAAGGAGAGATTTATAAGTGAAGGTTTTTCTAGACCTAAGGCAGGCCTGGTGTTCCATAAGGTGGTTTCCTAAGAGTAGTTAATAGGTGCGTGGTAACTTATGCTCTTTGTACACTAGAAAGGTTGGGAAATGCTATGTACTCTGATCCCCTTTCTAAAACTATGCCTGGACACTTGCTGTGCCGAGCTCATGTTGGGTCCTTGTGAGTCATGATTAAGGGCCAGAGAATAGTACAGCTTATAAGGTGCTGTTTGATCCCTGGCACCTGATATTGTCCCCCAATACCCTCAGAATATACCAGGAGTAAGTCCTGAGCACAGACTTACTCCTGGTATGGCATGACATGACCCACAAACAATCATGGTCAAGCTCTTTTAGCTTGATTCAATTTTCTTATGTCTAAAATGAGAATTATAATTGCCGCTTATGGGGCTGTTGTGTAAAGCACTATAAATTTCACTCAGCATGTAAAGATAGCCAGTGGATGTGTGTGTGTGTGTGTGTAAATAGGTCCATTTCTCACTTCACAGAACTTGCAGAGCAGTGGTGGTATGACTTGGAGAACTTAGTACAATAGTAGTCATTGTGCTGCTGCTTCACTGTGTAATTTATCTCTTCCACATATTACAGAGCGTGTTCGTAAATGCTCACTCTCAGCTCACCTGCATGAGGAGGCAGAGTCATTCTAAAATAATAGGTGGAACAGTTAGCCCTGAATTTTTCCACCTTAAGTTTGAGCTGTGATGTTTGTTTACAACTTCCATGTAAATAATAGAGAAATGTCACTCTCTGTTTTCATTTGGGACCAAAGTAATCAACTGTTTGTCCAAGACTCTGGTTTTGCAAAGGACTTTTGCGCATCATTCAAGCCCCTTGGTGCTGGATTACGCATCAGCCTCTCGGGACTCTCAGTGTCCTTTGTTGTCCTAACGTGGTTCTTTCCCCTAGTTCCTTCCCTGTTGCCCCTATCTCTGGGGCTCTTCCCTCACTCCTTCCACTTCACACCAGGGTGGCATGCCTCTGATTTCTGGTTTATATTGTAGGAATGGGCCTTGACAAAAGAGAAGTCAGTGAAGCACATGGACTTGTGCTTGACTGTAGTGGACCGGGCTCCTGGCTCCCTCCATAAAGCTTCAGGGCTGCCGAGAAAGCGACAGCAGACAGGTACGTGCTCCTCCCACGGACTGCTCATGGTTGTGCCACACTCTGAGTAATGGGCCTCTTCCCTTTCTCCCTAAAGTTCCTGACTCTCCTCTGACTCCCCCAAGTGCTGGCTCTGATTTTTGGGTGGCTTAATCATGAGTCTCGTGAGGTCTGCACCTGCGTGTTGCAGAGGCTGGTCTGCTCTGGATGGCTTCCTCCACCACACTGCCCTAGCTTCATCCGTCCTGGGTTACATCTTCCTATACACTTGCCATCTGTGTATATAGGCAAGGCCATATTTGTCATTGTCTGTTCGCCTGCTTTGAAGGCGTGTTAGGATCTGCTCTGACATGTACACTAGTGAGGTGACCGGTGGTTTCCTCCTAGTGAGGTGCAAGGTAAGTAGAGCTGGAAACTCCCTGGTAGTCACCGTAATGCCCTCATCATCCGGAGGCGGTGCCCCCAAGCTGGTGGCATCGGCTCCCATCCTACAGATGGGGACGTTGGCAGTAGGTGCACACGTTCCGATTGATGCACATTGTGGTAGGAATCCCACAGCTTTTACCTCACCAGACCTTTGTGTGCAGAGTTACAGATCTCGGGCCCAGGAGGAAGCACAGCGGTGTCCTGTAGTGCACAGCTTCTCTGTTGCACCAGAGGAAAGGGGCAGACAAAGCAGGCCTGTGTTGGTGCCCATCACACACCATGGCCCATGGTCAGAATCCACACATTCAGTGTGAATGAGGAGAAATTCTATGTTAAAGCTTTGTTTAGAAAATCAAAGTTTGGGGGCCAGAGAGATAGTACAATGGGTAGGGCTTTGCCTTGCCCACAGCCAAGCCAGGTTCAATCTTGACACCCCATAAAGTCCCCAGAGTGCTGGGAGTAAGCTCTGAGTGTCACTTCCTCAAAAACAGCAGCAAAAATAAATAAAAATTCATGACTGTTTCATCAGCAGTTACTGAGACACTAACAAACGTTAGTTAGATTAGGAAGAAAGGAAAGTGAGCTTCATCAGAATATCACTCACTTTATTCTCCATTACTCACTTTATTCTCTGTCCTATAATGAAGATCCATAGAGAAGCCTTTAGATTTTTCCCCATTTTTATTGAGGTGCCTTAATGATAGTACACACCATTCAAACACCAACAGACCACTTCCCTTAACCTGGGTCGCAAGAACCTCTCCCCACAACCCAAGATAGATTCATTTCTGAGGACCCCATCTCCAGTTCTGTTGCCCTTGGCCATTTGTTCCTCCCTTACTCTGAGTCTTTATATAGCACATATGACTGAGATCATTCCATATCTGACCCTTGCCTTCTCTTGGACTTCATTCAGCGTAATACCCTCTAGTTCCATCCGCATAGCAGCAAGTTGCATGCATTCATCTTTTCTTATGGCTTCGTAGCAGTCTTTCGAGTATATGTACCACAACGCCTTGCTCCATGTATCCCTTCTTGAACATTTGGATTGTTCCACATCCTGGCTATTGTACTAAGTGCTGCAGTAAACATAGATGTGCGTGTATGATTTTAAATTAGTATTTTGTGTTTGGAGCTTAACTGCTGAGAAGTAGTATATGAGCCATATGAGATTTCTTTGCTTGCTTTTTATAACACAATATTAGAAGCCTTTATTTTCTTGTCAAAGATTAATGTTCCTATTTTTTGGTTATATTCTCATTTTTCCCAAACCACTCAGTGATTTTTCAAAATGCCATGTGTTTCTTTTGACTTTTTTAATTATTTTTCCCTTTTAAATTCATAAAAAGTCTAAATGGTTATAAAGTTTAAAGTATACATATGTATGTATGTGTGTATGTCTGCATGTTTTAATTTCCCCAAACAATCAAGAATATATTTTCCCTTTTAAGCTTCTCTTCTCTGAAATACTCCCTGGTGGTAACTTGAACTTAGAATGGTGGCTAGTGGTAGAACTAGGGGCAGTCACCCAAAGACCTGCCAGCATCACAACTTGTGGATACCAGCTCTCAGTCTCTCTTCCGGAGATAGAATGGAAACTGAGGCAGAGCCTCTTGGAGTAACTGGATTTCACAAAAAGGAAATGTCCAGTGTCATTGTGGGAGGACTAAGGTCAGCACTAGGTCCTTTGCCAAGATCCCAGGTGTCAGAAAAATGCTGGCAAAAGACCACTTCTCACCTGTCCATTGCCCAGGCCCTCCCTGAGTGCCCACCTCTCCTCCAGTCCTCCATTTTGGAGTGCGGGGCTCTGCCCTGCAGGGCTCTGTTTGCTTTGGCATTTCAATGCCTGTGTGTGTTGCTGATATTCATTCCTGACTATGAAATGAGTCCTGCCCTAGGACCCAGCCACCAAGAATTCTTGCAGATTAGGCATTGGCTGCGCTGGGTGTTGACTGACCCTGTCGCTCACACAGCATTGGGCAGAGGGTAGGGGATGGTCTGGACATGACAGGGGAGTGAGAAGATTGTGCTTTCATTTGCTCTCAAAAGTTTTTTGAAAAACAATCCCTTAATCTTGAAAAGGGATTACCCTTATTAAAAGTGTGTTTTTATTTTATAAGATAAAAGGTGCTTCTGCCATTTTCTGAATCTGTTTTCTCAATTTGGGGGGAACCATTATAAGTGACACTCTAGATAATCCTGCCATGGGGTTTAAAAAAAAAAGGCTGCAGTGTGCTTTTGGGTGTGTGGCACGTGTAGAATTCAGTTATGAAGGCAAACAGCCCCTCAGAATGGCACCAGTTCTTTACTGCCTCCATGTCTCAGATATGTGCCCATCCAGCCTTGTTCTCCCAGACCAGTGGCTGCAAGCTACCTAGGATACACTCAGAGTGAGCAGGGGTGAGTGAGTGCTTGTTTTCAGACTTTTAACTAGAGCAATAACAAGCACAGCCCCTCCAGGGAGTGAAATCGGGTTCCATTCATTCTGCGTTGTCAGTCTGTTTTCTGGCCATATGTATTGACATTTGGTTTGCTGGCAGCCACGTACACACGCACACCTCACACGACAGTGGAGGGAAACAGCATGAGGATGACTGACAGAGAGATAGAGCCAAAACAAAGGAGGGACGTGATGGGCAGCCCCCTGAAGGCCTCCCCATGTGCTATACAGTGGTCCTGAATTTCAGTTAGCAACCAGCATCAGCAAGTATCATCAGGTCCCTCTGCATTGGTCTTGGCTACAAGAAGAGGAGGCTGGTCCCAGCTGCTGGGCTTCCCCCTGTAGGCTCTTTCCTGTGTCATTCATCTGCCCTTTGAGA
Source organism: Cryptotis parvus (assembly GCA_021461705.1). Lineage (NCBI taxonomy): Eukaryota > Metazoa > Chordata > Mammalia > Eulipotyphla > Soricidae > Cryptotis > Cryptotis parvus. The sequence continues at coordinate 192,724 of JAJIBD010022519.1, forward strand.
AGAGACTCTTCAGCTAATTTTGCCTAGTCTGCAGTCTTGCCACTTGGAATATTTGGATTGCAGACATGCATGAGTATCCATGCTATTATGCATCTGCAGGGTCAAAGGAGGAAAGGATGCAAGAGTAAGAAATTTCAGTTCCATGGTGTCAACAGATTTTCAGTAAGACTTAAATGTGGAGCTTTAGTGTACACAGTGTAAAAAATTAATTAGACTGAGACTAAATGAAGGACGTGATTGTGGAAGGAAAAAAAATGTTGCTTTTATTTTTTAAGAATAGGGTAAGAATTTCCATTCTCCTGAAGGCTTGGTTTGAAGCTTTTCTTTCTTGTTTGGTTAGCTAGTTGGTTTGGCTAGCTGGTTGGCTGGTTGGTTGGCTAGCTCATTGGTGGTTGAGTCTGGTTGACATAGTTTTGGCAGGGAACTTTATGGTGTGCCAGGGGTTCAAACCAGGGTTAGCCATGTGTGAGGCAAATACCCTACCCACTGTATATACTAAATGCCCTGTCACCCTGAATATATTAAAATATTTAAATAAGCTCCTGACTATACCAAACATATTAAACATATTAAAACTTTATTTTTTTTTATTATACCACCGTGAGACATACAATTACAAAGGTGTTCATAATTGGTTCTTGGTAGTACAGTATACCAGCACCCATCCCTCCACCAGTGCCCCATTTCCACCACCAATGTACCCCACCCCTCCCGCCCACCCCCAGGCTGCCTCAATAGCAGGTACCCCAGTATCCTCTCTTTTCTCTCTCTGTCTCTCTCTCTGTCTCTGCATCTCTCTCCCTCTTCTTTTACACATTGTGGCTAGCCCTGCAGATATTTAGAGTTTATCACTTAAGTCTCTTTGTGTATATTCAATGGTGAGTTTTAATCTGCCATTACCATTTCCCACATTTAGTAAAACACTGGTATCTATTTATATCCTATTAATGAATGCAGTCATTCTATATCTGTCCTTTTCCTTCTGACTAATTTCACTCAGCATGATAGTCTCCATGTCCATCCATTTGCAGGTAAATTTCATAATTTCATCTTTTCTGACAGCCTCATAGTATTCCATAGTGTAGATGAACCACAGTTTCTTTAGCCAGTCCTCTGTTCTCGGGCATTTAGGTTGTTTCCAGATTCTAGCTATAGTGAATAGCGCAGAGATGAATAAAGAAGTACAGATAGTGTTTCTGCTATGTGTTTTTTTCGGTCTCTCGGGTATATTCCCAGGAGTGCTATTGCTGGATCAAATGGGAGCTCAATATCTAGTTTTCGGAGGAATGCCCATATTGTTTTCCCAAAAGGGCTGGACCAGCCGGCACTCCCACCAACAGTGGATGAGAGTCCCCTTTTCCCACATCCACGCCAGCACCGGTTGTTCTTGCTTTGTTTTTGGATGTGTGCCAGTCTCTGTGGTGTGAGATGGTACCTCATTGTTGTTTTTGATTTGCATCTCCCTGATGATTAAAGATGAAGAACACTTTTTCATATGCCTTTTGGCCATTCAATTTCTTTTTTTTGGAAGCTTCTGTTCATTTCTTCTCCCCATTTTTTGATGGGGTTGGCTGTATTTTCTTGTGGAGTGCTACCAGTGCCTGATATATCCTGGATATTAACCCCTTGTCAGATGGGTATTGGGTGAATATCCTTTCCCACTCTGTGGATTGTCTTTGTATCTTGGTCACCGTTTCTTTTGAGGTGCAGAAGCTTTTCAATTTTATATAATCCCATTTGTTTATCTTTGCTTCCATTTGCTTGGTCCAGTGGTGTGTCGTCTTTAAAGATACTTTTCGTTTCGATGTCGTAGAGCGTTTCTCCTATGTTTTCTTCGATGTACCTTATAGATTCATGTCTGATGTTGAGATCTAGAATCCATTTTGATCTGACTTTTGTGCATGGCGTTAGAAGGAGGTCTAAGTTCATTTTTACCGTAGCTGCCCAGTTTTCCCAGCACCATTTGTTGAAGAGGCTTTCTTTGCTCCACTTAATATTTTTTGCTCCTTTATCGAAGATTAAGTGGTTGTATATTTTGAGAGTGTGTTTCAGGATATTCAGTTCTATTCCATAGGTCTACAGGTCTGTCTCTATACCAATACCACACTGTCTTAATTACAACTGCTCTGTAGTGAGAGCTTGAGGTTGGGGGGAAGTGATACCTCCCATCTTCTTTTTCCCAAGGATTGCTTTAGCTATTCGTGGGGTTTTATTATTCCATACAAATTTCAGGAGTGTTTGTTCAATTTCTTTGAAGAACATCATGGGTATCTTTATAGGGACCGCATTGAATCTGTATAAAGCTCTAGGGAGTATTACCATTTTGATAATGTTAATCCTTCAATCCATGAGCAGAGGGAATGTGTCTCCATTTCCTCAGGTCTTCTTTTATTTCCTGAAGTAACGTTTTGTAGTTTTCTTTGTAGAGATCCTTTACATTCTTTGTCAAACTGATTCCTAGGTATTTGATTTTCTGTGGCACAATTGTGAATGGGATAGTTTCTTTAATGTCCCTTTCTTTCTCTTTAGCTGTTTGCATATAGGAAGGCCATTGACTTTTGGGTATTGATTTTGTACCCTGCCACTCTACTATAGGAATGTATTATTTCTAGGAGCCTCTTGGTAGAGAGTTTCGGGTTTTCAGGTATAATATCATGTCATCTGCAAATAGTGATAACTTGGCTTCTTCCCTTCCTATCCGGATGCCCTTAATGTCTTTTTTCTTCCCTGATTGCTATGGCAAGTACTTCCAGTACTATATTGAATAGAAGTGGTGAGAGTGGGCAGCCTTGTCTTGTCCCTGATCTTAAGGGGAAGGCTTTCACGTTTTCCCCATTGAGAATGATGCTCGCTGTGGGCTTGTAGTAGATGGCCTGGATTATCTTGAGGAAGGTTCCTTCAATCCCCATTTTACGGAGAGCTTTTATCATGAGCGGGTGTTGAATCTTGTCAAATGCCCTTCTCTGCATCTATTGATATGATCATATGGTTTTTTTATTTTCCTTTTTGTTGATATGATGTATTATGTTGATTGACTTGCGGATGTTGAACCATCCTTGCATTCCCGGGATGAATCCCACTTGGTCATGGTGTATAATCTTTTTGATGACTCTTTGGATTCTATTTGCTAGTATTTTGTTGAAGATCTTAGCATCTGTATTCATCAGGGAGATTGGTCTGTAGTTTTCCTTTTTTGTGACATCTCTGTCTGCTTTGGGTATCAGGGTGATATGTGCCTCGTAAAAGCTATTTGGGAGTGTTTCTGTTTCTTCAATTTGCCGGAAGAGCTTGAAAAGAATTGGGAGTAGGTCCTCTTTAAAGGTTTTGTAGAATTCACTGGTGAATCCATCTGGACCTGGGCTTTTTGTGTTTGGGGAGACTTTTGATTACCGATTCTATTTCCTCGATGGAGATAGGTTTGTTGAGAGTATTCCAAATCTTCTTGTTGCAGACTTGGGAGGCTATAGGAATTCAGGAATTTGTCCATTTCTTCCTAGGTTCTCTTGTTTTGTGGCATACAGGCTCTCATAGTAATCTCTGATGATCTTTTGAATTTCTGTGGTTTCTGTTGTGATGTCCCCGTTTTCATTTCTGATTCTATTTATTTGGGTTCTCTCTTTTCCTTTTCTTACAAGTCTTGCAAGTGGTTTTGTCAATCTTGTTTATTTTTTCAAAGAACCAGCTTTTGGTTTTCGTTGATCTTCTGGATTGTTTTTTGACTTTCCATCTCATTGATTTCTGCTCTAAGTTTTATTATTTCTTTCTTTCTGCTTGGGTTGGGCTCCTTTTTGTTGATCACTCTCTAAGATCTTAAGTTGTGAAGTCAGACTGTTTGTGATGGCCTTTTCTTCTTTTCTGATGAATGCTTGAAGAGCTATGAACTTGCCTCTTAACACTGCTTTTTGCTGTATCCCACAAGTTCTGGTAATTCGTGTCTTCAGTCTCATTTGTTTCCAGGAATCTTTGGATTTCCTCTTTGATTTCTTTTATGACTTGCTGGTTGTTCAGCAGTGAGCTGTTTAGTTTCCAGGTACTTGGTATTGGTCTCCGTTTTTTGTGTACAATTAACTTCTATTTTCAGTGCATCATGGTCTGAAAAAATAGTTGGCACAATTTCTATCTTCTTGATTTTTATGGAGGTATGATTTATGGCTCAGCATGTGATCTATTTTGGAGTATGTTCCATGTGCACTGGGGGAAGAAAGTAGTATTCAGCTTTTTTGGGGATGAAATGCCCTGTATATGTCTACCAGCCCTCTTTCTTCCATCTCTTCTTTTAGGGCCAGTATTTCCTTGGTAAGTTTCAATCTTGTTGATCTATCCAGGGTTGATAGAGCAGTGTTGAAGTCTCCAACTACAATTGTGTTGCTGTCAATGTCTTCTTTGAAGTCTATTAGTAGTTGTTTTAGGTATTTTGCTGGCCCCTCGTTGGGTGCATATATGTTTAATAGCGTGATTTCTTCCTGATATATGCATCCCTTGACTATTAAGAAGTGACCTTCACTGTCCCTTCTGACCTTCTTCAGCCTGAAGTCTATGTTGTCGGATACCAGTATGGCCACCCCAGCCTTTTTGGATGGGTTGTTTGAGTGAAGGATTGTTTTCCAGCCTTTTATTTTGAGCCTGTCTTTGCTCCGATTGTTCCAGGTGTGTTTCTTGAAGGCAGCAGAATGTCGGATTCAATTTTTTGATCCATTTTGCCACTCTGTGTCTCTTAACTGGTGCATTTAGACCATTGACATTGAGAGATTATTGTCATGGGATTTTTGTGCCATCTTTCTGTATAGGTTGGTTGTTCTTTTTGGGTTATGTCTCGTCTTATAGTAGATCTTTCAGTCCTTCTTTTTAAGGTTGGTTTTGATTTTACAAAGTTCCTAAGCTGTTGTTTATCCAAGAAGTTGTATATCTGTCCTTCAAATCTGAGTGAGAGTTTAGCTGGATAAAGAATTCTTGCTGAGGCATTCATTTCATTAAGTTTTTTTACTATATCCCACCACTGCCTTCGGGCTTGGAGGGTGTCTTCTGAGAAGTCTGCTGAAAGTCGAATGGATGCTCCTTTGTATACAATTTTCCTTCTTTGATCTTGCTGCCTGAAGAATTTTGTCTCTGTCTATGGCATCCATTACTTTGACTAGGATGTGTCTTGGGGTCTTTCTATTGGGGTCTCTTCTTGCTGGTATGCGTCGGGCTTCTTGGATCTGGATGCCTTCGTCCTTTAACTCGGGAACTTTTCAGCCAGGATGTTTTTAACTGTTTTAATTTCCTTGGGGTTACTTTCCTGTCCCTCTGGGGCTCGATGATTCTTATGTTGTTCCGCCTGGCTTCATCCCATTGTTCTCTGTTCCGTTGCTGATCCATTTTCCGGTCTTTTTCCATCTTATGTAGTTCTCTGAGTGCTTTCTGCAGCTCATCTTCAGTCTCACTGATTCTCTCTTCCGCTGCTGTCATCCTACTGTTGAGAGCCCCTATTGTGTTCTAATTTCATCTACTGAGTTTTTAAGCGATGATATTTCTATTTGCATGGTTCTCATTTCTGCTCTCATTTCCTCCCGTAATTTATTGACTGCCCTTTCAACTGCTTCGTTTATGTTCTCCTGTATTTTATTGGACATCTGCTCCATTTTTTCGTTGAGCTCCTTAAACATCCTACCAATTTCTTCTCTAATTTCATTGTCGAGAGATCTTGCACATCTGTATTCTTTTTTGAGTCTTCAGGGTCGATTCCTTCATCTGTTCTTGAGCTGGGGATCTGCGTTGTTTCCCCCATGGTGTTGCGGTGTTCAGGGATAGATTCCCTCTAGTGTACTGTTTCTTTTTTTCTTGAGGGTTACCTTACCTTCCCTTGGTGTTGAATTTCCTAGTTTTGTATTAATAAGTGGCTGCCAGCCGAGCTACACCCCAGGGAGAATACCTGAAGGTGGAGACAGGCGATGTGAGAGTTCAAAATATCCGTTTACTTCCGCTTCTGCTCGGACTTCTGGGGGTTGTAGTTCCACCTTCTGCCAAGACCTGGGGCTCTACCAA
>JAJIBD010022522.1:0-46443 GCA_021461705.1 Cryptotis parvus
GTAGTCGTGTCTTCAGTCTCATTTGTTTCCAGGAATCTTTGGATTTCCCCTTTGATTTCTTTTATGAATTGCTGGTTGTTCAGCAGTGAGCTGTTTAGTTTCTAGGTACTTGGTATTAGTCTCCGTTTTGTGTACAATTAACTTCTATTTTCAGTGCCTCATGGTCTGAAAAAATAGTTGGCACAATTTCTATCTTCTTGATTTTATGGAGGTATGATTTATGGCTCATCATGTGATCTATTTTGGAGTATGTTCCATGTGCACTGGAGAAGAAAGTGTATTCAGCTTTTTGGGGGATGAAATGCCCTGTATATGTCTACCAGCCCCTCTTTTCTTCCATCTCTTATTTTAGGGCCAGTATTTCCTTGGTAAGTTTCAAACTTGTTGATCTATCCAGGGTTGATAGAGCAGTGTTGAAGTCTCCAACTGCAATTGTGTTGCTGTCAATGTCTTCTTTGAAGTTTGTTAGTAGTTGTTTTAGGTATTTTGCTGGCCCCTCGTTGGGTAAATATATGTTTAGTAGCGTGATTTCTTCCTGATATATGCATCCCTTGACTATTAAGAAGTGACCTTCACTGTCCCTTCTGACCTTCTTCAGCCTGAAGTCTATGTTGTCAGATACCAGTATGGCTACCCCAGCCTTTTTGGATGGGTTGTTTGAATGAAGGATGGTTTTCCAGCCTTTTATTTTGAGCCTGTCTTTGCTCGATTGTTCAGGTGTGTTTCTTGAAGGCAGCAGAATGTCGGATTCAATTTTTTGATCCATTGTGCCACTCTGTGTCTCTTAACTGGTGCATTTAGACCATTGACATTGAGAGAGATTATTGTCATGGGATTTTGTGCCATCTTTCTGAATAGGTTGGTTGTTCTTTTGGGTTATGTCTCATCTTGTAGTAGATCTTTCAGTCCTTCTTTTAAGGTTGGTTTTGATTTTACAAAGTTCCTAAGCTGTTGTTTATCTAAGAAGTTGTATATCTGTCCTTCAAATCTGAGTGAGAGTTTAGCCGGATAAAGAATTCTTGCTGAGGCATTCATTTCATTAAGTTTTTTTACTATATCCCACCACTGCCTTCGGGCTTGGAGGGTATCTTCTGAGAAGTCTGCTGAAAGTCGAATGGATGCTCCTTTCTATACAATTTCCTTCTTTGATCTTGCTGCCTGAAGAATTATGTCTCTGTCTATGGCATCCATTACTTTGACCAGGATGTGTCTTGGGGTCTTTCTATTGGGGTCTCTTCTTGCTGGTACACGCCGGGCTTCTTGGATCCGGATGCCTTCGGCCCTTTAACTCGGGGAACTTTTCAGCCAGGATGTTTTTAACTGTTTTAATTTCCTTGGAGTTACTTTCCTGTCCTTCTGGGACTTCGATGATTCTTATGTTGTTCCGCCTGGCTTCATCCCATTGTTCTCTGTTCCATTGCTGATCCATTATCTGGTCTTTTTCCATCTCATGTAGATCTATGAGTGCTTTCTGCAGCTCATCTTCAGTCTTACTGATTCTCTCTTCCGCTGCTGTAATCCTACTGTTGAGAGCCCTGATTGTGTTTTTCATTTCTTCTCCTGAGTTTTTAAACGATAATATTTCTATTTGCATAGTTCTCATTTCTGCTCTCATTTCCTCCCATAGTTTATTGACTGCCCTTTCAACTGCTTCGTTTATGTTCTCCTGTATTTTATTGGACATCTGCTCAATTTTTTCGTTGTGCTCCTTAAACATCCTACCAATTTCTTCTCTAATTTCATTGTCAGAGAGATCATGCACATCTGTATTCTTTTGAGTCTTCAGGGTCAATTCCTTCATCTGTTCTTCAAGCTGGGGATCTGCGTTGTTTCCCCCATGGTGTTGTGGGTGTTCAGGGATAGATTCCTCTGGTGTACTGTTTCTTTTTTCTTGATGATATTACCTTCCCTTGGTGTTGAATTTCCTAGTTTTTCTATTAATAAGCGGCCGCGTAGCGGTGCCGCCTGGCCAGCTGCACACCCCAGGGGAGGTTACCTGAGGTGGAGTCAGGCCGGTGTGAGAGTTCAAAATGACCGTTTACTTCCGGTTCCGCTCGGACTTCTGGGGGTTGTAGTTTCACCTTCTGCGGAGACCTGGGGTTCTGCCACAATCCCAGGCTCCCGCTTGGCCAGCCTGCACACCCCAAGGGACGTTCCCTAAGGTGGAGTCAGGCCAGTGTGAGAGTTCAAAATGACCGTTTACTTCCGGTTCCGCTCGGACTTCTGGGGGTTGTAGTTCCACCTTCTGCGGAGACCTGGGGCTCTGCCACGACCCCAGGCGCCCGCCCGCCAGCTGTACACACCAAGGAGGTGGAGTCAGGCCAGTGTGAGAGTTCAAAATGACCCGGATCCTAACAGTTTTTATCTGTGCTATATTGTTGCCTACTTTATGGAAAATAAAAGTAAAAATAAACATTTGGAGGTAAAAATCGTGACACATTTAAATCAGAATCTAGATGGTTTCTTGGAACAATACTTTATTTGAATTTTTAGCTTTCCCCCAAACCAAATAGTGCAGATGCTAAAATACTAAAAATTATGTAGAACTGGAAATGTATAACATTTTTACACTTTAACAGATTCACGAGAATCTAGGAAAGAAATGTTTGAGTTCCAACTACTTAAACACTTAAAAGAAATAAAAACAGTTCATTGATTAGATAAGTTATATTTTGACACGATAAGCAATACAATTTATAAGAAGAATAAATGATGATTTCTCATTGAGGTTTGTAGGGAGTACAAGATGCCGCTCTGTCTCACGTTCATTGATTTACAGAAAGCCTTTGATTCTGTGGAGACTGAAGCAGTCATCGAAGCCCTAGTCAAACAGGGTGTTCAAACCCAATACATCAAGATCCTTCGTGAGCTGTATTACGGATTCACCACCAGGATCTCACCAATCTACAAAGAAGTGATCATTGATGTCAAAAGAGGGGTTCGACAGGGTGATACCATCTCACCAAAACTCTTCAGTGCCACCCTCAAGAACATCATGAGACAATTAGAATGGGAAGGAATGGGAGTGAAGATAGATGGTTGGCAACTACACCACCTCCACTTCGCTGATGACATCGTTCTAATAACACCAAACATTAGCCAAGCGGCACAAATGCTGGCTGACTTTGACCGAGAATGTGGAAAGGTAGGTCTACAGCTGAATCTGAAGAAAACTATGTTCATGAGAAATGAACTAGTTCCTGAGGCCCCATTCACTCTCAATGGAACAAACATCTCTGAATGCAGCAGTTATGTGTACCTAGGTCGAGAAGTCAACATGATGAACGACCTAAAACCTGAGCTGCGCGCGGGAGGAAGAGAGCGGCATGGAATGCATTCAAAGGCATCGAAGAAATAGCTAAAAGGACAAAGAACCTCGGCTCTGGGCACATCTCTTCGACTCCACCGTTCTCCCTGCAAAAACATACACCTCAGAGACCTGGGCCCTAGGAAAGCAGGATGAGAATGCTATTCGGGTCTCCCAGAGAGGAATCGAAAGAGCTATGCTTGGAATATCACGGCTCACTCAAGTGAGTGAAGGAATCCGGAGTTCTGACCTCCATCGCTATTCCAGAATCAGGGACGCTGTCTCGTTTGCCAAGGCATCGAAAATCAGATGGGCTGGACATGTAATGCGATTTGGAGACAACCACTGGACAGAGCTGTTACCACTGTATCCCACGGGATGTCAAAAGATCACGTGGCCGCCCCACCTAAAAGATGGTCAGACTTCCTTGTCAAGACCCTGAAGGAACGATTTGAGGCTCTTCATATTCCTGAATCAACCAGATGCCATTGGGCTACATTGGCACGTGATAGGTCCAATGGAAATGTTACTGGCGCCGCTCGAGCAAATCGATGAATAACGGGATTCAAGTGATCAAGTGATCAAATGATGATTTCTCTAAACAAACACATTCTTTTTCTGATTGTTTGTAATAAATAGTATAAATTTTACTTAAAATATCTTATTTCTTGTTTCAGATTATATACTTTTATAAGGGAAAGATTAAGATATTGTGCTAAATTTTAAGCCTAATATTGAATTGCTATATTTGAGTGTATGCATATAAAATATGCATTTTATACTAACAGTATATATCCATAATATATGAATTAATTGATATTGACAAAACTTTGATTAATTTATTTTATATGTGTATAACAGCCAACTAATTTATATAGATAATCAGTTATATATCAACCATGAGATTAAAACTATAAAGCAAATGAGATTGCAATTATGGCTAAAGGAAAAGCATAATTCACATATAAAACTAGGCTAATCATAACATAATTCATTTTTTAGTTAGAGAAAATTATTCATTTTGGGGCCAGAGCGATAGCCCAGCGGGTAGGGCATTTGCCTTGCACGCGCGGCCGGCCCATGCCGGCCGGGTTCGATCCCTGGCATCCCATATGTTCCCCTGAGCACCGCCAGGAGTAACTCCTGGAGTGCAGAGCCAGGAGAAATCCCTGAGCATTGCCGGGTGTGGCCCAAAAAGCAAGTAAATAAATAAATAAATAAATAAATAAATAAATAAAATGATTTATTTTTATTATCCGTTAAGCACTATTGAGGAAAAATACCTAAATTTTGGACCAGTATGAAGTATATGGAAGTATAAAAAACTTTCTTACCTATATATAGTTTCAACAAGATTTCAGTCACAGAAGAATAAAAATAAATGGTGTGATTATAAAAATATGAGACTTTTATAATGAGTGAAATTTTTTATGAATTATTTATTCCACTCATTTAACTACTTTTTTGTAGGAGATGTTTCAGGAAAATAGGGAAGTTAAAAAATTAACTGCTATTATTGTGGTGGAGTGCCCCACTGGGAACAAGAGCAATAATACAACAGGTAGGACGCTAGCCTTGCATATGGCTGGCTTGGGTTTCATTCCCAGCCCCCCATATGATCCCCTTAGCAAGGCCATGTATGATTCCTGAGTGCAGAGCCACCAGCACCCGTGAGCACCACCATATGTGCCAACAAAGCAAAAACAATTTTGAAATAAATGCTCTCAAATTTCAGAAATAGAAATGCTGGTACCCTAGCTATAGAAGAGCTGAGAGATGCTGGCCTTGCACGTGGCTTACCTGGGTCCAAGCCTTGTATCCCACATGGTCCAGGCAGATTCTCTAGGAGTGATCCCTGAGCTCCGAGGTAAAAGGAAGCTCTGAGCACCACTGAGTGTGGCCCTAAAATGAAAAAAAGAAGTGGAAATGCTGCCTGACATGGAAGAGTAGAACGTGTGTGGGGTCTAACCTAGTTTTCACTTGCTGTGATTTTTCTCTCCTACATGGAAAGCACCCATGCATCACTATGAACTCCAATCAAATCATCATCAGGGAAATTAAGTGATTCTTCCTTTGTCACAGAGTATAACCTGAACACATAGTTCTTTGAAGAGAGAAAAAGAGAAATTGTGACCCAAATGACAGGCATTCTCCTTCCTGACATCACCTCCTGTTGTGGGTCTCAATTCATATTCTTCTGTCCAGTAGTCCAAAGGGAGGGATCAATTATGGCATCTTACACTAGTAATAATTTAAAATATAAATTATTTTAATTTTCTATGAAAAACAAACATTTTGACACACTCATGTGTTTTAAATATCTCATCTTGGTCATGGAAGCATCTGTGGAAAAGCTAAACAGCTGTGAATCTAAAGTTAGAATCAAGTCAGTCTTTACAGCACCCAGAGTGGGAATTAGCTACTGTTTAACATGGGAAGCTAAGAAAGTGACAGCTCTCTATGTTATCAAAATTGTCACTTTAGAAATGTAACCGAATGCAATTTGCATCACAGGCAAATGCTCATTGTTGCTCTTAGATTCTAAATTGTCCTCTATTTTTAAGTGCAAAATGACCACATGTAACTTATGTATCAAGAAATCTCAGTAACAGTTTTTTTGTTTCTTATTAATAGATATAGTATCTCAGGGCACAAAAATACTGATATTTGAAAGACAACAATTATTATTGCATTTCGCTGTATCACTGTATCACTGTCTTCCCGTTGTTAATCCATTTGCTCGAGCATACATCCTGTCACAAGCACGTGTAGCCCAAGGGCATATGTTTGCTCCAGGGACAGGAAGAACCTCAAACCATTCTTCAGGTCACGGAATTGAGGTCCATAATTGTTACATAATTATTGCATTTAGGTTTAAAAACTCCAGTTAATATAAAGCCAAGGTAAGCATAAGTATCTTAAAGAAATAGATTAAGAAAGAAGTTGTTTTTCGAAAGAAAAGCACTTCCAGTTTGTTTCCTAAAGTCAGGTGCAAGTTTTCCAAATTACTTCACAGTGAACATAATCCCATTACAAGTTCACTGTATCACTGTCTTCCCGTGGATCATTGATGAGCTCAAGCGGGCACCAGTAACATCTCCATACGTCATGTCACATGCGAGATAGCCCAAGGGCATCTGCAGCTCCAGGAATATAAAGAGCCTCAAACCATTCCATCAGGTCATGGGAATGAGGTCTACACTTGTTACTGGTATTTGGCATAACAAATACGACACGGGTAGCTTGCCAGGCTCTGCCGTGCGAGTGGAATACTCTTGTAGGCACCTCAACACTAGAACATTTATTGATGAAAGAAAATGAATAGATAAATTAAATAAACAGAAAATTTTGGACCATAAGACCAACTAGTAGTTCTGGAAGAACAGAGAGAAGTGAGCTGGAGAGGGATGGGATTCATAAACTGGGACAAAGGGGAAGTGCATGTTGATTCACAATGTTGCATACTTAAAACTTATGTAGTATTTGATACAAGGTTAACTCTATAAATAAATAACTTAAAAGTCCATCAGGTCCAAATTTGAAGACAGCATCCGTATTCCACCACCAATGCAGCCACTCATATTCTTTTCATTCAGAAGTTACAACTCCATCCTATGTGTTTGGCAGGCATGTCTCCAAATACTATCATTAGCTTCAAAAGTATTCTGTGCACTCTGGAATACTGGATATCATGAAAGATCCATCTCAAGAGACACCATAAGTAAGAGCTTCTTGATCACTTTGTGACTCACTGAACTCCATATTGTCTTGTTCTGACAGATGAGCATCACCAACCACACTCTGAGCATCTCTGGGTGTAATTCAACAGGGAGAGAACATTCAGCTTCATCCCTGAGTTAGGTCCCACAGCGCACTGCAGGACCCCTCTCTCAAGGCACTTGGGCTCTCTCCGGCTGGTTCTCAGGCTGCTCTCCTTGGGGCATCTGTGCAGGCTCCTCTCTTCAGGGCCTCTCTCTTCTGGAGATCTTTGTTCAGGGCAGCACCTTGCAGGTCTCTCCAAGGACCTGTTTTCTCAGGACCTCTTTTCTTAGGTCCTTTCTGCTCAGGGCTTTTCTCTTAAGGACCTCTTTTCTTCTCGTTTCTCTATTTATCCAAGTCCCTAACTCTGTTTCCCTGTGTCACCATTTTGTCCTGTTGCCTTTGTTTCTCTGTTACTCTGTATCCGTGTCCGTAATCTATTTCTTTATTTCTCTGATGTTTGTCCTGTTGCCCTGTTGAGCTGTTTACCTGTTGCCCTGCAGCCTTAGTGCAAGTTAAAATCAGAATAAGAGTCATACTCAATAATTACTTAAAGTGAAATAGTATTTATTATTACATTTTCTAAGAAGAAAGATATGTGTATAATTTCAGCAGTAGATGTTGAACTATTTTATTTTATTTTTATTTACTTATTTATTTAGTTAGGACTCAGATGGGGCGGAGCTGCTACTGGTTCTCTCTGTGGTCAACTGATCTTGAGGCACCCAGGAGGGAAGGCGGGTTCTAGCCATGGACCACCAATCCAATAGAGCCTCGCAAAAAAGCCAGAGGAACCCCTTCAGCATGAGGGCAGCCATTTTCAACATCTGGTCACAACTTGCTAGAGCTCCACCCAAGAGAAAATCCGATGCTCTCCCTGTTGCCGCACGCAGCCACTCGGTTCATCAGTAAATGCATGAGATGAGAGCCTACTACTGAGCATACCACCAGCACGGTAGAGCCTGGCAAGCTACCGTGTCATATTTGATATGCCAAGAACCAGTAACAATTATAGACCTCATTCCCATGACCTGATGGAATGGTTTGAGGCTCTTCATGTTCCTGGAGCAAGCAGATGCCCTTGGGCTACACTAGCATGTGACAGGATATATGGAGATGTTACTGGGGCCCGCTCGAGCAAATCCATGAACAACAGGAAGACAAGCGACAAGTGATTTATTTAGTTTTGGCTTTTGGATCACATCCGGTGATGCTCAGGAGTTCCTCCTAGCTCTTCACTCAGGAATTTATTGAATTATTTTAATCAGCTGGGGGTGGGGGAGAAATTAATCAGGGGCCAGAGCAATAGAACAGCAGGTAGGGATCTTGCTTTGCATGTGTCCCGAATTGGGTCAAGTTCTTTTTTTCTTTTTTTTAATTAAACATTTTATTATACCACCGTGAGATATACAATTACAACGTGTTCATGTTTGGAGGTTTCTGTCACATAGTGTTCCAGCACCCACCCTCCACCAGTGCCCATTTCCCACCACCAATGTCCCCAATTCCCTCCCCCACTCCCATAGCCTGCCTAAATGGCAGGTTCTTTATCTCTTTTCTTTCTCCCGCTCTCTCTCCCTCCCTTCTCCCTACACATTGTGGGTTGCACTACACACACTTGGAAGCCATCATGTGCATTTTTTTGCCCATATTTAATGCTCAGTTCTATGTTGGTATCAGCCCTTTCGACATTTATTCGCACATGTTCCCTTCTCTGTCTTACCTAATCTCTGACTCCCTCACTTTGTGGTAATTTCCACTTTTGATAAGACCACCTGATATATTTATGTCATGCAAATCAATACAGTCATTCTATGTCTCTCTCTCTTCCTTCTGACTAATTTCACTCAACATAATTCTTTCCATGTCCATCCATTTATAGGCAAATTTCATAACTTCATTTTTCCTAACAGCTGCATAGTATTCCATTGTGTATATGTACCACAGTTTCTTTATTCAGTCATCAGTTCTCAGGCATACTGGTTGTTTCCAGTTTCTGGCTATTGTAAATAGTGCTGCTATGAAAATAAAAGTGCGGATTGTGTTTCCGCTGTGTGTTTTTGGCTTCCCAGGGTATATTCCCACGAGTGGTATGGCTGGGTCAAAAGGGAGATCAATTTATAGCTTTGGAGGAATGTCCATATTGTTTTCCAGAAAGGTTGTAAAAGTCGACATTCCCACCAACAATGTATGAGAGTCCCCTTTTCCCCACATCCATGCCAGCACTTGTTGCTTTTACCCTTTTGAATATGGGCCATTCTCAGTGGTGTGAGGTGATATCTCATTGTTGTTTTGATTTGCATCTCTCTGAAGATTAGTGATGATGAGCATTTTTTCATATGCCTTTTGGCCATTCGAATTTCTTCATTGTCAAAGTTTCTGTTCATCTCTTCTCCCCATTTTTTATGGGGTTGGCTGTTTTCTTATCTAGCTGTACCAGTGCCTGATATATCCTGGATATTAACTTGGGTCAAGTTCTGACACCTCTTATGATTCCACAGCGCTCCTTCAGGAGTGATCCCTAATTGATAGCCAGGAGTAAACCCTGAGTACCACCAGATGCACGCCTTAGCCCAAATAAGGAACTAGTCAAATGCCCTGCTTTCCAAGTCATTTCAATTTCTTGTCTTTTATCTACACAAGTGATAATGAACATCTGGGTTTGCATGGCTAATGACTGTAAAATAATATTTAATTTCCATTTCCCTAAGGCTCCTGTATCCTTTTTTCTACTTTCATTAGAGAAATTAGTACATAAAAATCACAGTGTTTTTGATGCACACTCAAATGTGGAAGAATGGTTCCCTTTAGTCTTTTTCTCTATTGCTATGATTTTCCAAGTCAGGATATCCATATGTATTTCATTCACGTGACAGTGATTCAATAAGCACTGTGTCACTGTATCACCGTCTTCCCGTTGTTCATTGATTTGCTCTAGGGGGCACCAGTAACATCTCCATAAGTCCTGTTGCAAGCAACTATAGCCCAAGGACATCTGCTTGTTCCAGGGAAAGGAAAAACCTCAAATCATTCTTCAGGTCATGGAATTGAGGTCCGTAAATGTTACTAGTTTTGGCGTAACAAATAAAACGGGTAGCTTGGAGGCTCTGCCCTGTAGGTGGTATACTATCAGTAGAAGGCTCTCATCTAGAGCATTTACTGATGAAACTTGAAGGGGAAAGATTAGGTTTTCTCTGGATGGAGCTCTGAGAAACTATGGAGTCTGGATGTTTAGAATGATGCTGGGCCTCCTCCTTGTTCTATATTTGAGGCTACTGTTAAAACTGCCCTAGGGGCTATGTGATACTAGAGAACCAAACCTGACCCTTAGGGTGCAAAGCATTTGCTCAGCCTATTGAGCTGTCGCCATTCTAAGCTTACAATTTTTTAATAAAAAGGAAATGGGGGCCAGAGTGATAGTCCAGAGTGTTTGCCTCTGGATTCATAAGGCATGAAAATAAAATCCCTTGGCATCAAACAGTCGGATGCTAAAATGTTTTCCAATTATCAGTCTAATATTCCTTTTCTACATACAAGGAAGAACACTGCAAATTGATTGTTAGTTGACAAGGTAGTACTGGCCAGCAGAGGAAAAGAATGTGAAAGGAAGAAATAAAGCTCTTAAATGCTACCCATTGTGTGTGAACATACTTACCATCATAATATCTGTCATCTACAAAATTCAAATCAAGAACTTTTTTAGGCTACAGAAAGTTAGATTTTGAGACTCCTAAAAATATAATAGGAGGAAGAGGGTTTGGTCAGAGAAAAAAAAGTGATAAAAATAAAGAAACACGAAAGATTTAGAAACAACACTGACTAAAGAGCTATTTAAAATATAAGAAAGACTGAGCCAGAGGGGCGGAGACAGCAGGTCCTGTGCTTGCCCCCCATGCTCCAATCATGTGAGATTTCCAGAACCACTTGTGGTCCCCGAGACCCACAGAACCAGGAGCAAACCCTGAGTACTGTCGGTGGTGGCCCCAAAGCCAAAGTGGATATAGAGATATATAGATATAAAGATAGAATAAAAATTAATGCTTTACATGGTGATCAGACATCGCAATGCTAATACTTCAGTAAAATTAATCATTGTGATATGTGCTAGTGCATGAAACTCATATATGTTAAGTCCCATCAGGAATGGTTCTTTAAACACATATTAGAGTACTGTATACTTAAAAAAGTTTACATATAAATTTGAGATCCCTTAGAGACAACAGAAGTATTTTTTCATTCCATGTTTACACATATAAACAGTCACAATACAAATATATAAGTACAAATGCATCATTTAAAATTATTAATGGGTGCCGGAGAGACAGTCCAGCGGGTAGGGTGCTTGCCTTGCACGCGGCTGGCCCATGCCGCCCAGCTTCCATCCCCGGCATCCCATATGGTCCCCGAGCACCACCAGGAGTAATTCCTGAGTGCAGAGCTAGGAAAAACCCTGAGCATTACCGGGTGTGACCCAAAAAAGCAAAAAAATTACTAATCATATTGTTCAATAATAAATAACATGTCTTATTGAATATAAAAATTATCAAGACTCTAGATTTATATTAAAAGTATATTTAAATAAAGTGTATGAACATGCTTGATTGTAGATACTGAAATCTTGAAAATTATGATTCATGACTATTTGTTGCTTGTGTCTTCTAATAGCTAATCTACTTGCAACCTTGCATAAAAATAAGACCTACTTATCAAAGTATGTGATTTCTTTTAAATATTAATTTTACTTAAAACTTTGGCCAAACCAGGTGTTCCTCAGAGCCAACTCCTTGCTCTATGTTTGGGCATCGTGTCTTGCAGTGCATCAGGGACCATATGTGTTGCAGGCAACTGAACCTGAGTAAGCTGTATGCAAAGTCAGCACCCAACCCTCTCTATTTTCTCCCCACCCCTTTTAAAATGTTCTTTTTTGCCTGCCTCATCCATCAGCAAGTAATACACATTTTTCAACAGCATCAATCTGTCTCTAATAATCTATGTAATGACGCATATTGAATTGGTATTTATGGAATGAATACATTTTAAGGAATGCATTTAGACTGACATTTTTCTTAAAACATTTTGTGTAACTGCAGAGTAGTGGACCCTTGAACACAATGCATACCAGAAAATTAGGTGAATTCCGTTGGACTCAGGGTAAATTTCAACTTCTAGTGGGGGGTCAGGAAGTGAATTCCACAAAACCAAGGAACAATAGGAAGTATGGCTAGAAACCAGCTACCAAGGGAGAGTGCTCCAGCAGGCTCTTCAGGTCACATTTGAAATGATGTGTCCTTCAATGAGCATCATGTTTTCTGAAGGAGTGAGCTTGTTGCAAGGGTTTGGTGTCAGGGAGAAATGTGACATCTGAAACACTTCTAGAAATTTGGAAAGAAAACTTCTAAGGGCCTGAGGAAACGAATATAATTGATAACCTCATACAATGAACAGTAGTCATATGTGAGGGTTTTTCCATCTATTTTCTTTTAGAACTCTGATTACTAGCATGCCAAAGATGATTTTTACAATTAAAATGAAAACCTGAGCAATTCAGAATGATTACACTAAGGTGGAAAAATGATGTGAAATATTTGTCAGTGTTTCTTTAAACTGCAATAGTTCTTTTCATCATACTTTGAATGAAACTGAAGTTTTGGGGGTTACTTTTGCTTTTGTAATTGCTTTCTTTAATGAGGAGAGGGTCAATTCAATATTTTTCATGAGTGGTATTAATTATATCCTTATTAAGGAATTAACTATATGTTAAGCACCTTTACTGTATGAAATTCAGAGGTGTAGCCTTGAGGGAATCACTTTAGCTCCTTTGTAGTGGTTTCTTGTCAGAGAAATCATACAGGCTCCAGGTCAGATGAATAAAATTAAAAGTTAGTAAATTAGTTTCACATCAGTATAAATGTTCAGTGCATGGAGGATATTTTTTTCTGGCACTGGAGTGTGGCACATGCTTCATCCGGCCTTCCTCCAAGCCAACAGAATTCCAGCACCAACAGTGAGCTCCAGTGAACACTATAAACTTCGATCGATCAATGTAGATTCATAAGTTGGACAACATTCAGCACCGTAATGGGGGATGTGGACCTGGAATTAGACCATTTATGTTCAGGGAAGAAATAAGTGCAGAATTACGGTACTTTCATGTTTCTGTAAACCTAAACTTGCTCTCAAAGCTGTCCTAGAGTATACGTGTTAAAAATCATAAGATCTAAAATGACCCAATTTCCCAAACTTCTTTTATTACATCACTTTCATCACTTGTCTTCTCCTTGATCATTGATTTTCTCAAGCAGGCACTAGTAATGTCTCCTCCATTCATTGGGAATGAGGTCCATTATTGTTACTGTTTTTGGCATATTGAAAACACCACAGGTAGCTTGCCAGGCCCTGCAGTGTCTCTGGGTTCATCCCAGGGACCTAGTCTTTTTTATGTCAGACTATCAACCAACCAGGGCCCAAGGGGCAGAGCCCTGGGTGTAGCCAAACCTGTCTCCTGTCTGCCACCTGTCAATGCAGCCAGGTACTGCAGCAAATACCTGCAACACCTCGAGGGGGCAGGATCTCATACTCAATCTCTTCTGATCTATTACATATTGATTTAAAAAAAAGGGTGCTTGCCTTGTACACAGCTAACCCAAGTTCCAACCTGGAGACACGAGTCCATAAATATATGTGTGGTCCCGGAGCCCTGAGCCAGTAGCAAGTTATAAGCACAGCGGTGTGGCCTGAAAAACAAAAATAAAACAAAAGTATTTCTCTCTATATTAGAGAGTTTGTACAGAGGCCTAAAAGAAGCCAGGAGCAGTTCCTGAGTACTAGTGGATATGATCCAATTCTCATTCCAAATCTAGCTCTAAAAGCTGCCCTTCAAATCATTACAACACATATTTGTGCTGGAGTGTTTTGGAACATTGTAAAGAACAACACAGTGTACTTTAAGCATCTGCTGTTTGTATAACTTTCTATGCAATTCTGAGACTTTTGGCTTATTTGTTTAGTTTTTTCCCCATTTAATCTTGATTGCTATTCTAAAAAATTGCTATTGCCTCAAATTATCAAAAAAACCCTAAATAATAAGTAATATGTGATTAGTCCAAGTGTCTAAACTTGTTTGTGATTTATTGCTTTTATTTTTTCTCTTAATGCAAAGTGTAACAAAAGTATTAAGATAGTAAAATCTCTGTCTCCATTGCACACACCCCCCCCACCCCCCACCCCCGCTGGACTGATGAAATGCTTTCTAGAATCTATTTATTAACTTGATACAGAAATTTCGTTTCAATGTTGAAATTCTCTCGGTAAATTTTAATATTAGAAATTAAAATAATGAAAGATGGGTTGATCCTAACCATACCTATATTTTAAACTACAAAAAATTCTTAGCTATTCATTGGATTTTGAAGGTGAAACCTGTGTCAATAGGAAATTCTATTAGTGTTAAATTTTGTTCTAAAACTAAACCCAAGCTTTTCAATTTTTCTGAAGAAGTTTGTCGAGCAAACACTTGAAGTGTCTGCATGCTTGGTGACTGAATTGCAGCAGATGAGTTGGCTGCATTGCAGTGGGAACGCAATCAGTGAGTCTTGGTGGGGGAACCGTTACGGCTTCTAAATGTATGCGGTAGCTTTTCCCACCACAAAGCGGAGGGGATAACCTCGAATGCAGGTCTGTGAAGCAATGCTTTGGCGTCCTCCCCAGGCATTTCTCCAGAGACAACGGCCTTTGTCCACCATGACATAAGTCATACTCAGTAGTGAAGATGACCAGTGTGTTGTATGACCTGGGTGACCAAATACGAAGTGTATAAAATATAACGAGTAGATTAAGTAAGATTCAAAGTGATTTCATGGTTCATGCTCGCTTTCTGAAAGAACAGATAAGGATCAATAGCTATTAATCACGGTACCATCCTCTTATGATACAGTTTCTTAATGTTCGTTTGAGCACATGAATTTTGTGTATACATTGCAGGCATGATGTGCTCAGAGCTTAATCCTGGCTCTGTGTTCAGGGGTCACTCTGGAGGAGTGGGGGTCCATATGGAGTTCTGGGGATCACACGGGTTGGGCTGTCTGCAGGGCAAGCATCT
Organism: Cryptotis parvus; assembly: GCA_021461705.1. Classification (NCBI taxonomy): domain Eukaryota; kingdom Metazoa; phylum Chordata; class Mammalia; order Eulipotyphla; family Soricidae; genus Cryptotis; species Cryptotis parvus. The sequence continues at coordinate 15,165 of JAJIBD010022522.1, forward strand.
TACACCCATGCTTTGTCTGGCCCGAGTTTATGAATTTTTACTTTTTATATATTTCATTCTGTGTGGCTTGAAATCTGTTTTCTCTTACTTCTTGATCATATTCAAGGAACACATTTCCTATTTTATGTTTTATGTTTTTGCCCTTCCTTGAATTCTAGATGCTATATTTAAAATTACTAATTTCTAGAAGTTTCTCTTCCTGCCAGTGACAGTAATTATTTGAATGCTATTTTCAAGAAACATAATTCTAAGAAACTTGATTGTTCAAACATTTTGATTATCTTCCTTAAGTTTAATCACCTGTTTTATTACCTAGAACCCGATTGCTTCTCTCTCTGTCTCTCTCTGTCTTTCTCTGTCTAAATTTCTTGATATACATTTTGGTTATTAGCTCTAATTCAAGCCAGTCGTGAAAGTAGCAGGTTGAGAGGCTGAAGTCAACTTTAATTTATTCACTGAAGTCAACTACATTAAAGCAATCCACACATTATAAAACTTTGCCCCTAAACAGTCATGTATCTCGAATAATTATGAGATATAATTAATAATCAGCAGAGTCTGGCAAGCTACCGGGTTGTATTTGATATGCCAAAAACAGTAACAATAATAGACCTCATTCCTATGACCTGAATGAATGGTTTTAGGCCTTTCATGTTCCTGGTGCAAGCAGAGGCCCTTTTGGCTATACTCAAGCATGGACAGGGACAAATGGTAATATTACTGGTGCCCACTCAAGCAAATCGATGAATAACGGGAAGAATAGTGTGAAAATGACAATAATATATCTCAATTATAATTGAATATATTAAACTCAATTATATGTTGAAGTTTATTATCACTATCTTCCCATTAATCCTCTATTTGCTAGAGCGGGCACCAGTAATATCTCCATATGTCCTGTCTCATGCTAGGAAACCCAAAGGCATCTGCTTGCTCCAGGAACATAAAGAGCCTCAAACAATTATATTAGGTCACGGAATGACCTAATATAAATGTTACTGGTATTTGGCATATCAAATACTACATGAGCAGCTTGCCAGGCTTGCCGTACGGGTGGCATACTGTTATAGTCACCTCTAAATAAAGCATTTATTGATAAACCGCGGTTGTTGAAGTTAAATATAATTAAATGACCACAATCCCACTATTATACCTAAATGCTAACATCTTCTCAGCCCATCTATTTTAACATCATCTATTTTTCCTTCTTTCCATGGCTCCTTGCTTTCCCGTCATTTTTAATATTGCTTCCTTTATATAAAAATCTAAGAAAAAAGAATCATAATACTTTTTTATTTAATATATCATAGACATTTTTAAATCTATAAAGTCTTCATTTTAAAAAATCATTTCTTCTGCCTTGTATAACTTTCTGCACTTTCAGTTTAGCTAACTGCATCCCTTTGGTATCATTTCACACATATTTCCATTCTCTATATTTTATGTAAATTGCTTAGATCAAAAAGTTTAAGTAAACTTGATTTTTATTATGTCAGGGATAACTTTGGGGTTCAGGAGAGCTGTTTTTCCTGTTTTGAGAGACCTCTGTTCTAAATTCTTTTACACTTAGTGTTTTAGCAACTATTCAAGGTTACTGGTAATGCCCATTGCTTCATTAAATTATTCATGTTATTATTCATGTGTTATTTTAGTTTAACATTTTTGCTGAATTTCATAGTTTTGACTCTTCCATAGGTATGATATCACTGATGTTTGGTGACCCTTAAACACATGTATAAAGTAAGGGGGAGTCAATATTTTATTCTTTACCGTTATTTTCCTGTTTTTGTATGAGCAGATTATTAACTGAACATCTTCTGGACTTGATCAATAATATTTTTAAAACAATTAGAGACTTTCCCTAAAATAAATGTAGTCTTCTAAACCAAGAACACCCTCATTTTATAGGTGTTTTGCACTCAAGGATTTATATTGAATTCAGAATTCATTAGTGTCTTAATGTTTGAATTGTACTGTATTTCGCTAGAGAAGTACTCTTCACTTTTACTCCCATGAAATTCCAAGAGACTTTTATTGTACATTTGATCAGTTGCAAACTGACACTGTATAGTTTTATCACAGAGTAGATTCAGTCACTTTTCAAAGGGGCCATGGTTTGTTTTGCTTAAGAAATGCTATAAGAATTCTCAGCATGATTCGTTTATGTCTGATTTGGTTATTGAGTCTAAGTTTTTTAAGTATGAGAACAGAAAGAAAAACATGATTTATTGAAGTGAAATTAAACATACCACAAGGGCATATTCTACTTCCAGAATTTAACAATATGGTTTCTTTTTAATTAAAAACCCTTCTTCTCTTAATTTATTCTTTTTTTTTTACTCAAAATTTCATTTTTATCTCTGTGTAAAGAGATTTCACTTAAGTTATCCTTTCCCCTTTTCTCCAGAATAGATAAATTTCATTTTTACTTTTACTTGTACAGTACAAGAAACTATTATGTTGATAGATATGTAGTTACATGAATAAATGAATGGCTGGATAGGTATTTATTGTAGATGAGTGCAAAAAATTTTATCCTTTGAATGAATGATATATCTTCTAATAAATAAAATTTGGCATAGTAATCACATATTTTCCATCCTTGATATATCATCGAGATTAGTTCATAACCATTGATTCTTCCTGTATAGGGGTTCCTTTACCACCATAACATCTCTATCAGTACCATTCTCAAAGTACAGGATTGCTTTACATTAGAATTCCCAGATAGGTTTGTTTAAGGAAATAATCAGAGAATGGTTCATCTATAAGCATCGGCACGTGCAGGAGCGCAGAAAACTTGGCTGCTTCTATGAATACCGTCTGGGGGCACTGTTGGATGCCCCATGGTCCTGTGTTACGCTTCACTCATCTCTGTCATGACCTGTTCCCCTAGGAAGCATAGCTGAACAACGAAGTCACCAGAGAGTTGAAGCACGTAGATGAGGGCTGTTAAGCCACAACAGTGCACCTGTCAAATGTCCAGCTGGCTCCTGTGTAACTGAGCATAAGGCTGGTTGGCTCCCCTGCCCGGAGAAACCAGCATATCCTGAAGGGGCCATGCTGACAATTACGGAGATGCGAAATTGTTCACACATTCAAGGTTAAGAGCAACTTATTTTGAGCTCGGATCTTTATGCAATCCATTTGGTGGCATATGGGGTCATTTTGGAGTGTGTCTCGGTAGGCAAGGATTGCCGCTACAACTGACTTGTTCTAAATTATGGTTGCTGCTCAAATAGTTAGAAAATTAATTATCTTTCTGGATTTTGAGCCGCGTTTTTAAATGATTACTCAGGGAAATTTGGGAAATCATGTAAATTAAACATCTAAGCAATAAAGAATATATGCATTGATCAGAACTGAGTATGACAATGATGAATGGTCTCTGCTGAAACAAGTGTCTATTTGATAATGACGTGTTGTCAGATAACATGACAGCATGAGACTAAGTGATTAAGCCTATCCTCGTATAGATCTTCCGAAGGGGTTCCCAACAAAACCACTATGTCTGGTCTCATTCATATTAATGAGAAACTGCATACTTGGGGTTTTCTTTTTTTGCTGTTTTCTAAATAATTTCTGGAGTCAGGGTCTTTATGTACTTATGATAAAGACTCATATCTTTCTCATTGGAAGATTATGCAATCAGTTCCAATTGTTTTGAGGAGAGTAATAGATCATAATTTATTTCATTTTTTATGGTTTTTACTCAGGGCTTACTACTAGCTCTGAATTCAGTGAACACTCCTTAGTCTATGCTTAATGGTCACTCCTGGTGGTTCAGGGGACTATCTGAGGTGCTGGGAAACAAATTTGTGTGAGTCAAGTGGAAGGGAAGTAAGGGTCTTACTTGCCGCACTGTTCTTTATGTTCATATATATATATATATATATAATGATTAGAGATCTTGGGGCTGAAACGATCTCAACCTTTATACATATATATGTACATATATATATGCCTTAAACCTAACCCTAACCATATGTATATATATATAAAACCCTATATATATAACCCTATATATATAACCCTATATATATATAAAACCCTAACTCTAACCCTAACCATATATATATATGTATATGTATATATATAATGTATATATATATTCATTTTCTAAGAAACTTCTCACACTTTGGAACTCTGTAAGAATAGATTTATAATGAACTTTCAAAACATATTCTTTTCAAAAAATATTAGTTATCATTAAATACTTCGATTTTACTCATTTCAGTAAAAGTCGTATTGACCATAAATCTTATTACCAAATATGTTTCCAACCATTTTCAATATGGGCAAAATACATGTTGAATCATTATTTAAATTTTTCGTATCAGTTGTCATGTTGGGTAATACTATTTTGTAACACCGTGGCATTTTCATTTCCCGTAAATACTTTATAATTATTGAGCATACTCTCATATACAAGATATTTAATTGATAATATCTAAATTGTCTTTTTTCTTATGTTTTGATATGTCATTTCTTATCATGTGGTCTCAGGCTGAACGATGCTTGTCTTCAACTCCTTAAATTATAGCGTATTGTATACGTAAATATTCTAGTCCATATTTGCCTGCATAGCTCCCTGCAAGTTTTCTTTACCACTACCACAATCTTTTGTCATTTTGTTCTCTCTCTATTTGCTATTAGTAATGAAGATGTTACTTGCTTTCAAACCAAAAAGAATGAATCCTAAGTTGACTACTGAAATTTGAGGAAGAACAAATTCTGATACACTAAAAAATATGGAACTGGAGAGACAGTCCAGAATAATAACAATAATTTATGCATTTACTTGCTTGTGGCTGACTCCAGGTGAGCTGCTTGCACCACAGTTGCCCCGAGCCGAGCCAGGAGTGATCCCAGAATGCAGAGCAAGGCATAAGCCCTGGGTGCAGTTAGATGTGAAAAGGGAAAGAGAACTAGTAAGCAAAAAAATAAAAACTATTAAAAACAACGGAACAGAAAGGACATTAATTAAGAATAAGTATTAAGCTGTCTATCGATAAATTTATTATGCTTGATCTGGTATGACCAGATATAACTATATTTATTTTGATTATAGCATAAACACAAGCATTTTGATTACACTAATGCACTTGTTTCTGTTTTGGCATCGGTTGTTTCTCACAACCAAAAATTTAAATTTTTCCCTTTTCTTTTCCTAATGTAATTCTTGTTGTCTTTGTAAAAATTATACTTCCAAAAACTAAACTCTCAAGTTGATGGTCCTCTGCTCTAATACTCTTTGCATTTTACTTCTTGTCAACATTTTGGTACTTTTAAGTCAATTTTACTAATTGTATATTGCTTATAAAATTTTATAGTATCCCTTTAGGAATATGTTGCATATCTTTGACAAATTGAATTTGTATAATTTAAATTAATTTTAGAATTAAAATAACATTGAATTACAGTATTATAAAAAGTGCTGCATAGAAAAACATGTGAATATTTATATTTATCACTAGAAATCTACTGTCATTCTTTATCTATTTTACTTAAGACTAAACTTACTTACTTTACTCTTTTAATGATAATCTTTTTTTTTTTTGTTTTTGGGTCACACCTGGCAATGCTCAGGGGTTACTCCTGGCTCTGCACTCAGGAATTACTCCTGGTGGTGCTCGGGAACCATATGGGATGCCGGGATCGAACCTGGGCTGGCACAGGCTGGCCAAGTGCAAGGCAAATGCCCTATCCACTGGACTATCACTCCAGCCCCCAATGATAATCATTTTTAAACTATAAATGAGACCATTTGTTGGCCACAGATCATTTTTAAGGCACTGTTGAAAAAAATTTAAGTTGTGATTCATGTGTTCAGGTGAAACACTGAAAAATTTGTATGCCAACAATGCGTTAAAGGATATTTATACATCTCCTGCCTTGGGACTAAATATTATATAGTATTTATCTATATGAAATTAATTAAGTCAGAGATAACATGGTAGATTATGCTCTATCAGAGATATGTTATCAGAGATAACATGGTAGATTATGCTCTAACCCCTAATATCCTCCCCAGCTAAACCCACATACTTGTTTCTACTTCCATTTTGGGTATTTTTAACTCCTCGTGCTTCTCCTTGTTGCCGCCGAACAATGGAACGAGACCGGATTGATAGTGTGCTCATCAAGCCCGGGTCTGGGTAGTTCTGGTATTTCTCTGTCCTTTCTCAGTCCCGTTGCCATAGGAAGAACATGGTTTGGCTGCCCACTGGCCAAAGTTTTCTCCTTTTAGGAGAACTGAGCAATGTGTCTTGATAACCCCAGGTTATACGATGAACCGTATAACCCAGGTGTGGATAAACTATTAGAAAATTAGAGTTCACTCTTTAGGCACAGCTAAAGAATCACTTTATGCATGGAACCCTTAAGCATCAATACTTGTATTAATACTAAAGTATCAATACCTTAACCTCTGTACTATCTCTCCAACCCCTTGAGAATATTTTTTAAAGAAAATCTGTCTTATCATCTACTCTGGTTAAAATTCAAAGGAAAATGAAATAAAGACCTTCATTTTGTAAAACAGGGAAGAGCCCAGAAGATATTATATCAGGGAAACTAAGCTTGACACAGAAGGACAAATATTCCATGATGTAATTTATATGAACAATCTAAAACAGTAAAATGCACAGATGTGGACAGCAGAATAGTTGTTGCAAGGAGTTGAGGATAGATTAGAAAGTCATGTGAGTAGACAGGCACAAGTTTCTGCCACGCAGTGTGTGCCTATAGCTTACAGCACTGTGCTATAGACCAAAGACATGGCTAAGGGTTCTCATGCTAAAAGCTCAGTATTTATTTTAGCCAAGAGGGTGAGAAATAACCATATGAAAAGTTTGAATATAAATGTAAGAGGTGAGAGAAAGCCTTGATATAATCCCTATGGATATGTGTGTGGTTTAGTGGGTACGTCATTATTTGCCTTCATTAAGTTATACCAATAATTATATCTGTTTGTGTGTCAATAATACCACACTCAAATTGATATCATGATAAATCTACTCTTAAAAATCACCCTCCATCAAAATAAAACAAAATACAAAACACTATTTCCTTTTTCTGTAATTATAATGTGGGTTTGTATATAATTTAATCACTTTATTCCTATGTTAACTGTATGATAGTTGACTTAATATTTCTGTACATGCTATTAAGCATGTACCTGCTAATAAGGCGGGTGGGGGGATGGGAAGGGAGGGGTACATTGGTGGTGGAAATGGGGCACTGGTGGAGGGATGGGTGCTGGAATACTGTATTACCAAGAGCCAATTATGAACACCTTTGTAATTGTATGTTTCACGGTGGTATAATAAAAAAATTAAAAAAAATTTTCTGTACAATGTTTGTATAAGAAATGAGCCTATTTCATATTGCAGTAAACTTATGTAAAATTTAGTATTTAAAATACATTTTTCTGATAATTGCTGGAAATTATTTCAATGACATGTTTTCCTTCTTTGTGACTTCAGGCTCTAATAGAAAATCTTAATGTTTTACCAAGCATGACCTCTGTGAACTCTTATGAGACAGTGTGTGTGTTGCAAACATTTGTGATTACACCAAATGTTCTAAGGAAAAATATAAATTTGAATAGTGTTCTTTGAAGATGAAATGCTTTTAGCATTTCATAATGGTATAATTCAGAAGTTATATAGTGACTTTAGAACATGAAGGAATAAAGCATATAGAGTTAGTGAGATATTCACATTACTAACCTGAGTGGTGCTCCATATTGGGAGAAAATGAAGATAGATAATCATCATGCCTTAGATTTACAAAACCCTTCGAGAATTAGAAGTTATTTCCATTCTCAAGCTTTATAATGACTCATGAAGCTGCCATTATCGTTGACTTTCCATATAGGAATGAACGAAGTCTCTGAACCCTACAGATGATTGTTAGCTGTATTTAGAAAGTGCTTGTTAAAAGTCTTACCTAATAGCTAAAAAGGAATGCTTTTTTCGAAACAACACGCCCAAGTTTGATGAGAGCCACGGTATGCCGCCATATTTCATGCTGGCCCCTCTTGCCTGTGCTTCCCAGGTAGCCGCAAACCCACAGGGAGAAACCAGAACATACATCGATATCTACCTGCAGTAGATACTGAAACCAACTGCTTATGCTTGTAAGAATGAAGCTAGTCATCTTTAATGAATTTCTGAAAACCTGGCTTTGAACTAGTTTGAATAGGGAAAGCACCAAGAATCACACACATAGGAAGTTAAATCTGTGCAGTCTTTTGCTTGAGAAACTAGACACTGAACAAAAGACTTGAGACACGTGGGATGGAAAGGGATAGAAAATAACCCTCCGCCTGGTGAGCACAGGTGGGAAATCTGCCACAGGTGAAAATGGGAGTAGGAAAGTTAGGCGGGTGAGGTGGGAAAGATGTCCTATTATTAGAAGAATCATAAACATGTCAGGATCAATATCAGAACTAGTGTAAGGTCAAAAAGCTGGGGCCGGAGCTATAGTCCAGCGGGTAGGGCGTTTGCCTTGCACGCGGCTGGCCCATGCCGCCCCGGGTTCTATCCCCGGCATCCCTATGGTCCCCAAGCACCGCCAGGAGTAATTCCTGAGCGCAGAGCCGGGAGTAAGCCCTGAGCATTGTCAGGTGTGACCCAAAAAGCAAAAAAAAAAAAAAAAAAAAAAAGCTTTACAGAAAGGCTTACAGGTTTACAGAAAAGGGTCAAAGATAATAGACACGGCAAATGCATTTCCCCAGGTTTTGCTAATATTGATAGGGTCTATCAAAAGGATCTAGGTGTTTTTAATATTAGGAAAATTTGGAAAGTATTAATTCATTTTTAATCTCAGCTATTGTCATATATTTGACATTCACTAGTGCAAAATTTTAAATGCACAGGATCAAATCATTTATAATGCATAAAGTCCCCAATGTCATTGGGCTACACTGGCACATGATAGGGTCAAATGGAAATGTTAATGGCACCCACTTGAGCAAATCGATGAATAGCGGGATGTCAAGAGATCAAACCAAGTGATCAAGTGAAAGTCCCCAATCAGGAACAGAATGGTCACTGTCTCCCAAAACGTTTTTCTACCACCCTCTATTGCACGCTGCTTTTGTTATCTCTCAGCCCTGTCCCTGAAAGTTCATGACAAGTTTGTTGTCACTATAGACTAGTTCGACCTTTGTAGAAATTTTGTAATACAAGTAGATATAGTACACACTAATTTTTTCTGATTTATTCTGCTTGACTTAAATATAAGCATTCATTCTTGTTTTTGTGTACATCTATATTTGGCAGTTTGACTTGTATAGTATGTAACTGATTGTATATAGTATAATTTGCTTTTCTAGTCATAATTTGATGGTGATTGGGTTATGTCCAATAACTACAAACTACAAATAAAGGCACAGAGTATCTGTGTCCAAGTATAAATGTGCATATATATGTTTTGTTTGTTTAATTTTAGGAGGCACAACTAGCTTGGTGCTTGAGGCCAGCTCCCAGCTGTGCCTGGGGATTTTCCTCTGTAGTACGTAGGGAACCATGTGGTGCTGGGTCAAATAAATCCACAACTCCAGCATGCGAAACATAACTTCTGCTCTGGGTTATCGCCCCAGCTCCATTTGGAAGTTAAAATTTAAGGATAACATAGCAATATATTTAACTATTTAGCTTATATATTGTCATATCTTGGATATTTAAAAAGCTTCCATGTTAGAGTTACAAAGCACTTAGCTCCCTCTGTTGAGTTCTGAAAATCAGAGTGACAGAAACAAAAAATATCATTTACCATTTCCAAAGTGTAAAATGAAATACATATATTACATGAGTATGAATGATTAAATTATGGATATGAGTATCAGAAGTAATGTTATACAAATAGACCATTCCCTGTCAGAGCGGTAGGAATGGACTCTTTGTGATCTGATTATGAACAGGAGGAAGGGTAGTAATGGAGAAAGCATGCCTGTTTATTTTTCTATTTGCCAAATCAATAAATGTCCTTATGAACATAGGTGGAGTAAAGAAAGTGAAAATAAATGACGCTAGAAACTAGGCTATCCAAGGAAAGGATAACATGACAAAACCAGGTACAAATCCCTTTAATGTTTTTAAGCTTAGTTAATACTTACAATCCTTTTGATAAAAGAACAATAAGGAACAAATTCATTCTATATTAAAAGTTGTGACTAGTAACTATATTTTACCAAATTAAAGGTAATTTTTTCTAAGTCTTTGGGAAAACATACATAAAAAGTCTGGTTTTATGAAAATAGAACTCTTCTGATATTCCTAAATTTTATTTTACCATTGATGTGAAGGAATCAGGCTATTTGAAAGATATGAGGCCCATTCTCAGCACATCTGCCAGGCAATTTCAGACAATTTGATTTTTAGGTAGTGTATTCAGAAAACAGAAACTGTTGAAAGCTCTCTGACCTGAATTTATACCACAAAATTTTATTCCCATCTGAAAGTGTTGCTGTGATTTATTCTCTGTCATTGCTGTATCTACACTAATGCACCATTATGCAGAGCTGATGTTTCAGATGTATGGCCATCAGTCTTCTTGAACCAGAGCTTTGTGATTACGTCAGACATGATCTATTTAGTGAGTGGATTTTACCTCCATAGTTTCCGATGAATCTGGAGTAATTTCTTAAATATTTGCTCTTCTGTGTTTACAATTTGCTAGAACAAAGAGATTATGCATGCAGAAATTGTACAGGGGGCTTGAAGATAACAAATGACATACCAAGCACAGCCTAATGTGGCTTTACTGGAGTAGAAACAGTGGTAATAAATCACCTGCCAGTGTTGATAATAAAACACTGCATTGGCCTCCATCAGACACAAGAGAAAGGTTAAATGTTATTTCTCACAATAACCATGTGGTCTTCATAGCTGACACCTCCAATATTAAATTCTATCATTATTTTCTATAGAAAACACTTGATCTTTATTCCTAATAGAACATTTAAAAAACTGTGCAAATATTTCATATCCTTGAATTACCTTCATTTCTATCATGGTTGCTTTACTCTATAAACGTATCTCTTTTCTTGACTATAAGCCTACTTTTCATAATGGGTAGCTTTGGGAGATTGAAATTCATTTTGGTGAACTATAAGCAAACTTTCAGTGATTTAATTCAGATGAAGTCAATTGGTGTAGGTTGTAAATTGAAATATCATCTGTGAATAAGTGGAGTGATTTATTTTCTACTTTATTTATTAAATCAAATCTCAATTTTGTCAATATTGCATTCCAAATGGCTCTTATTTCAAACACCAACCTCAACTCTTGATCTAACTATAAAATAATGATTTCCTTAATGCTCTCTATAAAGAATTAATTGATATAGAGTGGATTTGAAATGTATGTTGGTCTCACAGGAATGGAAGAGAATATATTTCTATCATTGATATAAGGTCTATGTTTATGCTAATGAGGCTGCACACGGTCTTACTGTTGTGGTGTTATTAACAGGTGTATACATCAGCTTGCGTTTATTGTGCTTCATGAATAGGTAGCAGACACATCCAGGGTAAGGTCACAAATGAAACAGCAAGTAACTCTTCATGGCCCCTTTTACTCTGGCATCTCCTCCAACACACATCACAATATTGCCTCCACATATTTCTGAAAGCTGACAACCTGGAAAGCTGGTTTCACTTACAAAATAGTTTTTCAGCTGTAATGGTCATAGAGCATCCTCTCTTATGTTCAAGAAAACGTTTTAAAAGAAACCATCAGTGCTCGGTCCAGAGAGCACCAAGGTTCATTGAAATAGTTTTAATCCTGACATTCCCCAAACAACCGATCTCTGAGGTGTCAGAGCGGTCTTTGGGAACCTGCATTAGAGAGACGCCTTTCTGCACAAGTCATTGCAGAGATTTGTTAACTGAATGCCTAGAAAGTATTACATGCAGCCACTCATACTCATGCCAAACCCCCTCAAACATGCAAAGCTTTTATGGGCAACTCACTACCAAACCTCTTTTGGAAAGATAAGTTTCTTCTTTAATAAAAAAAAAATAAAACCGTCTGATTGGTGCATTAAGTCTTTAAGCATGATGTTCCTGAACTTGCAGCTAGAGAGTTGCTTAGGTAACCTAATTTGAGAATATAGTCTTTCTTTCATTTTAATTGGAGGATGATGAAAAACTTAGGAACAAATAATATTATTTTGGTTCCTCACAGTAATATTCCCAAACAATTCTGGGCAGTGTGTGCTATATCCCCTGTGTTTTTCATTGCAAAGGCCTTTGCTTCTGTTTGTTTCTAGACTGAAAGTGGAAAAAGAACAAATCCATCTTAATCCTTGCTGTATTCCCAGCATAGTTCTGGCATTGAATACTCTAAAAATTGAATACATGAATAAATGAAGGACAAATTGATGGTTTTTCAAGGTGGCTCAGTCGATATAAAAAAGTAATTCAGATATTTTAAGTGTTAAGTATATACCAGATAGGTCCGAGGTTCCAGAGCGTGAACCTGGTGGTGCTTGCCCCCTGAGCGCCACTGGGAACACCCCATAAGAATAATAAAATGTGTCACATTATCCACATCGGTGTAAAACTAATAATGAAATATATATCTGAATTGTGATCTTTCAAGTTTATCCTTTTATCATCAATTTATATATGACATTTTTTTGGAGAAAAGTAACTCTTTTTTAAAATTTTTTTTTTAATTTTTTATTTTTACAATTACAAAGATATACAATTAAAAAGTTCATATTTGGGTTTTGGTCATACAGTGTTCCAGCACCCATCCCGCCACCAGTGCCCATCTCTCACAACCAACGTCCCCGGTTCCCTCCCCCTCCCCCAGCCCTGCTCCATGGAAGGTTCTTTATTTCTTTCCATTTCTCTCTCTTTCTCTTTTGCTTCCCCTTCAGACTATGGATTACAGAACATACATTAAAGGGTTGTCATGTGTATCTTTTTGCCCCTATTTAATGCTCAGTTCTAGGTTGGCATTAGTACCCTCGACAATTATTAGCACACTGTTCCATTTTCTGTCTTACCTAGCCTCTGACTCCCACACGTTTGTGATAATTTCCACCTTTGACAAGACCTCCTGATATATGCTTCACTTGACCTTGGATATTGGTATCTTAATATGTACATATATATTTATGTTATATGTACATATATATTTATGTTATATGTACAGATAAATGCAGTCATTCTGTGTCTGTCTCTCTCCTTCTGGCTAATTTCATTCAACATAATCTTCTCCATGTCCATCCATTTATAGGCACATTTTATAACTTCATTTTTCCTAATAGCTGCATAGTATTCCATTGTGTAGATGTACCAAAGCTTCTTTATCCAGTCATCGATTTTCAGGCACTCTGGTTGCTTCCAGATTCTGGCTATTGTGAATAATGCTGCTATGAACATAAAAGTAGGGATGGTGTTTCCGCTGCGTATTTTTGGGTTCCCAGAGTAGATTCTCAGGAGTGGTATGGCTGGGTCAAATGGGAGTTCAATTTCTAGTCTTTGGAGGAATGTCCATATTGCTTTCCAGAAAGGCTGCACCCGCCGGCATTCCCACCAACAATGGATGAGTGTCCCGTTTTCCCCACATCCACGCCAGCACTTGTTGTTCTTGCTCTTTTTAATATGTGCCAGTCTCTGTGGTGTAAAGTGGTATCTCATTGTTGTTTTGATTTGCATCTCTCTGATGATTAGTGATGATGAGCATTTTTTCATATGTTTATTTGCCATTCGAATTTCTTCCTTGCTGAAGTTTCTGTTCATTTCTTGTCCCCCATTTTTTGATGGGGTTGTTTTGTTTTCTTCTTGTAAAGTTCTACCAGTGCCTGATATATCCTGGATATTAACCCCTTATCAGATGGGTATTGGATGAATATTCTTTCTCATTCTGTGGACTGCTATTGTATCTTAGTCACTGTTTCTTTTGAGGTGCAGAAGCTTTTTAGTCTCATGTAGTCCCATATGTTTATCTAGAAAAGTAACTCTTACTGGTGTGAACAATGGAAAACAGAAAGACATTTAGAAATTAGAGACCATTTTGATAAACAGATTGCAATTGTTATTTTGTTTTCTTGGAAGAAAATATAAAAGTATGGAAAAGAGAAAGTTTTTAGTTTTTATGCATTCATTTCTCACAGACTAGAAGAATGTTGGAGTTTATAATCGATTTCTATCAAGAATTTATACTATTATTATTACTGTCTTCTATATTGCTCTATTGAGATGTTATTCTATAATATATTTGAAGTTCCTGGGAATCGTATGCTACTAGAATGGTGTTACAAATGAACAAGTAAGTTGGGCATATTTGCTTTTTTGGATCACACCCGGCAATGCTCAGGGGTTACTCCTGGCTCTGCACTCAGGAATTACTCCTGGCGGTGCTCGGGGGACCATATAGGATGCCGGGAATCAAACCCTGGCCGGCATGGGCAGGCCGTGTGCAAGGCAAACGCCCTACCCGCTGGGCTATCACTCCGGCCCCTGTTGGGCATATTTGAAAAGTGTCTGTATTCATTAGGCTTCTTACAGGTATTTATACCCAAGTAAATTAAGTATCAATTCACATTAGATATATCATATAGTCCTCTGAATATTCTAAATGTGCTTTTAAAATATAGGGCTCTAATTCTAAAACAATATTTAAATTTCTTACATGAATCCTCAGTTTCTCTATGGCCAATGATTTATATTTTCCACTATACCTATCCATAACAACGTTAAAATATCATCAGCTTCTTAGTGACTACTATATATATTATCTATATAAATGCTAAGTTCTTTATATAAGTAATTCAATTTAAAAATATTCATGATGCATTATTTTATTCACAGTGGCTAAATCTAGGTATAAATTACACTAAGGCCTTTGCTTGGTTATCTGCTGACTTTATTACTATTCCTGGTTTCAAGCCCTAAATGACCTTAAAATATAGTACAGAACCATGGAGTACAGCATATTAAATTGTTTTAATATTTTGACACAAAATTAAAACTTTTTTCTAGCAAGTGCTTAGTCATCTCTGCTAAAGTTTGTCACATTCTTCTTTTTAATGTACCATAGAATTCAATATGTTAGTATTTTGTCAAAGAGGTTAAAACTCTTTTTATCATGCTTATTGCCCAGTAATTTTCAGTTCACATAGTACCATTATATTAGAATCAAAATTATTTTTTCATTTATTTTTCTTTGGGGAAGAAGAGAGGAATTTGGGCTGTATCGAGTGGTGTTCAGAACATATTTCTGGTTCTGCACTCAGAGATCACTCCATGTGGTATCAGTGGAACATATGTGTTGCCAGGGATTGAACTGGGGTCAGCTGCATTAAAAAAAGTGTCTTAACACTTACACCAACTCTCTGGCTCAGAATAAAAGGAAAATATGTAGATCACATGTTGTATAAAATTTATTATCTATCTTCTCTCTATATAGAGAGAGACTATATATCTATCTATAAATATAGATATAGATATTTGTCTTCCCCTAATAGTTTTTCTTTGTGTAATGATCATTTTTTATTATCACCAAGTAGTTCAACTGGTTAACTAAATACATCTATTATGTTGCATATTTCCTTTTTTATTTCTTTTAGTGAGAATGTTTACATTCTATTCTCTTGGCAACCTTTATTTCAGCTATTTTAGCAGGCATAGGAAATGTATCCAATGTAAAGTATATTATATGTGAGTATAGATGTGAGGAGCTAGGCAACTAAACATATAGAGGCAGAGTCATCTGAACACGATCGTTCCATAACTAGAGAGCATCCTCATTATTCAAAACAAGGAGAATCAGTGAAAATGTCAGTTTTAAATGGAACTTATGCCTTCCCTTTATAATCTATTTAAGTAATTTATTAGCAAGATTTTGTTATCTCTAACCAAATGTAAATTTATACTTTTTGTCAATGCATTTCAGTTCCCATTGTTTCCATAGGTTAATTTGGCAAAATTATTATTTCAGAAAGTGTTCCATGAAAGTGTCTGTAGAAAATCTTTAAGATAAATATTCTAAATTCTTAAATATCTTTAACATTTAGCAATGGGTTGTTAATTATTACTTCTCAGAAATCAAGTAATATTTGCTTTTACAATAAATTGAGTTCCAATCCTTTTCTTTACTCATGAGGCATTTGTGCTTGGTAGTGGATAGAATGTGTATATATATATATATATATATATATATATATATATATATATACTTCCGATGCCAGCGTACGTGCATTGAAAGTACAGACAGTCATTTTAGTCCTTCTTCGTTTTGGCAGCCTAGGATGGCCATGAAATTTTATCAGGCACTGCTTGTTTGCCTTTCTTACTGCTGCCGTATTAAGGGCTCTTTCGGAGTTAGGAAAATAAACATTTCTGTTACTGGATTTGGCATATCGAACACGTATCAGACAGCTTGCCAGGCTCTGCCATGCAGGCGCTATATTCTAATTACTTTGTGGGGCTCTCTCAAAGGGGTGGGTAGAATATTTATGGTAATTTGGAGGTAAATCGCGCTGCCACCTGCGATGCCATTGGGCTACATTGGTATGTGATAGGGTCCAATGGAAATGTTACTGGCGCCCGCTCGAGCAAATCGATGAATAATGGGATTCAAGTGATTCAAGTGATTCAAGTGGATAGAGGGACCTTACTGTAAAATAATAAAATCTGTACAATAATGGACCTCATTCCCAAGGAACAGAGATGTTCCTGGCACCCACTCGAGCAAATCAATGAACGATGGGAAGACAAGGGACAAGTGCCAAGGCTCGAAACTTAGTCCATCTCCGGAAATGCTCTCTCCCAGTATTCGATCCAGGTTCTATTAATAGCCTACTTCTACTGACTGATTGATTTATATAATTAACTCCCTTCCCTCAAGTAAGAATATGAATAAAGAACTTTCCGGCTTTGGATTCCTCTATGGGTTATTTTAAACCCTGTCTTGCAGCCATATCGTGGTGAAACCCATTCTTTCATGCCCAGTCTTCCTTCACTCTTATAAACTTGACAAACAATATGGATGATATTAATTTAAACCAGTGATGACCAAGAACAAGCTAGTATAAAGAAGGCTTTCTTTGCGGCAAACACAGTCCAGAGCATAAAAATAAGCTCTATGATTTTCCAAAAACAAAAGTATTCGTTTTTTAAACATAGACTTCTCTGTGGTGCCCTGAAAATTTCCATTGAACACACACCCAAAGTCGTGAGTTTAAGATTTGCCTCTACTGGACAGTGGGAAGGGCAGGCACATGCCTCTGCTGAACTTGGCTTCAATCCCTGGCGGCACATATGATGTGCCGAGCCCTACCAGTAGTATCTCTGAGCACAGAATCAAGAGTAAACCCTTGAGCACTGCTAGGTCTGCACCCCCAGCCCCAATTACCACTGTGGAGAAATAATCATGATTCTCAGTAGACATCTTTCATCTGGAAGTTTATTTTTCATTTGATTTGAGAATTCTACACCTATCTGTTAACTAAACAAAGCGGACATAAATGACTTGCAAAAAATGCTTTCAACTTACAGTTTTTAAACCATTATTTCACTGATCCCTAAAACATGGGGAGTCCATCAGATGCAGTGATATCAAGATGATAGGCCACAAGGACAATCAGGCTGTGTTGACTCACGAGTTGAAAATGTAAATAGATTCATTCTCTGGTATAAATGGAATCTTAATATGACTCAGGTCAGCCAGAATATGAGAAATTTACCTTCTAATATTTCAGTGGACAATCACAAAAATGACGTTCTCAGGAGTTTAGTTTTCTGGGATTTTGAGGTATGTCTCCTTTAACATGAAAACTACTGAGAGTTTCTCATATTTTGTGCTGTAAAGTAGGAAGATTGCCCTGTGAACTCTGGTTTTGAAGACATGGTGCTGAATGGCATAAAAAAGAAATCTTGGAATGCCTATAGCTTTGTGAACTGTGCCTCTCTGTAAAACCACCGCACAAAATATTAAGGATAATATTTGACCAGTGTTTCAACACAGAAATCAAGCCCAGCTGACACCTAAAATTACTTATCAGAAACACCTATAAGAGAGATTCATATGAAAATTGTGCTAATATCCAAGCAGAATATTTCAGCCAGTGAATTTTAGCCTTCTTCAACAGTCCTTCCAGGGCTAGCCCAGAAGGTAAATGAATAGTTCACTAGATCATTTCATTGGATCTGATCTAGTTACTGCTTGTTCTTCTGACTCCTATATACCTGATAGATCACCAGAGCTTGAGAGAGTCACTAGGCAAGGCAAAATGGACTGCAGATATCTCTTTATATCCTGGAAAGGAGAGTAATTCATCAGAAATGGAATGAGCTCATTCCTTACAGGGCTGTCCTTGCTTTCTCTAAGAACCTCAGTTACTGCTATTATTCCAGGGATTGTAGTATAATCCTCTCCCCAAAGTCACTAGCTTAGCGTCGCTATAACTAGACATCTGCAAACCAAGAATATGCAAGAGATGAAAAATGGAAGCACTGTTAGAAACCAGGTTGCAAAGGAGAACTGGCCAGATGAGGTATTTCTATTTCCATGTTTACACACGGAGTCAGCATCCCTGCAGGGGGTCCATTAAAATAATTAAGCTGTAGGGAAAAAGAGAAGGAAGGAGTGGACACTCTGACCTCTGCTCATGGCTATTCACTCAGGAAATATACATCCCTAATCTCTGCCCTTCTACCATTATACCTGAACATCTGTGGCATGTTTATCAGTTTCCCAATGTTACAGATCGACACCAGAAAATATGGTCCAGCGGGTAGGGCATTTGCCTTGCACGCAGCTGGCTCATGCCGGCCCAGGTTTGATCCCCAGCATGGCATCCCATATGGTTCCCTGAGCACCGCCAGGAGTGATTCCTGAGTGCAAAGCCAGGAGTAACCCCTGAGCTTTGCCAGGTTTGACCCAAAAAAAGCAAAAAAAAAAAAGAATCACTATCACTTAAAAAGTGCCTAATTAAATCATTAAATCAGCAAAAGAATCAGGTTGGAAGACTTACTGGTCAACCATGAGTTAATGAAAATAAAATGTGTCTTTGACACCCTAGAGGAAAATGTGTGTTTGACACATCTTTACATGCTTCATTTTTAAAAAATAAGTTTATTGAGCTATAATCAATAATTGACAAAATTCATCTATCTAATCTGCATTATTACATTATTTTAGTATATTAACTTATGTTTTAATTATAATTGTGAATATACAGATAATAGAACAGTGTCCATTTTAACTATTTTAGGAGTGCAATCCAAGAGCAAGCACAATGCTATGCATTCCTCACCATTATTTCATGAACATTTATCAACACTCCAAACTGTAAATATTAGCAATAATTTCCCGTTTCTGCTGGCACCACACCTACTTTTTCCACCTTATTTACTTTTCCATCTAATACGTGTTCTCTCTGGGGTACTATCTTTATCTACTTCCTTCCCTTTATTTCTCAAATTTATTTCAAAAATTTAGATCAAAATTTTGATGGGATAAAATAAATTTTATCTAACTAGTCATATTAATATTCACATAAATGCAGATAAAATGGTAGCAATTACTAAAAAATGATTGATAGATTGAATAAAATTATTTTCTGTTACCCATAAGAAAATCTCTCCTTAAATCCAAGCTTAGACATAGTGCACAGTAGGGAAGGAGAGCTCATGGTACCACATTGCCAAAAGAATGTTATTAATTGCATGAATATCTAATAAAATTAATCAAGAACAGGAGATAATACCAAGCTAAGGAGACATTGCTACAGATGATAAATGTGCCAACAATTTCATGCTAAAATCGAATTTAAAAAGCTTTCAAACTATATATATATATATATATATATATATATATATATATATATATATATATATATATAAAGGACTAACAAAGGAAAATTGAAAAGTCCCAATTGCAACTGAACTACAACCCTTATCTATCTATCTGTAACTGATAGCATATTTTTATTTTTGATTAGGCAACTCCAGTGAATGAAATAATTGAAATTGCTATTATAGGAACAGGTTTCATTATGTGACAGGAGAGTATCGGTGTCAATCTAATTCTGGAAAAAACACATTAGAACTTTGGTTGTGAGTGTGTGAATTTGAATACAGATAAAAGTGTGAAGCTGAACACCCTAAATGAACAAGTACATACCAAAACACAATGTATAAATAAATAAAGAAATAAATAAATAACATTGAAAAGCAGAGCATTTATAGAATGCAGTATCATCAGATAAAAATTCTTTTTAGTTCAATTTGGAATATTGACCATTACAGTGTTTATTTTTGGCTAAGTTACAAAAGCAAACAAAGAAAAAGGAGAATAGTTATTTCTGAACTTAGAGTCAGTCTTAAAGTTAATGGCAGGTACCTGGAAAATTACTAAATATTTGTGATTTAATAGATATACTTCTACATATCCTTTGTGTTAACAAGCAAGTCTGAGTGAATATTTGATGCAAGATGAGACAAAATGAAAATAGAATATATAAAACTTTCATGGGAAGAAATACAGAGCATGGCAAGATATCCATGTTGTATCTGATATGCCAAATACCAGCAACAATTATAGATCTCATTCCCATGACTTGATGAAATGGTTTGAGGCTCTTTATGTTCCTGGAGCAAGCAGATGCCTTTTGGGCTACACTAGCATGTGACAGGACATATGGAGATGTTACTGGTGCCCGCTCGAGGCAAATCAATGATCAAGGGGAATACAAGTGATGCAAGTGATGAAATAAAAGTCATGATTAGAATTGAATTTGTGTATTAACTCTTTTATTTTGTCACAAATATTAAACATAGAATTTTTTCTCAAAGTGTATAAATAATTTACAGGAGATTGTTCATAAATTGTGTTATAATTGTAAGGTAACTAAGTTGTAATATAACCGTTATTTTCTTTCATTATTCCTACAAAAGCACTTTCAGTAAACATACACTATTCTTTTTTAACGTTTCCTTATTCCAGGACTCTCAGACATGGGGCAGAAGCGGTTCCTTGCTCTCCCCTGTGCCCAGCCGTTCATGAGGCAGTCGGGAGGCATGGTGGGTTCCAGCCTTGGCCCACCACCCGGCAGAACCTCACAACAAGCCAGGCGACCCCCACCCACTCCGTGGGCGCCGCCATTTTCCACATTGGACTTCCCTCTCATCAGAACTCCACCCAGCCGACCAGCCCATCACAGCCCGGATCGCCGGCACCCACCCTGGAGCAGTTTCTTCCTCAATCCGGCCCAGGTATGCTGGTCCAGAGACCTCTCAGACATGGGGCAGAAGCGGTTCCTTGCTCTCCCTGTGCCCAGCCGTTCATGAGGCAGTCGGGAGGCATGGTGGGTTCCAGCCTTGGCCCACCCCCACCCGGCAGAACCTCACAACAAGCCAGGCGACCCCCACCCACTCCGTGAGGCGCCGCCATTTTCCACATTGGACTTCCCTCTCATCAGAACTCCACCCAGCCGACCAGCCCATCACAGCCCGGCTCGGCGGCCGCTCTGCGCGCAGCTGGTTCATCAATAAAGGCTTTATTTGGAGGTGTTTATAGAGTATGCCTCCCGCCACGGCAAGCCTAGCAAGCTGCTCGTGTTGTATTTGATATGCCAAATGCCAGTAACAATTATATTAGATCATTTTCATGACCTAATATAATGGTTTGAGCTCTTTATGTTCCTGTACCAAGCCGATGCCCTTGGCTCTACAGCATGTGACAGGACATATTGAGATATTACTGGTGCCCGCTCTAGCAAACAGATGATTAACGGGAAGATCGTGATCGTGATAATTGTAAGGTAACTAAGTTGTAATATAACCGTTATTTTCTTTCATTATTACTTACAAAAGCACTTTCAGTAAACATACACTATTCTTTTTAACGTTTCCTTATTCAACCCCTTTTTAAACAAGATTATCAAGAGGTAATATAAAATTCTACTATTGAATATGTCAAAATAATTGGACAGGAGAGATGATAGGGAGGTATTGTGCTTGTCTTGCATACAGTTGACCAATGTACACTCCCTGGGACCCCAAGAATCCCGGAGCCTGCTAGGGAGCGAACCATGAGAACAGACCCAGGAGTTGGCCCTGAACATCACTGAGTGTGGCCCCAAAATAACAAAAGGTCAAAATGAATAAATGAAAATAGCCAATTAAATGCAAAGCTAACAAAAAAGAATCATGATGAATAGAACAAACAACATTAAAACTAGCAAAAGTAGTTTTATGTAATACCAAACTGGTTCCTTGAAATGATTCATAAAACCACCTGAATTTTATAGATGAAGAATAAGACTAAGAGAGGTTAATTCATGTGTTTACTGCCATAAGGAATCAAGAATAGATCCTGTTTCTTAGTTTGTCCTCATATAACAGCTTTAACCCTTCTCATAAGAGATCGCATAGTTTACCGACATTAATTAAAATGAAACAAGAATCGTCATCCTCATTTAAAAACTTTTATAGTGTTTGTGTTTGTTCCTTACAAAATAAATAGATATTCAACCCTATCTAAAAAAAATCAAACAGTCATAATCAGAAAGTTTGATAAATCCCAGATGCCAATTTACATATCATTTTTGCAGCGACTTCCATTAATGGATGGAGATACTGTAATAATCAAACATTCTCCAAAACTTGGGTGTTATACATAAAAATGTCTTATAGAAAGTACCTGTAAGGTCAGTATTGTTCTATATTCTGGAGCACTGAATGTTTGTTTTCTCTCGTCCATGAGTGAAAGTGAAATATTTGTCCTGATATCATAATGCTGTTGTGAGCGCTTTCATGTGCCATAGAAGGCTGGGGGTGCGTCCACTTTTGTGTTGTTTCTTACAAAGAATGAAGAGTTTACCATATGTGTTTGCAATTTCTCAAAGTTCAAACTCTAGGTCCTGAGTCATCATTAATTGTTTGTATCTTGAACCGCAGTCCAGTTTCACTAGATGCTAGAATTTGTATTTTGCTAGCTTGCACTTTACAAAATGATGATTACAACTGTATTTTGTGCCTATAAATGTCCCTCAAAAGTGCTGCCTGGTATATATTCTGTGATAAAATCAGGGTGATGGTTTTTAAAAGTCACAACAACTTTTAGAGAAAAGGACAGATTCAGGATTGAGAAAAAAATTAATTGGTACATAGATCCCTGAATTTTGTGATACTGCCTGAGCATTCCCTGATTCCAGATTTGTCACTTTATTTTCTACTTCATGTCTATGATAAGATGTGATTGTAGCTATTTAAGGTGATGATTTCCAATGGCAAGATTAGAAAACTCCCTAAAGTTCTTTTTAAAAATAATCGTATTTGTGCACTTTATTCAAAACATAAAAATGGAATTTGAATGCTGTCTTAATATTATTGCACTCTGTCTTTTTTCTCTTTTCCTGACTAGTGTAATCCACAATGGATTTATTCACAACTCAATATTATTGATTAAAAAACACAGTTTAGGTGATTCCAGTTTTATATTGAGGAGAGTTCCCACATCTCAAAAAATAAAAATAAAAAAGGAGCGTGTCTTAGTTAGCCAGCTCTCTGTACTCTCATACATGGAGCCATAAATATTCACTAAACTACACGAAGTTCTCTAGTGTGCCCAAGCAGGGGGCACTCTTAAGAGTTGGAATCACAATCAGCAATCTGGTTTCTTGGTTCTGGCTAGCTTGGGAGGAACTTGGAAAGGGTTTCCTTAAGTCTAAGACATTTTGGTAGACCTAAGAGGAGAAGCCAAATAATCATGGGTTAAAGCTAGACATATGTAGCATGGAGGCTAATGTAAGAGCTGACTGTGCTTTTCCATATCAAATGATTACAACAGAAAAGGGAGCCAATGCCCTTTGGTGCTTGTTGATAGCAGTTTGGAGGAGCCTTTGCTTGACTGTTTGGAGAACGAACATCTTAAGAATTAAGCGTTATGCATGTGTGTTTTAGAGGTAGCTGAGGATTGTTTGCTTAAAGGCCTTAAGATGGAAAGAGCTGCAACTCATAGAAAACAGTTCTTGATTACCTCCAACTGTGGGAGGAGTGAAGAGTTCACTCAGAAATCAGGGCGCCCTTTGGGCGTCTTAACCCAAATGCAGCTCTTCTCCAAGCCATTGTCTTCAGTCAATAATTCCGCCAATCTAGCAGAAATCATGTCTCCCTCTTCCCATCTCCTCTGCCGGTTACCCTTATGGGCAGTGCTAAATTTAATGTGACCTCCTGACATACTAACTTGTTTCTGTCCTAACTTATCCTCTGTAAGCATCATAATTGCTCCCCTCAGGGAATCACTCAGAGTATTCTTCTACCACTAACCCTGGCTAATGATAGGCTATTTCCAAGCCCAAGTCCAACACAATAAAATGCAACAGAATGTGTAGTCAGAAATACTTGCTGAGGATTGAAATAAGGTGTTTAATGCGATATGACAAGACTAGATTCTAGATGTTAATCTCTGTTTATTTGTTAACTTCCAGAAACTCAAATCTTTAGGGAATGTTCTTAGTGGTACTTGTTTTTTCTATTTGCCCTAATTTTATAAGGTATATGGTAAAAAAATTATTAAATTCTAATAGAAAATCTCTTTTCATTTTCATAAGTTCCTATTATATACTGTCAACTCTTAACCAATTCTTTTTAGGAAATTAATTTCCCCCATCATTATGCTTTGAAACAATACGTGGCATGTTATTTTTCTACTCTACAGTTTTGGCAGTAAGGGGTCACACCTGGCAGCGCTCAGAGCTTTCTCCTGGCTCTGTATTCAAGCATCACTCTGGAGGTGCTTGAGGGATTAGTTTTGATACTATTTATCAAGCAGGAGTTGGCCATGTGCAAGGCAAAGGCAAGCACCTTTGCCCGGTACTGTCTCTCTGGACCTGATTGTATTTAATTATCAAGTGAAGATTCTCATCTCTATTTTTTAAATATTTTTGTCTGTGTTCAGTGCATTGGAAGAATTCTAGGTAGTTATAAAATGTGTATGTACTTAGATCTCTTAAAAGATCACTTTCTGCTTAAATAGATTCATTAGTACTTATCAGTAAAACACATTTTCTATTTAGCATCTTTGGCAGCATTTGCTTCTCAACTATGTGTCAAAATTTCTTGGCTAAATATTATATTAATACACCACTAAAGCCCACTACTGAGGCTAAGTGACTTGTGACCTAGTTCATGGATATAATTCATATGGCATTATTTCATGATACTGTTATATTTTATTGTTAATGCCAGTTTATGTCAAATATTACTTCCAATTACAGTCCATAGTCTCAATGAGTTTTAACTATGATTAACTTCAAGTTGGCATTTCTTAATGAAGGCAAATTAGTCTTTAGAGGTTGACACGTACAACCCCAGTAGATGGGTTTCAACTGAATGCAAGAGGCAGAGGGCAAATTGTAGTAGCAATAAATCAGTGGCTAGAAATGCAACTCTAAGTCAATTAAAATCACATCATAACTTACTTTAATTTGCATAGAGGTTAATGGGCTTCTTGTCTAGAGATTATCTCCTTCGGATATAAGATTTTATATGACAGAAGCGAATCTAACCTGAAAAAACTTACTCTTTCTCACCTCTTCCCTGCCTCCATTACTTCTATCCTTTCCTCTTTCCTTTTATCTATCTCCTTTCCTTTTCTTAAAATATGTAGGTGTATAGTAATGAAGCACATATTTTTTAGAAGCTTAGGTTTCCTTTTGGTATAAATATAATTTTATCTTGTAGAAGTTGTTGATTTTCCAAAACTCAATTATTAGATCTAATAAATAATGGTATAGAGAATATTCTCAATATTTTATTACAATTTTCAGCACAAATTAATAGCAGAATGCAAAGCTTCGCACACAGCAAGTAGCTAAGCTAACTAAATCATTTTGTCAGGGCCAGAGTGATAGTCCAGCGGTAGGGCGTTTGCCTTGCAAGCGGTGGCCAATGCCAACCCAGGTTCGATCCTCAGCATCCCATATGGTCCCCCAAGCACCGGCAGGAGTAATTCCCTGAGTGCAGAGCCAGGAGAAACCCATGAGCATTGCGGGTGTGACCCCAAAAAAAGGCAAAAAAAAAACTCATTTTGTTACCAGTCAATAGTGCAAGAATATCTTTAGAGCACTGTAGCATTTGCATGCATATTGCTATTTAAAGTGGCTGATGTTTTACATTTGTTTTCATGAATGTACCAGGTATGTTTAACACACTCAATTATATATTTTTTACTATTTTGTACATGAAGATAATCATATTTTATAATAAACTGAGGCTGGCAATATGAAATTAGGAAAAGTAGGAGTTGGAGTAATAGTACAGCAGTTAGGGCACCTCTCTTGGATGTGTCCAATCTGGGTTTAATCCATGACACCATATGTGGTCCCCAGAGGCCCACCAGGAATAAGCCCTGAATATCCCCAAGTGTGGACACCAAACAAACAAAAAACAATAAAGACATTAGGAAAAGTAATGCAGTTTTCACAGTTTTTTTGATTCAGTATACACAGTAATATTCCAGAATCAGGGACGCTGTCTCATTTGCCAAGGCATCGAAAATCAGATGGGCTGGACATGTAATGCGATTTGGAGACAACCACTGGACTAGAGCCATTACCGACTGGATCCCACGGGATGTCAAAAGATCACGTGGCCGCCCACCTACAAGATGGTCAGACTTTCTTGTAAAGACACTGAAGGAACGGTTTGAGGCTCTTCATATTCCTGAATCAACCAGATGCCATTGGGCTACATTGGCACGTGATAGGGTCCAATGGAAATGTTACTGGCGTGTCCCCTGCGACTCTGCGGACCCAAACTGCCCCAGGGAAGAGCAGAAACTCCATCAACGGGAACCAAGGTGAACTGCCTTGGTTTCACCATGGACCCTTGGGCGCTGTGCTCCCGGGACCAGCTGAAAATCTCCCCCCCCAGGGTGTGTGTGTGTCCCCTGCGTCTCCCACGGACCCAAACTGCCCCAGGGAAGAGCGGAAACTCCATCAACGGGAACCAAGGCGGAACTGCCTTGGTTTCACCAGCGGACCCTTGGGCGCTGCGCTCCCGGGACCAGCTGAAAATCTACCCCCAGGTGTGTGCGTGTCCCCTGCGTCTCTGCAGACCCAAACTGCCCCAGGGAAGAGCGGAAACTCCATCAACAGGAACCAAGACAAACTGCCTTGGTTTCCGCGGACCCTTGGGCGCTGCGCCTTCCGGGATCATCCCAAAACTCAAAACCGCTCTAGCGTGTCCGTGCGACCCTCTTACTACCTATCTTGCATGAGGTACCAGTGAAACTTGGTTCCTACATCCTTGCTACCCACCCAAACCCCGCAAGAAGACCAGACACCTACTAACTGTACTATCTTGTCATCCAAGACCCCACATTTGCAACCTACAATAGTCATAATGGTAAGGCAACGCAAAGTTCCATCCAGCTCTGTGAGTGAAGTCACTAGTCCAGATGAGCCAAGCAATACCAATGAGTTGTATAACCTCTCTGATAAGGAATTTCGGAAAGAAATGTTAAGGAGTGATAAGGAATTCAAAGAAGCAATGGAATGCAAACTCAATAAAATACAAGAGGACATGTTAGAAGAAGTGAGGAAAATGCAAATGGAAATGACAGTTATTAAAAATGAGGTAAATGAAATGAAAAACACAGTGGAAAGCCATCATAGCAGAATAATAGCTACTGAAGAAAGAATTAGTGATCTCGAAGACCGCTCTCCAAAGATTCTCTACACAACACCAGAAGATAGAAAAAAAAGACTCACAATTACCGAACAGACAACAAGAGATAATCGGGATGAAGCCAGAAGAAACAACATATGGATCATTGGGGTCCCAGAAGGGCAAGAAGAAAACCCTGATGAAGAAGAAACTGTCAAAGCCATCATTGCTTGAGAAGTTCCCGGAACTAAAAAACACTTGCTTCAAGATCCAGGAGGCCCGTAGGATACCTGCTAAAAGAAACCCCAACAAGAATACTCCAAGACACATCTTAATTAAAATGACAAAAACTATAGATAGAGATAGAATACTGAAAACAGCAAGATCAAAGAAGGAAATCACGTACAAAGGAACATCTCTAAGATTTACAGCAGACTTCTCTGATGAAACACTCCGAGCCGAAAACAATGGTGGGATATTGTGAAAAGGCTAAATGAACTGCAGGCCTCACCAAGAATTCTTTACCCAGCCAGACACACATTCAGATATGAAGGAAAGATACACAACTTCATGTATAAGCAACAACTCAGGAACTTCATGGACTCAAAGCCAACTTTAAAAGAAGGACTGAAGGGTCTACTGTAATCTGACCAAACCCATAAGCACAACAAGCACAAACAGAAAGATGGCACAAAATCCGATGACAATAATCTCTCTCAATGTCAATGGTCTAAATGCATCAATTAAGAGACACAGAGTGACAAAATGGTTTAAAAAAATTGAACCCAACATTCTGCTGTCTACAAGAAACACATCTGAATAATCAGAACAAACACAGACTCAAAGTCAAATGTTGGAAGACCATTCTCCATGCAAACAACTCCTCCAAAAAGGCTGGTGTGGCCATATTAGTATCAGATAATATAGACTTCAGGCTAAAAAGGTTAGAAGGGACAACGAAGGCCATTTCTTATTACTTAAGGGGTATGTACACCAGGGAGAAATTACACTACTAAACATATATGCACCAAACGAAGGGACAGCAAAATACATAAAACAACTGCTAAGAGACCTCAAAGAAGACATTGACAGTAGCACAATAATAGTTGGAGACTTCAACACTGCTCTATCAACGATGGATAGATCAACAAGACTGAAACTCACCAAGGAAATATTGGCCCTCAAGGAAGAAATGAAAGAAAGAGAGCTAGTAGATATATACAGGGCTTTTCAAGCCAAAAAAGCTGAATACACATTTTTCTCTAGTGCACATGGAACATTCTCCAAGATAGACCACATGCTGAGCCACAAAGCATACCTCAATAAAATAAAAAGGTAGAAATTGTGTCAGCTATCTTTTAAGACCATGATGCACTGAAAATGGAAGTTAACCATACACAGAAACAGGGAGTCAAACCAAACACCTGGAAACTGAACAGCTCACTCCTGAACAACAAATGGGTCATAGAAGAAATCAAACAGGAAATCCAAAGATTTCTGGAAACAAATGAAAATGAAGACACCAACTATAAGAACTTGTGGGACACGGCAAAAGCCGTGTTAAGAGGGAAGTTTATAGCTCTGCAAGCATTCATCAGGAAACAAGAAAGGGCCCACATAAATAACCTGACTACACAGCTGAAGACATTAGAGAAAGACCAACAAAAGGAGCCCAACCCAGGCAGAAAAAAGGAAATAATAAAACTTAGAGAGGGAAATCAATGAGTTGGAAACCAAAAAAAAACAATCCAAAAAGAGTAATGAAACCAAGAGCTGGTTTTTTTGAAAAAAATAAACAAGATTGACAAACCATTGGCAAGACTTGTAAGGACAGGGAAAGAGAGAACCCAAATAAACAGAATCAGATATAAAAACGGTGACATCACAACAGAAACCACAGAAATCCAAAAGATCATCAGAGATTACTTTGAGAGCCTGTATGCCGTGAAACATGAGAATCTAGAAGAAATGGATCAATTCCTTAAGTCCTATAACCTCCCAAGGCTGAAACAAGAAGACCTCCAATACCTGAATAAGCCTATCACCATCGAGGAAATAGAAACAGTAATTAAAAGTCTTCCCAAACACAAAAGCCAAGGTCCAGACGGATACCCTAGTGAATTCTACCAAACCTTTAAGGAGGACCTACTGCCTGTCCTGTTCAAGCTCTTCCAGGAAATAGAAGAAACAGAAACACTCCCAAACAGCTTTTACGAGGCACATATCACCCCTGATACCCAAAGCAGGAAGAGACAACACAAAGAAAGAAAACTACAGACCAATATCCCTGATGAGCACAGATGCTAAGATCTTCAACAAAATACTAGCAAACAGAATCCAAAGACTCATCAAGAAGATTATACATCAGGACCAAGTAGGATTCATCCCGGGTATGCAAGGATGGTTCAACATTCGCAAGTCAATCAACATAATACATCATATCAATAAGAGAAAAAATAAAAACCATATGATCATATCAATAGATCGCGGAGAAAGCATTTGACAAGATCCAGCACCCGTTCATGATTAAAACCCTCCACAAAATGGGAATTGAAGGGACTTTCCTCAAGATAGTTACAGCCATCTACCAAAAGCCCACAGCGAGCATCATTCTCAATGGGGAAAAGTTGAAAGCCTTCCCCCTGAGATCAGGGACAAGACAAGGTTGCCCACTCTCACCTCTTTTATTCAATATAGTACTGGAAGTACTTGCCATAGCAATCAGAGAAGAAAAGGACATCAAGGGCATCCAGATAGGCAAGGAAGAAGTCAAGCTATCATTATTTGCAGATGACATGATATTATACCTAGAGAACCCTAAACTCTCTACCAAAAAACTCCTAGAAACAATAGACACATATAGTGGAGTGGCAGGATACAAAATCAACACGCAAAAAGTCAGTGGCTTTCCTATATACAAATAACGAAAGAGAAGAAAGGGATATTAAGGAAACAATTCCATTCACAATTGTGCCACAGAAAATCAAATACCTAGGAATCAACTTACCCAAGTGTGTAAAGGACCTGTATAAAGAAAACTACAAGACACTGCTCCAAGAGATAAAAGAGGACAGAAGGAAATGGAAACATTTTCCCTGCTCATGGATGGGGGAGAATCAACATTGTCAAAATGGTAATACAACCTAGAGCTCTGTACAGATTTAATGCGATCCCTATAAGGATACCCATGACATTCTTCAAAGAAATTGAACAAACAATCCTGAAATTTGTATGGAACGATAAACCCCCAAGGATAGCTAAAGCAATCCTCGGGAAAAAGAAGATGGGAGGCATCACCTTACCCAACTTCAAACTGTACTACAAGGCAGTAGTAATTAAAACAGCATGGTATTGGAATAAAAACAGACCAGTGGACCTATGGAATAGAATTGAGTATCCTGACACCCAACCTCAAACACATGATCATTTAATCTTTGATAAAGGTGCAACGAGTCTAAAATAGAGTAAGGAAAGCCTCTTCAATAAGTGGTGTTGGGAAAACTGGGCAGTGACATGTAAAAGAATGAATTTGGACCTGTGTCTAACACCATGCACAAAAATCAGATCAAAGTGGATTAAAGATCTCAATATCAGACTTGAATCCATAAAGTACATTGAAGAAAATATAGGAAAAAC